>VWYI01048532.1:286178-587028 GCA_013399455.1 Anthoscopus minutus
GTTCCTGCTCCTTCTCCTTCTCCTACTCCTGGCTCCTGCTCCTGTTCCTGGCTCCTGCTCCTGTTCCTGCTCCTTCTCCTGTTCCTGGCTCCTGCTCCTTCTCCTGGCTCCTGCTCCTTCTCCTGCTCCTGTTCCTTCTCCTGCTCTTGTTCCCTGGCACCCTCAGCTCCATGTCAACCTACACACAACCTACACACTTGCTTTAATCTGAGCCCAGTGGCAGCTCCCTGGGGACAAGCGTTTTCACTCCACAGGGAAGTGACAGCAGAGCCCAGGGGGAGAGCTCCAGGCAATAATTAAATAATTATGGTCCTATTTGAAAATGAACTGATTTCTACAACTTAATTAGGGACAAACATCACAACAATGACTTGCAGGTAGCCCTGTGCTATGGGCCAATAAATCTGAAGCCTGGTGAGCTGTCAGAGGCTGTTTATTTCCCTTATCAAATAAATCATTCACGAGGTTGCTATTTCTGTAAGCTTTCCACACAACTTTGACTTCATGAGCCTGTTTAAACACCTCACACACCCAGGGCTCAGCAGAAGGTATAGGAGGAAATGTCTAAGAGGCAGAATATGCATTTTTCTCTCAATAATTTTTCCTTGAGAGGCTTGTGGAGAGTTCCTGAGAGCATTTGCTTAATAAATCCAACCAAAAAAAAAAAAAAAAAAGGGAAAAAAAAGCAGCGTAGATTTAGGGAGAGGTTTTCCTCTGGCTCACACAGATGTAAATGGTGGCTGTTGTCGCCACGCTGAGCTGTGCTGACTCACTCCTATTAGTGAGCAGTAGTAACGAGGAGCTGCAGCGGGTGATGCTAATGAGAGCAGACCCGACTGGGAGTACACACAGGAAGCAGACAGATGAAGTAACAAGCTGCTATTCTTACACCCTCCCGTTCTCAGACTTGGGCAAGGGAGAAGGAGCGTGTGTGTGCAATAATGTGAGATATGAACAGAACAGCTACTAAATTGGAAGGTCTTTTCATAGTCTCTGATATAAAAAGCCCCGTTGTGCCCAGGATGTGTTGCCTTCCGGGGGATGCTGGAGTTTCTCTTGTGGTTTCTGTATTAAGATGTAACTCACAACGCTGGGGAAAAAAAGCCCTGATGCTTCTAAATATCCTCTGGAATCAGCTGGGGGAAAACACCTCAGAGCTGCTTGTGTCCATCTGAGTGTGTTGGTAAGGGCAGAGCTGTGGCCAGGAGAGCAGGAGGAGATCTGTGAAGAGAGATGTCACTTTTCAGGCTGTTACAGAGCAGTGTGAGATCCCACAGGGATGGTTCTTGCAGCACATTTGGATGGAGGGAAAGGGACGGCAGAAGCTGGTTACCTTCAAGGGGCAGCAATGCTGCATCACCCTATGATGAGCCAAATTTTTAGGTGCTGGTGTTACATGAGGAAAAAGAAATAAAGAGTATGTTGGGTACCTGCTTTGTTATCGGATGACAGCACAGTGCTAAAGTTCACCTTAAAGCCAGAGACATGCCAGATGTGGGGGCAACATCTGGAGCCTCCATCCCTAAATATTTCTTTGCTGGGAAAAACTCCCTGGCAGCAAAACCTGCCAGGAACGCTCAGCAGATGGTGGAACCCCTCTCTGGAGGCTGCCCCAGACGGGCTGACAGCACCTAGGGAAGGCCAGCAGACACAAAGGGTCATTTCCTGCAGTGAGTCACTGAACTGTACACTGACCCACTGAACGGGGGAAATTGTGCAAGAAATGCCAACGAGACTCGGGCTGCGCAGTAAAAGAGCGCTCCTGCCCTCTAGTGAGGGCTCAGCCACAATCCCGGGCGCTCCCGTCCCAGCCCCGCTCTCCCGGTCCCCTCTAGTCTGTGGGATCAGGGCGCAGGTCCTGCTGTGTGTCCCTGCAGAAGTCCCAGGAGGTAGCGGCCATCCACCCCAAACAAAGCTGTCCGAGCGGGCTTTAGTAGCAGGCAATAGCTGGGATTATTTAGGGGAATGCAGTTTAGCCAGCTGCCCTCTTGTACAATGCCTTCTGCACCAGGGCTGGCATTGACAGCATCGCTGCTCAGGATGGCTCCGGTTTGATTAAAACCCCAAAAGCTCGCTGAAAAACCTCATCCAGTGTGCACCAGAACCCCCAAGTGACAAACACACCACAGTGACCCCATGTGCCCCACCCCTGCTCAGCCCCTGGGTTGGAAAGTTTTGCCACTGGGAAGAGGTGAAAAACAAAATTCTTGGAAGCAACTAAAGCTGAATGGCAAGGTTATCATCTCCCGTTAATGGCTGCAACTCTTCCGAGGTCTTCAGGGTTGAGAAAAAATAGGAGTGGGATGGCAGTAAGTGGTGGAGGAGAGAATTGTTTGGGGAAGAAGACAGCACAATCCTGGGGGATGTTCTGGCTGAGACCTAGAGGAGTGATGCAGAAAGGGACAGAGCTCTGTGTCAGTGTCCTGGAGAATATTCGTGATGCAATCCACGTCACAGTTCATATGAGCAAAAAAAAAAAAAGGCAAATGGGAGACACTGATTTTGGGCAAATCTCCACTTTCACCTCCTTGAGGAAGGATCAGGGTTCAGGTTTCTTCGGCACAGCAGCTGATGGTGCCTGGCTGGTAGTCCCAGCTGTGTGACAGTGCCCCGTGCTCTGGGTGCTGGAGTGAGACAAGATTATTATTATTGTCATTGTTGTTATTGTTATTATTCTTATTATCGTTATTATTCTTGTTATTCTTATTCTTATTATTATTATTATTAATCAGCTGATGATCTGGGCAGGTTATCAAGGTTCCCCCTTGTGCATCCTCCGTGTCCATGGCGCTGCTCGCTCCCTGCCCAGCCCCATAGGCAGTTCTCGCTGGTTCTCTCATTCTGACACTCGATTGTCAGGACTCGCTTCCTCCCAGCTTTTTCCTTTAAAAAAGGCGAGATTTGGGTGCTGGCTCTAGAGGGCAGCATATGCCGGCACATGGGGCTGGGGGCCACCGCCGGCTCCCCCCACCCGCGCCCGGCGCCGAGAGAAGCCTCCGGTGCGAGGAAGAGGAGAGAATCCAAGCCGGGACTGGTTATCCCGCGAGGAAGAGGAGAGAATCCAAGCCGGGACTGGTTATCCCGCNGGCGCCGAGAGAAGCCTCCGGTGCGAGGAAGAGGAGAGAATCCAGGCCGGGGCTGGTTATCCCGCGAGGAAGAGGAGAGAATCCAAGCCGGGACTGGTTATCCCGCGAGGAAGGGGAGAGAATCCAAGCCGGGACTGGTTATCCCGCGAGGAAGGGGAGAGAATCCCAATCCTGGCACTGGTTATCCCATGAGGATGCTCCCCAAAGGTGCACGCTGTTCTCTGTCTGCAGGTGGGACGAGGAATGATGGAATCATGGAATGGTCGGGGTTGATAGGGATTCTTAAAGGTCATTTAGTTCCAAACCCCCTGAAACAGGCAGGGACACCTTCCACTGGCCCAGGCTGCTCCAAGCCCCATCCAACCAGGCTTTGGACACTTCCAGGGATCCAGGGGCAGCCACAGCTGCTCTGGGCACCCTGTGCCAGGATCTCCCCACCCTCATTGTAAAGAATTCCTTCCTTATTTGTAATCTAAATGGACCCTCTTTCAGTTTAAAGCCATTAGCCCTTGTCCTACTGCAACATCCCAACCCTGAAACACCTTGGTCCCTCCCCTGCTTGCTCATAGACCTTTGGTTTGGTTTGTTTTGTTCCTCAGACAAATCTCCAGTCCAAGACCAACAAACACATTGGCTGTCTGGGGTGGGTCACTCCATGTTTCAGGGCTCCCCATCTCTAAAACACCAAGAGCCAGGTGGGCGGGAGGGCAGAGACTCATGTCACTGGAACTAGGGGATTAATAAAAAATAAATAAATTGCACTTTCACATGTGTCTGTTAAAGTGGCAGCTTAAAGTTGGGGGGGTTTAATGTCTTTTTATTAGTCTTGTGTGAAAAGAAGTAAATAGGGGAAAAAATTGTAGGCCTTACACACCCACAGGACGATGAGGTAGATCTGAGGAGGGACACTGAGAAGAACCCCAGGCCCTGGGATTATTAAAAAGAAAAACTGAGAGAGAGATTAAACAGCTTATGACAAACCCTTTGTACATTTAAACTAATTAGGAAGGTGAGGGTGGAAGGAGAAAAGGCTGTAAAGGTTCTTTCTCTGGTTTAATCTTTTCCCTCTACTGGGAACCATATTTCACAGTGGAAACATAAGCATGTGGATCACCAGCACAATACATACTGGCTAACAAGGTGTCTGGCACTCCAAGGTGTTTCTGTCAGCACCTCCTCAGTGGCCAGACGTGTGGCTGTCCTTTCACCTCCCCACACCTGGAGGTTCACATCGATGCCTCATCCTCCCGGGGTTCACTGGCATGGTGGCAGGTAATTGAATAAAGATCTTTGATGTGCATGGCTGGAGCTCGGCTGCTGACTTTGCTGACCACATCACGGTCCATCTGTGCTGTCCCTGGAGAGTAAAAGCAGCTCTGAGCTCTGGAGCCTGCCCTGACCCTTCTGGCACTGGAGTTTATGTTGCTGAGGACAGGACTGGTGATAAGACCCTTCTCTTTTCAGAGGAAGGGAACAGGATATCTTGGGCAGTCCTTTCCACTTGCAGGTAATGAGGGAATCTTCCCAGAGCCACAGATGGTCCCACACCCATCCCCTTTGGATGGCTTGGGCATCACCTAGTGCCATGCTGCATCACAGACCTTGGCCAGCCTCTGGGCACGAGCAGAGGAGAGGAGAGTTTGTTGTCTTGTGGCACAGGCTGCTGGATTCACCAGGACTGTGGGAAATGAACCTTAGACTCTGCCTGCTGCAACTGAATTCTTCCTTCACCTGAAGCATCATTAGCAGTCACTGCTGAAGATGGGACACAGGGAGAGGGACACATTTCTGTGGCAAATCAGAAAATGCTCCTGCTGCTCCTGCTGCCAGCCAAGAGTGGAGTTGCTCCACATCCAGACCTGCTTCATTGCAATGCAGTTCCCATCCACCTCTGGATGAGGGAGACAACTCACCATAAAGCCAAGGGGTATTCAGGAAGGATGGGATGGAGTGGCCCAGTTTAGAGCACCAGAAGCAAGCCCAGCTCATACACAAGCCCTCTTTAAAACCTTGCTTTTCTTCCAGGTCATTTTCCATGGACAAGTGACCCTTCCTACCTCACACTACAGAGCAAGCAGATACTGAAGGTGAAGCAATTCACTCCCTGCAGGAAAGAGTGAAACAAAAATGAAGCAAAAAAACAAAATCAAAATCAATATTACAAAGTCAAATAATAAAAACTGTGTTTTGGAAACAAAGGTCACCCAGGGGAAAATGTAATTGGATGTGACACCCTTGATTTCCCCTCCCTGCCAGTCCCAGGTGGGGAGACCTTGTGCCCAAGCCCAAGTGTCTCCTGGCCACGTTGCTGAAGCTCCATACACTCTGTTCAGCTGACAGCAGCTGCAGGAAGGATGGGGGAGAGAAACCTGGGGGAGCTGCAGGCAGCTGTGGTCTGAAATAGCAGAGGTCTTGCAGGGCAGGAATGAGCTGTGTTGGCAAATCCACCTGGGGAGCCCAGCACGGAATGAATGAGCCTGTGGCAGGTCAGGAGTGAGATGTGCTGAATCCTGGGGAGTGCAGGAGATCCAGGCTTGGGAAAGCACTGCCTCTGAGCAGAGAGTGGCACAGCACAGAGGATGTGCTGAATCCTGGGGAGTGCAGGAGATCCAGGCTTGGGAAAGCACTGCCTCTGAGCAGAGAGTGGCACAGCACAGAGGATGTGCATGGTGATGCCTGGAAGAGCTGGAACAGAGGCTGGATGGAGTTAAGGAGAATAAAGGATATTTATTGAGGCCTTCAAAGGCCACACCAGGACAGCAGCAGTGCTACAATCGTGGCTCTGCCTGGATGGTACCAAAATGGAGGCAAAAGGGAGGGCCCAGTCCTGAGATCTCACATTTGATATGTTTGGGTCCATTTGCACACAGGAGTCCCACTTGCCCGTCCTCTTCCTTCCATGTTATTTTTACTTTGAGCCTGAAGTTTGGAAAAAATGTCCTTGAGTCCCAATTGGAGTAGGATTCTTGTGTCTTCATCACCCTGTGAAAGGAGCTCAGTAACCCTGAACAAAAGCCACACACCAATGCAGAACAGAAAACCCAAAAGCCCAAGGCATCAACAGCAGAGATGGAATGCATTTGCTTTCAGTGCTAAGAGGTAACGGGGCAGGCTGACCTCTCCATGCCTCAGTTTTCCCTTTTATAAAATGGCCCTTTCCCCTTTGCAATTAGACAGGAAAGGCACAGACACCTCTGGAGCTGATTAATGAGCACAGCAACAACCCTGGCAGTCGGAACGAACAGGAACTGGCGATTCTCACCTCCAAGGTCCCTCCCGTGCAGGGTGACAAACTGTCTCATGGAAATCTTCATTTTGGCCCTCCTGGCCCTGAAGGAGGGACTGCCAGACCCCCATGTTGCTCTCATTATGCTGCAGAAGCCCTGATAAAGCTCAGAGAGTGTTGTAAATGTGGGGCAGGCCCCTCTGATAACGACACAAACTTCAAACCATTATTCCTCAGCCCACAGCACTTCTCCTCATCCTCAAGCAGGTGCTGATGGATTGTTCAGTGTAGTTTTTTTTCCTTCCTTCCTTTATTTTATTGCATTTTTAACTCAACCTCCTGATTCCTCCTGGGAATTTATGTTGGATTCTTTTTATTATTACTTTCTTTCCTTTTTATTTTTGGTTTTGTTTTGCACAAAGTCAGCAGCAGGGAGACAAACTTCCCATGAAGTCCATTTGCCAACAAAGCTTTCTTTAACACAACAGACAATAGGAAAGCAAAACTAATGCTCTGGCTGAACATGACATTTCCAGCACCATGGTGACCATGGTGGCTGCTCTCTGTCCCCCTGCAGCTGGCCCAAGGGTGACCTTCAGCTCCATGAAATGCTGATTTTCTTGTCAGCTGAGAGCCTGCCTACCTGGGCTGGGGGGGGTCCCACTGCAGGAGCTGGAGCTTCTCCATTCTTTGGCAGCCCCATCTCAGCAATCTCCTCTCCAATTGCTCTCTCCAGCTTTGTCACCTCGTTCTGGCCTTCAGTGCCTCCCTGCAGGCTGTGCAATTTGGGGGATGTTTCCTGCGTGATTAGAGGGGCAGCTGGATTTAACCAAGGAATGAGAAGAGCGTAAAAAAGTCACTCAGCCTTCAGTACAATTAGCATGGGACCAAATCCTGTTTTGTCCCCAGCCTGAAGGTGGACAGGGTGTAGCTCAGTTTGTGATAAAACTGACACTGCTGTGGTCAGGAGGGCAGAAACCCCAGCATGCAGCACATTGCAGGTGGACACCAAGACTCACTTCCTTGTGGCTGAAACAGGAGTAAAATAATCCCTCAGCAAAATGGAAAAGCAGTAAAAGCCAAACTTGAAGGAAACCAAAGGGATAAAATCAGGGAATCAGCCCAGTTGCCTTTCAATAACAAGTATCCAGGTGAGCTGGATGAGTGGGGAGAACCCTTTGGCAAAGGAGCTTTCTCCCCTCGAGACCACCAAGATCAGAACACAAAGAGAAGGCAGTGGGGAGCCCTGCCTGCCACCCCTTGCCTTACAAGATCTCCTGAGGCCACAAACAATTTTGTATAACTTGAGCCACCTCCCCAGTTAAACGGGAGCCTGTGCACTGCCTGCATCACCCCTTGGTGGGTTTGGATTTGCAAACACAAGCAGCTGCTGAGGCTGGGGACGTGCTGGGAGAGAGCTGGAGCAAGTCAAGGAAGGGGAACACGATTGCTCCCCGTCACACAAGGATGCTGCTAAGGGACCATGGGGAGCAGCAGCATCACCTCTACATCAGGGGGGTTCCAGAGAGGCTCTGGACCAGGGATCAGCAAGGCCTGGAGGGGCTCAAAACAGCTCTGTGAGTCCCAGCAGTGGCTGAGCAGTCAGCAACTCAAAAAGGAGCAGGGGCTGGGAAAAGCAACTGCAGATCTCAAACATTGCAACAAAACATACAGAGAAAACCACAGATCTTTCTGCTGGTGGGTGGGGGCTCTTCCAGAGGGAAAAACCCACAGGGGAGCAGCCTGGCACTGCTGCAGGGAGCTCCAGGAGCAGGAATGTGATGGGCAGGAGCTGCCCCTTCCCAAAGCGAGC
The DNA here is from genome assembly GCA_013399455.1 of Anthoscopus minutus. NCBI lineage: Eukaryota > Metazoa > Chordata > Aves > Passeriformes > Paridae > Anthoscopus > Anthoscopus minutus. Next base: position 294,304 of record VWYI01048532.1, read on the forward strand.
GGGTTTGGACGGAGCAGGGAGAGGCAGCAGAGCTGCTGTGACTTTATAAACTTCACCTTCAGCAGAGCCTGCTCATCACCCCATCATCTCAGCCAGGATAGAGCAGAAATGGAAAAGATCCAAAGAATTGCAACAAATAGTATCAATAATCCATGAGAAGAGATTAAAAAGACTTAGGGCTATTTAGTTTTAGAAGAAGAAGGGATAGGATAGAGGTGAAGACAAGGAAGGTGTAGCAGAGGCATACAAAGCACTGACTGAGGAAGAGGAAGTGGCTGGGAGCACAAATTTTCCCCTTCAGCACCAAAACAGGAGACATTTAATGCAGTTAGAGGCGGGTATATTTCAAACCAAGAACAGGCAGAGCTGCAGGGTGCTCTGCCATGAAGATTCACAGGAATGTGGAGTTCAGCAGGATCTACAACGCCAGTGGGCATAAACTGGAACAACAGCGATTAAATTTAATAAGCTACAAACTGTTTTGCCCAGGATTTTGTACCCCTGGGGTCTCTGGCATAGACTCTGCTGAAGACAGGACCATGGGGTGAGGATATAAACCTCTAGGGGTAACTCCTGTACCTTCAATGTTAAATAGCCTGAGGACAGGCCTAGAGCTACTGATGGGGAAACAGGAGCTGGATTTCAGCATAGATCCCATAAGCATCCTTGAGGGACTGGGCTGTGAGAGCAGAGAAACTCTTTTGAGGCCCTATAAAAAAAGCAGCAGTGAATAATAACTGCCAGCTACGAGCTGTCCTTCATCTTGGGCCTCAAAGTGAGAGCCTGTGCCTGGAGAAACTGAGGCACGACAGCACAGGTGGGAACCCACAGCTCCTGCCCACATTGCAGCAGCTCTCCCTCCCCAGAGCTCCCTGGCAGCTGGGGGTGTCAGCAGGGCCACAGCAAGGCTATAAATTCAGGGGCTCAAGGAGGGTCAGGGGGATGGAGGGAAGGATGCTGGGGGGTTCCTGTAGCATCAGCTGTGTTGCTTTGTCCCCCTGCCCTGCAGCTGGGGGACAAAAACCAGCATCCCCAGGGCTGGGTGGGACAGGGGGCTCCGCAGCCAACGCTGCCCAGCTGTCCCTGCCTGCCACTGGCAGGATGGTGGCACCAGCAGGAGCAGGGACAGGTCACCCCTGTCTCAGGGGGATGGGACAACAGGAGCAGCTGAGGTCACCTGCCCCTCATGGTTTTTATTTGGAGGGTTTTGCTGGGCTTTTGTTGGGTTTTTGCTGGGTTTTTTCTGGATTTTTTGCTGGGTTTTTTGCTGGGGCTTTGCTGGGGTCTTTGCTGGGGCTTTGNTTTTGCTGGGGTTTTTGCTGGGGTTTTTGCTGGGGTTTTTGCTAGGTTTTTGCTGGTTTGCTGGAAGAGGCCAAAAGCAGAGGAGCTGTCAGAAGGCTGGTGACATTTATTAAGCATGAATCCCTGCAGTGTGTCCCTTGCCAGCCTGTTTGGTTGTGCCTCTCTGCTGGCTACCGTGGTTTTTTGCCTCTCTGCTGCTCAGGACAGGGTTTGAAATGCTTCAGGGACTTGCTGGATATTTTTCCAACCCCAGTCACTTTTTCTACCTTCTCCTCCTCCTCCTGTCCCACAGCTGCTCTCTTCTCCTGGATTTACCACATGGTTTGCTTTGATCGTCTTCTCCCTCCCTCTCACCCCAAGCCCCCCAGTTTCTCCCCAGACACAATCCCCAGTGCTGGCTCTGTCAGATCAGCCCTATTTCATCTTTAAATGAGGTTTAAAAGACTCTTTACAGGGGAAGAAACAAATATTCCTCCTCCATAGGCACCCCATGGATTCCCTGGCAGCCCTGCCCAGCCCAGGGGCTCCTGGCCACGCTGGGGCTCAGGGAGCATCACGACACGGTGACACCACGGTGACAACTTCTGTTGCTCAGTCGCCCTCAGGGAAGAGAAAAGGAGCAACTGTAGCTTTAAAACAAAGATTAGATGCAATTTTTTTTTCCCCTCTCTCCCTCCCTTTCTCTCTCCTTTTTTAAAGGGAACTTGTCAAGGTTTCCATCAATAATAGATAATGGTGCATCACTCTGGCAGGTTACACCCTCCGGCTGTTTTGATATTTTCCAGAGAATTTGTCAGCAATCTTACAGCAAAGGAGGGCTGGGGGAAGGGTGCAGGGTGGGGGGAGAGGCCTCATTAATTTTTTGTCATTTGCATTCCTGCTGCTAAATAATGTATTGATTGCTCTTTCTCTCTCTGTCTTTAATTCTCTCTCTTCTGCAGTGTCTCGCAGCCCATGGCCCTCACTCGGTGACAGATGAGTTTGTCAGAGGCACCAGACAGCTCGTGCTCCCCAGGACTGGGCTGGGAGAGCTCAAAGTGACCCTGGCAGCAGCTGCAGCCACACAAGTCACAGGCCTGGTGACACCAGCTCCTCGCAGGGGGACACCGGGGTCTCTCCCAAACCAGCTGCTGAGACATCCCAGCCTGTGCCATGGGGATTCACCTCCTCACCCAGCTCAGCAGGGAGGGACAGGGCACCCAGCACGCCTGGAGGTCACTGGAGGAGGGACTGGCAGGCAGCTGGAGCAGTGGTGGCAGTGCACAGCAGGGAGGGCTGTGGGAATTGGCAGCTTGGAGCCACTGGAAAAGCCAGCACGGGCAGCTTGCACCTCGGGAGAGCAGGGAACTGGAAATGCTGAGGGGATTTTGGTCTTCCAACCTCAGGAATCTGCTTCCCTGTCCCTTCCACAGACCTGAGCCCAAGGCCCTGGCAGATACAATTGAGGTCCAGGGAGTTGGCAGCTGAGCTAAACAAGAACTTGCACATGATTTGGGCCTTGCTCAGCTTAATGCGGCTTGGCTCCTCTTCTAATTAATAAATACTTAATTACATAGTTAATATTTTAATATTTCCTTTTAAAAATATCTGATTTAATGGAATTACTGCCAGCTATTTGTTTTGTATGACTTTTATGTTTATATTCCTCTTTCATTTCTCATTTCCCCCTCCAACCCACTGCTCTAATCCCTGAAGCTCCCAGTTGATCTTTGCTACTGGAAATTAGGAGGAAATTTGCTACAAATTGCTAGTGGAAGTTTCCAGGCTTTCAGCTGAAATGCAGTCTGGCCCTTGGTGGTGACATCCACCAGCCCAAGGTGTTAATGTGGGTTATTACCTCTCTGCAAACGTCCCAGCCCCTGGGAGGGGAGGGGAGGGGAGGGGAGGAGAGGGAATGTGCTGGGGAGGTGGAACAATGGGATGACCCCCCAAAGTCATCCCCAAAGACGGGGAGAACCCCGAGCCTGCTTGCCTCTCAAACCTTACCTGGCTGCCCAGGCTGTGTCAGGAGCAGCTCACCTGCAGCCAGGCCAGGATGGAGAAAGGCTCCAGCTGTGGGGATGGCAAGAGGATGTGACCTGCAGCAGTGACAGCTCCTCTCTCCCTCTGCTCAGCCCTTGGCTCCTTGCTGCAGCTCCCCTTGCTCCAGGGTTCTGCCCACGCCCAGTGCTGCACACGGTGGGTGGCTGCACCGAGAGTTGCTGAATTAAAGCAGCTATTGCTACTGCACCCCCTTTTTCCTCCTTTCCTCCCTGCCCAGGCAGCCCCTACCTCACAACCAGCACCTCTGATCCCCCAAGTCCAGCTCCAGAGCAACATTCCCCCAGCACAGGTGAGCTTACCTGGGGTGGGATCTCTCCTCCAGCCTCTCTGGGGGAGCCCATGGTGGGGGAAGTGGGTGTTTCCACAGTGAACTCTGTTGTAGCCCTGTTGGAATAATAAAACAAATAAACAGAAGAGTTATAGCCAAAGCACTTGGGGCACCATAAAACAGGCTAAAAGCAAATACAGCATCGTTAATCCATCATAAAATAACAGCCTCTTACGATCCTGAATGCAGCAGAAATGAACGAGAGAGCGGCGGGGTCACAATTCACCCCGGGCTGTGTGCAATGCGAAGCAGGGCTGGAAGCTGTGGGTCGGAAACAAACCTCAGCCTGCTGGGTAGTGGCTGAATCAGGACTCCAGGAACTCCCACCCTCCTGCCCGGGTGTGTTTAAACCCCGTAACACCAGCCCAGGCCAGGTGTGCTGACGAGAGATGTGCACATGCTCCTGCTGCTGGTGAAGATGGAGGTGGCGGGGCAGCGTTGTCAGGAAAGGAGGAGATGAAACAAATCTGGTTGGAAACTTAACGGGACTCTTTAGTGCTCCATCTTCCCACTAATGAGGGTTCTGCATGTGAGGGCAAGAGAAAAAAAAAAGCCCCACCACGCGCTAATAAAGCCCCGTGACTTTGCTGACTGGAGGCACTGGCACTAATGAAGTCACCAGAGAGATGGGATTCCTCTGGCAGCTCTGACACTGCTCTGTCGAGCTGTTATTTTAAATCAGTCTGAGGAAACAACAGTAACAATAGCAAAAAGCCACAGGCTGGTGTGGCATGCCCAGGCAGCAGCCGATGGCTCTGGTTTGCCCGGAGGCTGCGGAGCCTGGGTTGGAGATGGGCTTGGGAATGGGGGTGTTGTGAACTCACTGAGGGATGGGGTGCTCAGGTCGCCCTTGGGGCTCAGCTCTCCTCAGAGCTGGGCTGTGAGCACCTCCTGGATGATCCAGGTGTGTGCCAGGAGCCTTGGGGGCACACAGTGAGATCCAACCTTGGACAGGAAGGAGGGACAGGGAGAGGGACACTTACCACTCTGCGTTCCAAAGTGTTCCATAAATGCCACGTGCACGCTCCAGAGCCACCCTTGGAGCAAACACCCAGCCAGGGCCAGTCCAGATAGCCCTGGAGGTAGAAGATTGTTTTCTGGGAGCAATGGCTTTATACATACAGACATATATTTAAATAGATTTTTACATATTCATCTATTAACATGCTTGTATCTAACACATCACTATATTGAATAATATCCCTACATTTTCCCCCCACCCCATTTACATGTGTGTGGATAAACACATAAAAACTCAGGGCTGTAGTCTGGCACTGACAGACTTTAGCAGAGGCTGCTTTTGGAAGCCTCACAATGTCCCCTGAACCCCCCATTTCAGCAGCTTTTATTTGAGCTTTACTGAAATTAAGGAGGAGCTGCTTCACCGTCCTGACAGTGCCCGGTGTCCTCATTGTCACCTCGTGGAGCAGGGAGGAGCAGACAGAACCCTCCGGGGTTCTTCAGTGCCTCTTTTTAATTAGAAACCTCGTCTCTGAGTTTTACATGCCCTTCTACAGGGTTAGTTGCTCTCACCTGCTTAATCCTGGGAGATTATTTTCTGGTCTTTTTTAAAAAATAACCCAACCACCCCAAACTCTTTGGTCTCTTTCAATTCTTTTCATTTCACCTCATTTAATTCCTTGCCAGCTTAATGACTTGGTAGTAATGAATAAGATGAAAATTAGGGCTTAATAAGTGTTAGGAAAAGACAGTTTTCTTGCTGATGAAGGGAGCCTGGTGGTGGGAAAGTGGAGCCTGGAGAGAGCACAGAGATAACCCCAAAGCTCCTCCTGACCTTGAGAAGGGTGATGCCAGCTCCAGCTGCAGCTGGTGGCAATGACAAGCTGCTGTGAGAGCAGGGACACGCCAGGCCCAGGAGAAGGATGCTGGAGGGAAGCAGGAGGGGATGGACACGAGGAAGGGCTGGCACAGGGAGTGCTGGAGGGGAGGTGACTGTGCCCAGCTCGGCATCCCAAACACCCCATTGCTTTCTGACCAGGGCAGAGGCTGCTGTGTGCAAAGCTCAGTGGCTGCAGTGACCCCCGTGTCTGGGGAACCCACTGCCCCACCTGGGGGTGGCTTTGGCCTGAAAAGCCCTGCAACTTCTGGCACCCCCTCAGTCTGGTCGGGGAACTCAGAGCCCAGCAAAATCCAGTCCTGGGGTGACTGTGGGACCAAAACTGCCGTAACCTCACCTGGAACATCCCCTGTCACCGAGTGCCAAACTCCTGTCCGGTCCCCTCCGTGCTGGCGCAACGCTGGGATCTCAGCCTGGCCACAGATGACATCGGACTGATGGAAACATCTCATCGCTCCCTCTGCCTCATTTCCCAGAGCTCGGCGGTGGCTGCTGCCCCTCGGAGGCAGCGCCCGCTCTCCCGGGGGCTCCGCCCGTGCTTTTTGCTGACTCAGCTGGAGCGGGGATCCTGCTGACTCAGCAGCGCTGGCAGGAGCTGCGGTGTCCCACGGGCAGCGCCACAAGCACGGCTGTGCCCCGCGGCTCCGCGATGTGCACCCGGACCAGCCCGGGGCGGCACGGCTCACAGCTCACGCTGCATTAGCTGACTCTGGACATGTGTTCTAATTAATGACAATATTGGAACTGACAGGTTGATCAAGGGGGAAAAGGTGCAGAATTAATTGACCTGCCAGAAGACGTGTCCGACAAGATTCACCTCCCCATAACACAAGCGCCTCCCTGCCCATCTCCCCCCAGACAAACGCTGCTGGGGAGCCCCAAGCTGGCACCCTGGGCAATCCTGGCACTTCCCATTGCACCCTGAGAGCTGCCTCCATCTCTGTCACCCATTATTCAAGTGAGCAGCTCCTCCATCATCCTGGCAGCACCTCTGGCCATCCCTTGCTCCCAAACTCTGCTGGGTGGTGCCAGCGCCTTTTCCTCCCAGGAACTGGTTTGCTCCTTCTGCTCCCATGTGCTGTCCCTTCAGAGGCACTGACCAGTTTTGAAGGGCATTTCTTCTGTTTGGGTCTTTATTTTATTTCCCTGGGAGTAACTGGGCATGACTGAGGGAGAACACATGATCTGAGCCTGGGTAAAGGCATTTTGGAGAGCTCTGGGTGCCAGAGCTGTTTTGGAGAGGGGGGTTTGCCCCAAGCAAAAGCATAAACCCCAACACTTGTAATGAACCCAGCGAGCCTGGCAATGCTGCAGCTCCTGCTGGGGCTGAGGAGAAGCTCTGGCCCTGTCCTGGCTGTGCCAGGAGCTGAGCATCACCACGAGTCCAGGGAGGAGCTGTCTGGGTTCAGTAGGAGAGTGTTTCCCATTAAATCCACGTGCTGGAGGCCTGGGGTGGATGCACATCCCTACTCCCACGCTAGGACTGTGTGACATTACACACATGCAACTTTAATTCCAACCTTTCCAGCTGCTGTGAGACACTGAAAGCCACGGAGTGGGAAGTGTCTGCAGGCTCTGCAGAGTCACCTGCCCCAGCACCTCCTCCTTTTCCAGGTGCACTGTTCAAGTGCCACCAGGGGATTTGAATTCCCCTTTCCTAGTGCAAGGGCTAGAGGTGGTTACATGGGTTTTCCCAGATCATCTGAGCTACTGAAATTCTTATCCAAGGGTGTAAAAACCTGAAGGAGTGTGAATGAGGAGCTCAGTGTGATGGGGCACAACACCAGGATCAGGAAATTCCCTGAATAGTTTACACTAAAATCTATTAGAGGGCTCAAACATATTAGAGAGGATCAAAAATCCTGTTCCTGCTCACTCCTGGGCATCTGCTGGTGGCTACTACAGCAGACAAGAGACCAAAAACCCACTAAAACCCCATTATTTTATAGCAGACACTTCCAGCAAAACAGTTCTTGGATTCAAAAGGATGCTCCAATGCCCAAACCTTCTTTTGAATTTTTTTTGAATTTTTTTTTATTATAAGCCTTATAAGTCTCTTCCAAGTCTGTTTCTGCTGTGACAAATGGCTTTAAAGGACCCCTCAATAATAAAATCAAATTTAAGGGACCCCTCAATAATAAAATCAAATTTAAAGGACCCCTCAATAATAAAATCAAATGCTGCTCCTGCACAGCCCAAGATCAGATGCACCTGCAGTGGGGATCGATTGCCTGATTAGGGGGAATTGATTGCCCTAGCCTCATTAGCATATCATTAGTACTGACCCCATGGCTGGCCCCACTGAAGCAGGCCATGACCTGGATGGATCAAAAAATGCAGTGCACTGGGAAGGGATGGGAAATCAGCAAACAGGGGAGGGGGAGGCAGAGATCCTGCTCCATAGCATCCACATCATTTCCCTGCTGAGGCCTTGAGCAGTGCCCCTGGAGTGTCCCAGGGGGATGCAGCTCCAGGGAAAAGTGCCCTGCCCATAGCAGTCCCAGTGGAGCATCCCCTGGGGATCATGGAGGGTTTCTTCAGGAGCTCTAGCCCTTTTGAACGTTGACTAACAGGTTTTTTTTAGTGCTGTGAGTCAGTAGCCCCAGATAGGATTTCCATCTGCGCCGTGCAGGCCTTGCCAGACTGTGTTTTGGGCCTCCATCCAAATAAAGCTGAAGAACTGGTTGGGTTTGATTTGGTTTTATGGTTGGGGTTTATTTCTTTTTTTTTTTTTTTCTTTATCAGTTTTGTACACAAAAGAAGGGGAGAGGAGTCTAGGCTGTTCCAGAGGCCCTGTCCAGCCAGAATTTCCCTGGGATCCACCTTGTGAGTGACTTTACCTGAGGTCAGGGGACAGCCTGCAGCAGGGAGCCTGCTCCAGCCTGGTATCCCACAGGGATGGAGAGCCCCAGCAGCCAGCTTTACAGAGGGACCTGGGTTTGTCTTGGACACCTGGGCCATGGCACAGCTCTGCTGTCAGCATGTGGGGGCACAGTTTTTCCACTGTTTGATCAAACTGATCAAAGAAGGAAGGATGAATTTCTGAGAGAGGGTGAAGGAGCAGCTTCTCCCAGAGAGCTGGCACAGCTGCTGCCCAATGCCCCAAGGTGACATCCACCCCAAACCAAGCTCCAGTCCCATCCCTGGAAGCACCCAGGTCCCTTTCTCTGGACTGATTCACACAGGAGCCCCTGAGCATCATCTGCTTTTGGGTGGAGAAGGAATTCCCAGGCCCAGGAAGGGCAGCAGCACTACAGTCAGACATGCAGCACCAGCCCATCGTTGGACTGTGAGCTAATGAGATCCTGGCTCCAGGCAGGAGCAGACTGGGCACTTGTCCAAGGCCCTGAGCCATTCAGGAGGAGTCAGAGCCAGCAGCCAGCCCCGGGTCCCAGCCAGGACAGGAGCCCCACAGAGGTCACGGCCAGGCATGCAAGTGCAGTTTGTCTGCTCCCAGACGTCCTTTGAGCATCCAGGACCAGTTCTCTCCTGGGTTTTTTTGTTTGTTTTAAATATCTGATGTGACAGATGTGAGGAGCTGGGATGCCTGGGGACCACAGGTGCAGCACAGGTGACCTTGCACAGGGCAGGTGACATTCAGGCATCCCTGTGCCCATCTCTGCTGACCACATCAGAAACCAGCATGGCCTGGACAACATCAGGAGGCCACAGGGTCACCCACAGGCCCTGCTGTGTGGTGGGATCCCCACCACCATTCCCTCCCACCAGCCCGTGTCTGACAGCTGTGCTGTGGGGGGTGTTCAGGTTTACGAAGCATTTTTAAAGCAAGAGGTGCTAACAGCAAATAAATTCGGGTTTCCCAAATAACCAGCACAGATTTGGGTGAAAAGAAAAAAAGAGCCTTCCTTCCTTCCTTCCTTCCTTCCTTCCTTCCTTCCTTCCTTCCTTCCTTCCTTCCTTCCTTCCTTCCTTCCTCCCTNCCTTCCTTTCCTTCCTTTCCTTCCTTTCCTTCCTTCCTTTCCTTCCCTTCCTTCCCTTCCAGTGAAAAGCTTCCAGGAGTGCAGTGGTATTCCCACATGGGATGAAGTCCTGCCTGTTGAAGCTGTCCATCAGCTCTCATTATGGTTCATTTTCTCTGCTGGTTGAGTTATTGCCGGCGCCGGCAGCCCTTTGCCAGATCCTGTAACACAGCGAATTAATTAGCAGCGATGTGCTAACTACCCGCGAATCTCATCACCGTAATTGCACCGCGCGCTCCGGCCGGGAGCATTTGATCTCCTGTTGATGAACAGGACCGGCTTCCCCCCTGCCACATCAGACATTTCCCATCGGCATTTTGTGCTTCTGAAGAGGAGCAGTTTGTCCGAGCGGAGCACGGCAATCGCAGCGGGATGGATGCAGCGGCTGGAGCAGCAGAGGAGGGATAGGAGCACACCCAGGGACTGTCTGCATCCCTCAGCTCCTGCAGGAGCCCTGGAAATGCGGGACAGAGCCTGCTCCCTCCTGCTTCTTGGCTGTTGAATCTCTCTGAGGCATCCTGGTCACAGCCAGCGTGGAAGTCCCGGGGTGATGCTGCACCTCCCTCAAGGACACAGCTCCAAGGGAAGGTGCTCACTTCACCCCTCTGCCCCGGGACAGAGCAGGCAGCTGCTCTTTCTTCAACAAGAATCACGTTTCAAGCAGTGTGTTCTCCAAGAAAAACCCCTCCTGAGCTTTCCCTGTGCTTTTCCAAGTGCAAGAAATGTGAGTGTCCAGCTCCCCAGCTCCAGCTCGGTGCCGGGCTCCACCACCCCAGCCTGGAAAAGTGTGAGCAGGATCCACCTGGATGGCAGTGACCCTCCCCACCCCGGATCTTCACAGGATGGTTACAGATTATGCCATGAATAAATAATGTCTCACTGCAGATTTCCACCTGTTCCCAGCGTCTCCCTGTGATCTCTGTGGCTTTCAGGAAGGGAGCTGGAAACAGAAACCTATTTTGCAGGCAGCAGAGGTGTTTGAAGCCTCCTTCATCCCATGTTTCAAGTGTTTATCTCCTCTGCTTGGGACAGCTATCCTCCCTCCATGGCAGCCGGGTGGGAATGGGCAGATCGAGCTCTTGATGTCAAGTTTTTGCTGCTGCAGGTCCATCACCTGGCCCAGAGGAAAAGGTGTTGTGAGCATCATTAAGCCACCAAAGAGAAATAAAACCCAGTAAACTGCGTTGGCAGCTGGATACCAGACTGATTGATTAATTAATTGGCTGATTAATCATCTCTGTGTCCAACCCAATGGGCTCCTCTGTCGCTTTTCTCACCGGGGAAGGGACCCTGGGTGTGCAGGAAGCGGGTGGGGTGGAAGATGTGGTCACTGAGGTGCAGAGAGCAAGGAGAACAGCCCCTGTGTGCCTGGCATGTTGGAGATTACTTACTGCTGCTGAAGTATCTTCCTCCTCCTCTCTGTAACAGGCCAAGAATTAAATAACAAATATTACTTTACTGCTCCCAAGCTCCTCCACCCACCCAGCAAAAGGCAGGGATATAAAAACTGCTGTGGACTTCAGGAAAAAAAACAACCTCAAACCAAATCCCCCCAAGCTTCCTCTTTCCTTCCCTTGTCAGAATAAGCAAATGAGAAAAAATACGGAGAATGTTTTGCCACCAAACCTAATGTTTCACACTGTGTAGGTGTTCTCCTTCTTTATGAAATTAGTGTTGGCCAAATTTAGTTATTTTCACATCATTTCAAAACAAAGAGTAAAGACACTCCATCTTTTAAGGATTATGAGGAAACATTTTGACACAAAACCCAACCCCCCCATTCATCAAGTCCTCATCTAATTCAGCACAAACTCATGATTAATTTGCACCAGCCCTGAAACCGCTCGTGGCTGATGGGACTGAGCCCAAAGTGCCCATCAGGGTGGCATCCCCTGCCCTTCAGGAGCTGCAGCACTGAGATGCCCACGAGCCTCTGGGAGCCCAGCAGGGAATGCTGACCCCAATGCCCCTGAAGATTTCCTCCCAGCTCCAATGTTTGCTGCAGCAAACAAAAGAAACCCTGGAAGAGTCAGGAGAGAGCCCTCCAACCCTTCCTCCCCTCCCTGGGACATGGCCACATCCCCACAAACATTTTGCACCAGTTTTGCCGCTCTGGCCAGCAAGAGCTGTTTGGAGGGGGAAAGAAAAGCCTGTGCTGGGGTGACAGCCATAAAACTGGGCCTGTGGAGCCACTGAGGGCCCAGCCCCAAGCCCAGCCCTTTGCAGGGCAGGGTGAGGCTCTGTCCTGAGCCCCAGAGAAGATCTAGGCCATGCAGAGTGTGAGGGACACGTGTCCAGTGTCAGCTCTTCTCTCTCCAAGGGCTGCAGGAGCCCCCCCAGCAGCTCAGCTGCACCCCAGGAAGGGTTTCTGGGCTCAGACAGCAGCACTTGGGCTGGTTTGGGGGGAAGGAAGGCAAAGAGCTCCCACTTCACCTCCCTTCTCCCCTCTGTGGCAGGCTGATGGCAGCAGCAGTGCCTGCTGCTCTCAGGAGCTCCCAGGCAGCTTCACAGACCTCTCAGCACGGCAGGGGCTGCCTCTTGTTCTTATTTTCCTAAATAAACTTCTCTACAGCAAAGATTTTTCCACACTGACTTGCATTGGCATTAGCAGATCCCCCCAGATGTGGCTGCAGCTGCCTCCCTGCACTGCCTGTCTCTGCTGGGAACCCAGCTATAAAACTTCTGGCTGACTTACAAGGGAATATTTTTATCATTAATTTTGCCTTACGAAATCTTTTGAACCCCTTTTTCCCTTCCTGGGATCTCCTGGAGTCAGCCCGTGGGTGTTCAGTGAAACCAGGGGGTTAAGCTGGAAATTCTCCCAACATTCACAGTTGATTTTAAACCGACAGTAAAGATTTAGGAGAGTTCTTAGCTAACAAATGTTATCTGTGAAACATTAAATACCATTTAATCACCTGTCTGCTGTCACAGAGGTTTCACCCAGGGCTGGGGGCAATTTTAGCAGCCCAGGCTGGGCAGATGCTGTTTCTCCAACCAGCTCTTCCAGCCCTGTACCCAAAAAAAACCCCAGAGAAAGTTTCTCAGCCCCTCTCCCCTCCATGCTGTGCTCCCACCCTCATTTTCCCAGAGGGATCCTGATGGTGAGACAGAAATCCAGGCATTATCCAGCCCCGCTGAGCTCCAGGGCTGGGAGCAGCACGGACTCCAGAGGTGGCTCTGAGGTGCACCTGTGAGCAGGGAACACCCCCGGGCAGCATCTGCCTGCAGGCAGAGGTTACAGAACCACCCAGAGCCTTCGGCTGGTGGAGCCATCCCCTCACGCTGCCTCTGCCACAGCCGCCTGCTGAGAGCCCCAGGAACAAACCAGCCTTGTGTGTGGGAAGGAAACAATGAATAACAACAGCAACAACAAAAAAAAATTTAAAGGAGAAAAAGAGAAAGGAGATTAAAAATCATAAACGGCAACAGACAACAACAACAACAAAAATATACAGCTTTCTCCTCAAACTGTTCTTTTAGTCCCGACAGCGTCTGTTGTGCAGAGCTCACTCAAGTCTCAGAATTCACAGCTGCTCAAAAAACCCAAAAAAGCTCATGAATTATTTATCCGCGCTCAGATCAATCCTTCAGCGGGCTGTCAGTGAGGAATCAAAGCCCCAACAAGGCAGGCAGGTGAGGAAGCAGCTTCCAAACTCCCCGAGCGACCAGCAGGTCCCTCCCCTGCCTCACATCCCTGTCCCGCTGTGGCCGCGGTGCCCATCACACACAAACCCCCATTTCTGAGCTCCTTCCACGATCCTGCAATAACTGATAGCAAAGGCTTATCCCAAGGCACAAAAGTCACCTTGTTCTTAGGAAGGCTTCGCTCCCTCGCCCCCAGCTCCAGCCATTTCTCACTGCACAACTCAAGGGCGCTTTACCCCCAGCTCTGCCTCCTTCAGGGGACTCCATCTCATGCCCGCACGCTCTGAGACTCTTAAAAATCCTGGACATCTCCCCCACAGCCTCTTTCCTCCTGTAAACTGGCAGGGAAGTTCAAAAAGAGCAATTACAGCATCTGAGGGAAGGAACCATCCCCATCCCTGTCCCCATCCCTGTCCCCACTGTGCCGTCTCTCCAGAGAGGATAGGGACACACGGGGCTGGAAAAACTCTTGTTTGTCCGCCCTGTCTGGTATGGAACAGCAGAGAGGGTGCGCTGGAAACAGAGGAAACATTTCGGCTTCTTTTCCTCTTTGCTTCTCGGGTGAAAAATCCAGCCCTGCAAAGAGAGGCGGCCAATGTCCCCGCACCCAGGGATGCTCCGGGCTCTGAGCTGGGACCCCGAGCGCTGCCAGGCTCTTCCCCGGTCCCACTGAGAGCAGCTCCCGCAGGAGAGGCGGCCCTTGGGGCACCTGAAACTCTGCCCCATTCCAGGGTGAAGATCTCTCACTGGGTTGTGTCTCTCTTTTTTCCACACCACGAGTTTTGTGGCGTCAGCTCCGGCTTCAGCCTCTTTCCTGTTTCACCTGGAGCATCTCCGTTTCCCTGGGTGAGCGCAGCGCTGCTCCCTCACGAACCCGCGGGAGCTGTTCCGGCTCAGGGCTCAGGGAAAGGCAGGAACACACCTAGCACACCCAGACCCCAATCCCCGCTTGCCTGGGGTCCCGCACGGCTTTGCCTTTCCCTGCCGAAAGCCAAGCCGCGTTCCTCGCTGCCTGGGGGGCACGGGGGGCTCAGCGCTGCTGCTCCCCGCAGCCTCTGCTGTCCCCATCCAACCCCCCCGGGATGCTCCGGGAGAGCCTCCTGCAGCTCTGAATTCCCGCAGCTCTTTCCCTGGTGCAAAGCCATTCATCAAGGCACACAAACAGCTCGGCTGCTAAAGGCCACGCCGTGACAAAATGCCAATAGCTGTATTTACATTCAATATGTCCCGCTAATCTCGCCTTCAGGAAGCGTCTGCTGAACCTGCCCGTTCCTTCCCGGGCATCACCTCTTTAATCAGTCTCTTGTTACTGATCACAGATTGATTTCAGTTCCGGTAGCCAATAGGTTTTCCTTTTAATTTTCAGCATCATGTTTAATTAAAGCAGGGTGGGTCCGACCCCATCAAATCATATCAAAGTCTGTCTAAGCCCCAGGTGAGTGAAAACACCAGCATAAATTATTGATCAATCTTTGTTCAGATTAATTTATCACTGCCTCTCCCTGGGCAGTGTGAGGATGGAGCTGGTGAGGTGTTTGTCTCGTGGCAGCTGCTCTGTGGCAGCTCAGGACACTGTGGTGGCCCAGCCAGAGAGATCAAAACTTGCTCTTCAGAAACATCACATCTCCTCACCCTTTCCTCCCAGAAAATCCCAGCCCAGGGACACAGCAGGTGCTGGGAGATGCTGCCAAACTTCCAGAGCTCGTTATCCACTGGGAGGAGGATGCAAACCACAGCGAGAAGCCAAGATTAAAGAAATCCCCATTCCTGCAGGAATGCCAGTCTAAAAGCCCTGGAAGGAGAAGTGTTTTTCCCCAGCCTTGGAGGCCCTGGAGCTGCAGAGTCAGTGGGAGTGATGCTCAGGGCAGGAAAACCTTTCTCCCCTGCCCTGCTGCAGAATTCCAAGTGATCAATGGAAACACAGCATCCCTGGAGGCAGCTTTGTGCCAGCGTGCAGAGGAGATGAGGAGCAACAGGAGGTGGGTGTGATGGGCAGAGAAAACCGAGCAGATATGGAGGGAGGTGCTGCTGCCCTTCAGCCTCAGCATTTCCCCCTGCGAGCTCCCCCAGCTCTGAGCAGGGAGGAGCTTCTGCCTGAGCTCAGAAATGATCCAGAAACGCTAAAAACCAACAGAGCCTTGGAGCACCTGAGAGTCCTGTGGGGTTCAGGTGGAGCTGGCTGCTCCAGCACTGCAGCAACCCCAGCCTGGCGAGCAAATACGCCTTTGGATGATGAATAAAGATGGAGGCGAGGCATTCTTGTCGCTCCCAAGGCTCTCCTGCCTGAATACTAATTGCTGGTCTGAGCTGAAACTGCTTAAAAGCATGTTTGGGGCCAGGGTCTGGAAGAGGCTGCAGTGCGTTTGCATCATTTGGGGGAAAAACAGGTGGTTTTGCTGGATTCAGAAAACTTCTGTTCTTGGAGTAAACTTTGGATGCTGCCAAAAACCGAGAGGGGTGAAGGGCTTGCATAGAAATAGCTGGAGAGTGGGGAAGGATTGCCAAGAGCATCAGCTCAGCTCGTGAGTCAGCAGCATTAGCTCTCACCTCAACAAGCAATCTGCAAATTGTGCAAATCTGCTTTTCACAGTTCACCTAACCTGCGAAATGGCCTCAGATTTACAGCCCCAGTGTTCACGCTTAAAAACAACTGAGTTAATGAAGGAGGGGGGGAATTACACAAAGCCAGAGCTGGGGTTTCACCTGGAGCCGGGGCTGGTGCCATCCATCCTGCACGGGGGTTTCTGCCACACCACGCTCAGCCAGGCTGGGTTTGCAGTCCCATCCCCACAAACACCTGGGGCTGGTTTCTGAGCTGGGCACCCCTTTTGCTTCCCTATTTTCCCACCTGCAGCCCTCATCTGAGGCCCTCACTGAGCAGGGGGATTCTTTGATAAGGCAAAGATTTCCAATCCTTTCAGATTGAAACCCTCCCGTCATCAGACGCGAAGCGGGCAAGGAGATCACTCTGTGCAAGGAGAGGATGAAAGGGGCCGTGTTTCCCTTCCCTTTGTAAAGTGGAGAGATCAATACCACTGGGATAAAAGGGCCAGCTAGGCTGTGGGGAAATTGCTGGGGAAGGAGGAGGCAGGAGCAGAGTGGATCTGTGGAAGGAGCCACCCCAGGGTTTACCTTTAAAGTATTTTTAGCGCCGAGCTCAGAAGAAAAAAGCTGCAACTGAACAGCTCAGAGCAGGACGAGTAGAGGACAGGGAGGAGTTCCCTTTGTGCACAGGTCGTGGAGCAGAGATGGGAGTGGAGAGGGAGCAGAGGAGAAGGGGCAAGGCTGTGACAATTCCATCTGCTCCTTGCACAGGAGCTTCTGGAATGAGTGCGATAGGAGGGTGGTGGCTTTGGAGCCTCTCTCGGGACCTCACCCCTGGGATTTTAGATCTTTGATAGAAAATGCATCAGTTCTTCATGCAGGGCTGTGTGTGAGAAGGTACCTGTTAGTCCCATGTGTGTGAAATCCTGGTGTTCAGAAACTCTTGGGTGATGCTCTGGATAATGTCCAGCATTTCATGGAGCTGTGCCCCTGTTTGGCTCCTGCAACCCCATTCTGGCCCTGAGGCTGAGCCACCCTGAGCCAAAAAACCTTTGCCCACACTTTGCTGCCAGCCTGTGCACCGGGGGCTTTTTGATGGGTGCAAGCAGTCACTCACCTTTTCCCACAGAAACCGGGCCTGTCAATCCCACTCCAATCCTAATTTCAGATGGTGTTTGCTCTCTTTCCAGATAATGTCATCTTAATGTTCTCCAACGGGCTGCCATTAATCTTGTGCCGCAGACAGACGGATCATTATGGCTGGGGGGAGTGGGGGATCTGCAGCACAGATTGATCAGGCCTGCTACAAAAAAGAAATGTGATTTATGTCCATATTACACCACACGTATGGATATTTCTATAGGCAAACCCAAGCACGTGCCCCCCACACAAGGAGCTGTGTGACACACAAAACGTGAAACGCTGCATGGAGGCATTCCAGGGGTTGTGACCAGATCCTGGTGGGAGAAACAGCTTCCTACAAACAGGGCAGGCCAGCACTCCTCCAGCCTGCACTGGGGGCCTGGCAGCTCCTTGTCCATGGGACAGTGCAAAGCCTGGTCCCCATGGATCACCCCCCATCCCTCTTCTTGAGGTCTTGATGCCTGGGGAGGCTACCTAGAAGAGAGGCTAGACAGAGTGAAAAGATAAAGGCAGGTATTTATTACAAAGCCTTCAAAGAGGACACCTTGGGCAGTGTGGGAGTCTCACAGAGGCTACACCCAAGAAGAACAGTGGGCACAGGTTTTTGGGAGAGATGTAAATTTGATCTGTTTGCATATCAGATGTTAATTGTCCAATTACAGCTTCAGATAATGGAGTCCCATTCCCTCAGTTTGCCCCCCTGTTGTTCACATTTGTAAGGTGTCCTTTCAGGTCTGGAGAGAAATTGTTAAGCCTGAATGAAATGGGAGAAGGGTGGCTGACAGGCTGTGGAGTTTTAGAGTTATACACTAAAGCAGTACTGATCTGAAAAGCAGAAAAGCTAAAACTTAAGGCATCAGTCGGGATCCCTCCCTGTCCCCCCTCAGAAACATCAGGCTTCATTTCCCCTTCCCACACAATGACCGAGATGAGCAAACAGCACCTCCCTTCTCACCCAGCACCCCTAATCCCAGGCCCCACGGGCACCCCTGGAGCACACTCGTGTCCCTGTGCCATCCTCCAGGTCCCCTCTGTCTCCAGAACGTCCCAAGCTCAGTCAGGGGCTGCAGGGACACTCTTGGAGGGGTCATTAAATCAACATTGGAATCCAGGCTCTTTGCCCAGACCCTTCTTTGACCTCCTGCTGCTCCAGGGGTCAGGGGCAGCCCACGGGCTTCCTGTGTTTTATTCAGGCTGACAAAGCATCTCCACTTGTTCCACAGCATCGCCCTGTGAGGTTGAACAGCTGCTGCATCCTCTGTTGCATTGCTGCACCCTGGGACCTGTCCAAGATCTGTGGCAGCCAGTGGAAAACTCCCATTGGCATCAATCCCTCCTTAAACAGGGGCTGTAAAGCCTGTGATGCCTGAGGGATGAAAGATGTAAACAGAATTCTTTTTCAAAATTTACATTTTAAAGAAATGCAGTTTTCCATGATCAGTGAAAACCCAGCATTGCTTGTTGTGGTGAAACTCAGGAGATTGTTCTGATTTCAGGAGACACTGAGCACAGGGGGAAAGCTGCTGAAATCCGAGTACAAACCTGGAGGACAGAGAGGAGCACGTGTGCCAAAAGCACCTCAGAACTCAGGCTGAAGGATGCTTCAAGCCAGCAGCCTCTTCAGCCCCAGTGGCCTTTGAGTGCAACAAAGAAAATCCAAGGAACTCTTGTTTTCTGCAGCTTTCTTGAAGTAAGAGAGAAAGAGGACAAAATGCCAGGCATCCCAAAGTTATTTCTTTGAAACAGGAGCCTTAAAAGGACCAGTTTTATCTAAAGGTGATAAAACAACAGAAGTCAAATGGCATCCAGGCAGACCAAAAGCCCATTACTCTGTGCTGGGAGCCTTACAGGAGAAAAGTTCTGATTGGCAGCACCAATTTAAAGTGCAGCTTAAAACCCAGTGACTTCAAGGTGGGATTCTTTTGTTTCTGTTTTGTTTCGTTTTTTAAAAGTGTGATTACTTGCCTTCTACATGCTCTTCAAAAGCTTTGCTTTCTCTATCCAGCAATTCTCACACCGTGCTGGTGCAGAGCCCTGGTGGCACCAGACTTGGGAAAAATAAAGTAAATCCACTCTTAATCGGAAGGGCTGAAGGTGTTAGGTTTTTTTATATCACCACTATTCAGTGTTGAATATTTTCAGTGCTTCTGATAACCAGGGGGAGGGTGTATCGATTTCTCCCCCTCGTGCTTTAAGGTGGCTTGTATTAAAAAAGAGATAACTCAGCTTTTTTCTAGCTCACAGCCTGCCCGTGTTTGACTGTTTTTTAAGCAGTGGTGAACCACCCTTTCTACCCCAAGAAAATCCTTAAAACTATTCACAGATGAAAACTAAATGCCACCCTTTCTGCTGAGTTTTGTAACAGCCCATTAGCAGTAAAACAACTGAAAGGATTTTTAACAGAAGCAAATAAACCAGTTTAACTGATTTAACAAGAAACTGAAGCGTCAAATGTGGGACTATACCCAAAGATTAGAGCTAAATTTATGAGGAAATGCATGGTTTTAAAGCTTCTTGAACAAATTTGGGGATTTCTGCCTTGCAGAGGGCAGCAGCCCCTGCACACCTGCAAACTCCCCAGGGACCAGCTGTGCTGATACTGGAGCACTCACCTGGATTTTCCCAGCACAACTGACACGGTTGTCAGGTGAGTTTGGCAGGACTTCCTTCCTGATCCCCCACTGCTGCTTTAAGGATGGAAGAATGTCCTGTCACAGCAATTTAAATGTTTTCCAGCCCGGCCTTTTCACTCTCCTACCTCAGCAATTTGCAGTTTTAATTTCACGGATGTTTGTAATTACAGCGAGGGGCCCAGTGAAAACAAAAAGCAAACCAGGAGAGCTTGGCAGCTTTGCTTCTTGGTGTGTTTTGTTGAATACTCTGGGATTAATTTCCTCATGTTTTTCTGTAGGAGAAAAGTACTTAATACAAGGAATCTGCTTTGGCTATAACCTTCCACAGCCTCAGACCCAGGTGGCACCTGAGCTGAGGCCAGGAGTGCATCCTGCAGCTTCATCCACAGATCCAGAGGAGGAAAAACACCTGAAAGCTCAGGGCCCTGAGCAAAGCAGATTTTGATGTGAAGGACCAGCGTGGTTTCTCTCCCTCCCCTTAGCTGGGAGCACATTTCTCTCAGAAAACTGAGGTTTGGGAAGCTCGGGAAGAAGGGTTGTGGAAACGCGTGTAAGCATTTCATCAGAGTCACCTCCTGGCTCTGGAGGAATTCATCATGAGAGCGGGATTTATAGGAGAGCTGGGTAAAAACTTCAGAGAAAGAAAACAAAATCTAATTAAGCCTCCTGTTAAGGTCGTGGTTTAGCAATTTTTGTTCAAATTCAGCATCTCGGGACATCACCCGCCTTTGGCTCGCCCTGCCCCGGGGCGGGATGCTCTGTGCCCCTCCAGGACCGGCTTTATTCCCTTCCCAGCTCCCATTCTCATCTGACATTTCCCTTCCCCAGCAGGTTCCAGCCTCGCCAGCTCCAGGAACCGATGGCTGGTGGAGTTTTTATCCAGCAGAAAATGAGCAGTGGCCGCGGGTCACCTCTGCCCGTGGCCGCTCTCCCGATTGTTCCGAACCGAGGGGAACCCACAGCCCATTGTCACCCCCCAGCCCCAGCTGGTGACACTTTAAAAAGTGCTCCTGCTTTCTTTTCAGCATTTTAAAGAGGGATTGTCAACAGTAGCGAGGCTGTAAGGAAAGAAAAGGGGCTAAAAATACCTTAATAAACCAAAAAGCAGGGAGGAAGTGCAGATGGTGAGAGACAAGGGCACGGCAGCGCTGCACAGGCTGCTGCTCCCCTCCATCGGCTTTATTTTTACACCAAGGCTACACCAAAATTTCCTGCTCATAATTCTTCACCTGCAGATGCCAAATGAGCAGCTTGTTGTGAAACTCGATGGCTGAGATGTTGGTAGCACTGGTTAATTGTAATTGGGTACATAAATCCCAGCCTGCATTACTGTCCCCAGCGCCACTCTCAGAATCACGTTCTCGGCGCAAATATTTGTTCTCATGAATTCAAAATGATCTCACCATTAATATTTTTTCACATATTTGTTGTTTTCTGGCAATATTCCTCAGCTGATTTGCAGGAACTGTTGGAGATGTTGAAGATCAGAGAGTGGGGCACCTTTAAACCCAAAATGCACAGTCTCAGCACCTGAATAACAAAACTTCTCTGTCCTTGATCCCAGCCCTCTGGTTTTCAGAGCAACTTTTTAATCAGCACAACCCTGTCTATTACCAACTACAAGGACTCCCATTGTAAATTAGCCTCCTTATTAACATAAAAAAGTAGAGAAAATGAGAATTGCTCAGCTGTCCCCGAGTTCTCCCAACTCAAAAGACAATAAAAGCCCATTTATATTCTTATGCCATACTTCATTTTTTTTAGTCCCCCTTTCATTTTTATGACACAAACCTGGTAGTCAGGTATTAGTGCTGCTGTTGAACTTTACAGAGGCTAAAATGCCAGCTGATAAAAAATCCTGGTTGCTGCAGGGACACACCCCTGCCCTTCCAGAGGGTCACTGCTCTCCTCGTGTTAACAAGGAGCCTGACTGGAGATGCCTCTTGTTTTGATAATTTGCTTTTAAAAGGGAAAAAGAAAGACAACCTCACAAATCCTAACAAGTTCATGACACACACATGTCTTTATAGCAACTAATTATCTGATACTGCAATCACTGTTCCTCAAAGCAAGAGAGGGGACACAAACCCCAGCAATCGGAGCCAGCTTTGTTTTGGGGCTGCTGCTCACAAAACAACCAATTCCCTCCTTACCCTGCTGCTTCCAACCAGGGAATAACCATGGAAAAGACAGCTGATGGCTGATGTGAAGAAACCCAGCTGAAGCCACCCCTTCCCCTGTTCCCCTGCAGCAAACCTCCCCTCCTGAAGGACACCAGGTGAGTTTAGAACAGAAGCCCTGACTTGCAGTGCAGGGTTCATGATGAACCGCAGCATCGGAGACTTGGGCTGTGGGATTCAGCCCCCATGAGACAGCTCCTGCTCAGTGCTGGGGCAGGAAGACCAGGACATGGCCTAAAGGACCAAACTCTCTGATGAAAGCTGTGCTAGGAGTCAGCTTGAGGCTGATCTGCCTCCCTCTTGCATGGATGTGAACTAAATCCATGCAGGGATCTGTGTTGGGGTCACACCAGCAGAGGGGAGGGTGGCAGGAGGAACATTTGAGGTTCCCCTGCAGTTCTGGGTGACAGCTGGAATGAGACCCTGAGCCTCCTGCCTCACCCCCTCCCTGCCAGCATCTCCCACCTCCGGGGGCTCAGCCCTGGGTGTCCTGGCACAGAGCAAGGAGCAGTGGATTCCCAGGTAAAAGCAGAGTGCAGCCACAGGAGTGTGAAGGGGCCCAGTCCTGGCACTGCCCTCCTGCAAACCCTCCATGGACAGGAGACTTTTGGAAGGTTTGGCCACATCTTTGGAATTCACAGCTCTGGAGACACCAGAACACTGGGGATGAGGATCCTGCCACACACCAGAACCTCCATTCCTGCTCCCCAACAAGACAGGGCTGCAGCACCACAGAACAACACAGAGCCCAGAGGCTGCCAGTGAGAGACAAATATCCTCATTTCTACCTTGAAAAGCAATCTGCAAACCCACGGAGCCATTCTGACAAGCCTCACTGAAACCACGCTCTGAGTTTGCAAGGAAGATGCTTTTACCCACCCGCCAGCCCTGGGATTCATCATCATCAGGGCTTAAAAGTGCTCTACAAGGCAACCCAGCTCTCACATTTGCAGAATTCCAGCAGCTTTTGGAGCGTGCAGCAGCACTGGGAGGGGTGAAAGCTGTGAGCCTTCAGGGGGTTACACCAAGGATGTGGATTTGGGGTTGAAGAACCTGCAGGAGCCCTGTCAGGTACCCAGAGCCCCAGAGCTGTCGGTGTGGCCAGGGGTGCTGAGCTGCTGTGATGGGATTCCACTCTGTACAGTTTAAAGCTGTTGGGAGAGGCCAAAGAGAAAAAGGAAACCTTTCCCACGTGTTCTTCAAGCCCTTCTCCAAAAGGTTTAGCTTTGAAATGGGACCACACCAGCAGCACTCACTCTCTTACTGCATTCCTGGGTAAAGGCTTCCCTGTGGATTCCTCTGGCTGGTGCACAGCACAATTAACCTAGGGCCTAATTCAAAAATGTATTTGTTTCTGAGCAGACCTTAAAAACTTTGGGAAAAGGCAACAAATATACGAGAAAGGAAGGAGAACTAAAAGGCTTTGGTTAGAAAATTAAAGTTGTTTGCCATGGCTTGATGGCTTAATCAGTCGATCAATATTGTTCACAGGGCAGGCAGGGAGGGAGCCATGAGCTGTGATGAAAAATGCATGAGGGGACAAGGGAGACCTGGGAGCAGAAAATTAAAAAGTCAGCCTGTTACATTTGTCCAATATTGGCAGAGAAATTAAAGCTGTTTGGAGAGGGGTGCAGGGAGGGAAAGGGGAGAGGCTGCGAATCTGCTGCGGGTTCCCTTCACCAGAGAAACTTTGACATTAATTAAGTTGCTTTCTTAGCAAAAAGATGGATTTTGTAGCCTTTAGCACTCACCAGCACCAGGAGCACACCGGGAGGGGTTTGCACAGGGGAAAACAGGAGGGGATTTCTTCCCAGAGGAGCAGGATGGGCTCAGGGCAGGTGACACCAAGTGACAGTGCCCAGGGCCAGGGGCTGCACCTGTCCTGCAGCAGCAGGGGCTGGATGGATCCTGCTCACAAACAACCACGCTGGGATGATTCAGCTCTGTCACAGCCAGAGCCACTAAAGCAGCTCTTGTTTCTGCATGTGCATCACTTTCCTTTTCCTTCCCTGCTCAATTTGGCCACTCCTGATTCTGCAGCACTGCTGGCCTTGCAGAAATGAGGATAAGGAGAAGTGCAGGTCTGGAAGATGCTCTGGAAGAGGTGAGAGCCAACCACTCCTTATGGATCACATCCTTGGTGTTTGTCTTAGGGATTGGGGCTGCTTTAATAACTGTAACAAACTCCAGAGGTAAAGAACAAAGTCACTCATTCTTCAATTGAACTGCTTTTGGTCACCCATCCTTTCTAAGGGTGACAAAAGTAATTATAATGCTCAGCATCCAAAGCTGAGAAAAAACCCAGAAATTCTGTATGAGAATGGCTCTGTACTTAGGAGTGACCCTCCAGTTTCCAGCCCTCACACTCAGAGCAACCTCTGGCTTCCTTGGAAATCCACATCCCAGGGATAAGCAGGCACTGCCCAGACACGTGGGCTGCCAGGACAACGAGCAGGGACAGGCACAGACTGAATCCAAACTGCTGGAACTCCTGAGCTGAGTTTCACTCCCCCTAATGGAAACATTCCAACCTGTTGCCCTTCAAGGCTTGCAGGGACAGAACTCCCTGCTCCTCCCAGGGCCCTGGCGAGGGGAGAAGACAAAGGGGTTTGTTTTGCATGTCAGTAAGACAAATTATTTTTGTATTAAGGCACCTACGGTGAATTGTGACTCTCCATCAGACTCTCCCAGTTACAGGTTTAAAATTTCAGGCTCAATTAACAGACTTGGACGATGCTGTTTTCTGCAACTAATTATCTCCAAATGCCAAGACACGATTCCACACTTGGTACTTCTGTGAACCTCAGGATTTGCTTTCCACACCATTATTTAAGCATAAACAGAAGGAAGCAGCCAGAAGTGCCTAAAGCAGGTTAGATATCATATTATGACCTTTATATTAATAACAACAACAAAAAATGCTTATGCTATCAGAAAGCCAGGCCTTCTAATTAGCACAGGAATGGGATGGAGAGTGGGGCCCATTATTTCCAAGGCTCAGGCTCATCCAAGATGCAAATGTTGTTCTGTCTTGGCTGATCTTTGGACTGAGAAGGCTGCTTGGGTCAAATATCAGCACAAAAAGTTTTCATTAGGTAATTCAACTGCAGCTGGGTTTGAAATGACCATTATCCTGCTGGTAAATGCTTGGTAATTCTTCTGTTTGGTGACTGGGAATATTATTACTAATAAGGAAAAAAAAATTAGATCTCTTTATTAACATTCTGAAACACTGTCATCCTTCACACACATTGTTGTGCCTCCAGTCATAACCATGCATTTTCTTTCGATTTCCCTCTGTTTCATATGAGTCAGTCCTGCAACAGAAGCTTGTCCAAAGGCAGAAGGAACCTCAAAATTTACTCTAATTTTTATTTGAAAATTAATGGAGTGACAAAGTTCTGCAGAGCTCCCCTTCCCAGCTCCCAAGTCAGCTGACTGCTGAAGCCTTTGTGGTTTGTAGAAGCAAAAGGAGGGAACGAGAGTGCAGTTCATCAAATTGGCTGTCAGGTTGGTGACACAGACCTGGAGTCAGGAAAATACCAGAGGAGACACCTCACCCACTGCCCCCCTGGGCTAGGACAGGACCAGGGACCTTCCCCTGTGTCTGGGGAAAGGAAAAACCAGCCAAGGCTCATAGGATGGAAGTCTCCCACCCATCCCTTCTGAGCTCAGGGATTGCTGGAGGGATCCTGCTCTTCTCCAGCGTGTTCCACGCACATTTTAAATCATTTAGGAAACATGCTGGATACCTGTGCTGCAGAAACTCTGCTCAGGGCTGAATTATTTCAGCTGTAGAACACGACTGTCACTGCTCATCACACATTTCCTAACTACTTAATACATGCAGATTTTGTTAACATTTCTCATTACAATTTTAGTAAAGGAAAACATCTGTTCCCCCCGCCTTAGAAAGTTACAGCGCATCTTCCAAGCTGCCACTTGCCTTTGAAATTCTGTGTTTAATCAATGCCATAATCTCCTCTTCCACAAAAAAACCCCAGCACTCAGATAAGCATCCTTGCAACAATTCTCCCCCCAACATTTCAGCATGTTTAAATGTTTCCAGTTTTCCTAAAGAAAAGAGCAGCACTGAAAAATCCACACTAAACCCAAAGGTTTTGCTGACCAAATAACGAAAACAAACAGCACAAATTTTGAGAATAGAAAATTTATTTCAAGCTTATAAAAGTCCTCAGCACTGTAAATTCTGTCACAAAACACAAACTGTACAACGGATATTTTCATTAAAGTTTAGAGTAATGATAATTCCTGCCACACCTTCCCAGGCAGATCCTTTCAGATCACACACAGCTTCTTCCCATCTTCTCCAAGATGTATCAGAGCCTCACATGTGCCTCCCAGACGGCTGTTCCAGAGTCAAATGTTTCAGTGCAACCTCACTGCTTAGGACAGGGAGGTTCAGAAGTGGAGCCATCAGTGCTGTCCCAAACCCCCTGAGTGCTGGCTCCTGGTGGTGGCAGGCTCTGGGCTCCTACTGCCTGCAGGTGTCGTGGAAAGCCTCGAGTGTTCGGAAGTCCCTCCACGTGGGAGGGAGGCCATCCTGCAGGAACTTCCCACAGCGCTGGCACGGAGCCTGGAACAGCTTTATGTAACTCCTTAACCAGGTCTGAAAGGAAAAGAAATTCAGCTGGATATAGATGTTCACCTTTGTCATTACTCCTGTCCAACAGGAGCAGCAAAGGACAGAGCATGTGCTTTGGCCAGGCCCTCGGTGAAGTGCAGGGTGATTTTATAAAGACAAGCACACTGAAGATTCCAAGGTCACTGAAGAGCTGAATTCTCACTTTATTAATCATCTCTTGCTTTTTTAGTCACTTAAGCAAATTTAATAGAAATTCCTGCCCTGTGAGCATGAGGCATTCACAGCTCCAGAATTGTGAGGAGAGGCGAGTGCTGTAATGCCTCTCCTATTTTTGCTGGGATATAATTGTTCCTGGTGGTGCCTTCTCCAGCTGAGCATTGGTTTGTCCCTTGCCATGACCATCTATCAGCCCCTGCTGCACTCCCACTGCAGGCTGGGCTCTCCAGAGCTGAAGACAGAAGGACTCCCACATCCAGCTAATGAACTTCCTCTCTAATGGGATTTTAGGATCAATACTCACTGGTCATAAAAATACTGAGCCATTTTAAACCTGATTACACTGATGGATACATTATATATATAAATAAAAGGCCAGCAGTGCTGAATAACACAGAGTAAGTTCAGATGTTCCTTCACAAAGTTCCTGCCTCTGAAGTGGGTTGTTCCCACCATGACACGCAGCAATGAGCATTGCATAACCCAATTCCCCACTCAAGGAGATACACATCCAAAAAAGCCCTAGACCAGCAGATTTATACTGTGAAGGATGCACATGAATCTTGTCATTTAAACTCCTATTGAATTACATCGATAAGAGAAAATTGTTCTCTGAAGAAGAGGTCAGCTGAGTTTATTGAAACAAATCCTTCCATCTTCATCAGAGTCTTCTCTATAGCAACGAAACCTTGGGCTGTCAATAACTCTCCTCCAGAAGAACTAGATCTTGTCTGGGTTGAGCAGTAAATATGGGGACAAGGGCAACACAACTCTACAAGCAAATTGCTGTTATTTACTTCAGCTTGGATGGGCTTTGCTTGCACTATCGAGAAATCGAATTTTCTGAGCCATAATACAAAAATAGGAAAATGAAGTTAAATTGTGCACTTGAGATGTGTGTTGATAAAAGAGAAAGGAATGGGTTCTTCATTCCCATCAGAAAATTAGGGCTTCAGAAGATCCTGTCATGTGGATTGCACAAGTGACAGGTGAAAAGCCCAACCACACTTGTGCTGGTTTTGCTTTGTTGGAAGTTTTGGTGTTTTCTCTGATCAATACATCAGGACCTAGGCTCACACAAACCACTTGTTCTATTAAACATTCATTTTCAGGACCATGTTGAACATGGATCAGACCAGTAATGGTTGCTTTCACCTTTCAAAACCTATTATTTTAAGATGCACTTTGCAAATCTCCCTCTCTCTTAGTGGCTTTTTTTATTAAATAACCAATCCAGCACAGCAGGGAGGAGAGCCTGAGTGAGTTCTGAAATTACAAACTGGAAATTAAGAATGTTAAAGAAGTGATGCTAAACACTCCTAAAGACAACCAATGGCAAAATGAGATTTTTGTTTCCCAAAGTCTCGGCTGCATTGCTCCAGGTGAAGGGGTAACATAAGGGAAGGAAATGGAGGAAAAAGCCTGAATTGTAAAGAAAATCTCTCCCCAAATCCTCCACTGGGAGACTCTAGCAGAGAGAACAGCAAGAGCCTCACTGCCAAAATTCTTGGTAGAAGGAATTCTGAATCTTAATTCCTTATTCTCACCCTCTGATTAACAGGACTGCTTCTTATGCAGGTTTATTTCACAAATACAATTCTAAATACAAACAGAATTAAAGGGGACAAACTTAAATCTGTCTATCAAGGTAGAACAGTACTGGATTAAATTTATTCAGTAAGAAAAGATCTGAATACTCCAGTATTTCCTTGCTTCTCCAAACACCTGCTGCTGAGCTGGGTGAATACACACAATTCCACAGGAGCAAAGTTTGGATCAGCAAAATGGAACTTTCTGGAAGTAATGCCCATCACTTCCCATACTGGGCAAGCTGCCTCAGCTGGAATACACAGACTGGGAGTTTCAATTTCCTCTCACCAGGGAACTTCCAGTGGAGCACATTTTGTACATCCAGAACTTTCACAGTAGGAACAAAGGGCTGGGCATGGGACAGAGTTTGGTTGAGTTTTCCCTCCTGTTGTGACAGATGACCCAGAGCTTTGCAGACAGGAATCATCAGGTCAATATTGAGACCTGGCACAGAAGAGCCACTCCCAGCTCAGTTTTCCATCACCAATTAGCCCAGGGAGACAGGAATAAGCTCTTCATCCCTGTCCAGGTGGGAGATACAAAGAATCCCAGTCTCCAGCTGGTTTGAACTGGGGAAATTAAAACTGCATCAGAACTGCCTGATGCCAATCACTGCAAACACACTCAGAGCTGGCTGGAAAAATGTGTTTTCCAACACACTCACCATGAAAGACCTGACCACCACATCTGGCATCTGGGGCAGCTGGTAGTGCAGCAGGGCAGTGGTTGCATGATCTGTCACCTGCATCAGACCAAAAGAGAGAGAAAATATCTTTATTCACTCCCCATTTCAGACAAAGCAGTGTTAACCTGCAGGAAAACTCTGAATTCCACGGGGAGGTAGCAAACCAGGGAGTACAAGGATTACTCAGTTTCATTTCCTCTGACATCAGGAATCAATTAATACAATTATGGTTTATAAATACTTGCCTTACTAAAAGATTTCGGATAAAGAGCTTTTTAATTTCCCAGACAGAGCCATAACAAGATCATGCATCTGGGAATTGCACATGGACAAAACACATATAAAATGTGTATTTATAATAACAAGTAAAGAAAAATCAGGAAAACTAATCAATGCTGACAGATTTTTTTTAAGTAAATACAATTTATTCAATTATTCTGGAATGGGCAGTTTCTGACAGCTATGATACAATTTTCTAGCAGTATTCAGCCTGTCAACTGTTATCAGCTTACTGCTTCTTAGAAATTCCAGGCTGAATGCAAGATATTATTGGAATAACTCTTTAGGCTGGACAAGAAAGAACTCAAAACAACAACACAACCACAAGAGCTTTTTCACAGATTTCAGCTCATGAATCTCAATGGTCCTCATCAGTAATGTCAAAGCTTCCAACAAAATACATGACTTTATAGAGAGTGATTAAATTGTATTTTCCAGTTGTGACATGGAGGAGTGAAGTTCTTCTCAGGGCCAGACTACAGACTACAGCAAACTTTGAGTAAGAGAAAGTGAGAACTGAAATTCCCATGGCTATTCCCAGCTAACTCCAGTTGTTCCTCATTGGCAGTTAAGTCCAATTCAGCAATGGGAGTTGGAGCACTCCAAGTTTCACTGGAGAGAAGAGAGGCTCGTGCTTGAAGCTATTCAGGGAGGTGGTTTTGCCAAAGATATATTCCTGAATAAATCCATGTATAGCCAGGCTCTCATTCACACCATAGAAACTTCCTCCACAGAGCACTCCATCACCTCAGTCTGTCTGAATCCAGTTCTGAGTTTTCCTGCTATTTTAGACACAGGAGCTGCTCCCCATCATTCTCACACACCCAGCTCTGTTCAGCAGGGACTCACATGTGATTCTGACATTTGGAAGAGAAAACTTTCAGGACTTTGCACATTCTGGTGAGTTTGCAAAAATATTCACACAACGGACCTTGGCCCATTTTAGCCATTTCTATGTTACCATGTAAAAATAAATATGTGAAATAATGTGATGAGCTGTGCATTAATAGCACCCCATAACTCAAACGAGCCATTTCTTTTAAACACATCTCCTGTCGTGCTCAGAAGCCAACCCAAGCCCCACCAGCTATCTGATTTTTTTTGAGATGGTGCTTTTATAGGATAGTAGCAGACATGTCAAAGAATAGAAAGTTCTGAAGATATTTATGAGCAGCCGTTCTCCTTCTGCTGTATTTCTACTTCTAACAAACTGTGGTTTGTATTTTTTGTTTTTTTTTTTTCTCCAGAACTACAAAGTTGTTTTCTCTTGGCACAAAGGAAGTTGCTTAAAAAATACTGCTATTAACAAATTTAAATTGACTGGCCACTTTGGCAAAGTTGCCCATATGCTGTTGCTATTGTAATGTAAGGATAATGAGATTCCTTGGGGAGATAAAAGCCATCCCAGCATTGCTGGAACACTAATAATGCTTTCTGCAAGAAAAGAAGGCGATTTCTACCCTAAGCAAGAGCTGATAGCTAAAAAAGATCAAAGCTGGTGTCAAATTTGAGGAAGAAGAGTAAAGGAATGACCCCACTCCCCTTCCCAAGCAAGGAACATGAAGTCAAACAGAAGAGAGCTGGGCCATGGATAAACTGCCCAGGGCATGGAGTGAGGGAGAACTGAACCCCACCAAGACAACAGAGACATGAGAGAAAACACAAACTGACCAAGATTAAAAAAGAAGAGGAAAAAGGAAAAAAAAAGGAGGGGGATAAGAACAAATCCCAAAAGATCAATACCCAGCTTTCCTAATGGCAATACAATTTCACACCAAAGCAAAGCAAAACAAACTGCATATGTGCCAGCTCACTTAAGGGACACACTTTTTCTTCCAGCCAAGCTGGAATCAGAAACTAATTTATTCTGGGTGTAGAATGATATTTTGTACATCTCAGGGTTTTATTTTATTAACTCCACTTTTATCGTTGTGCCTTACCTACTGCTATCTACGTTATCAGTCACTTTCTAATTTCTCTACTTCTTTTTACAGGGAAACATATTCAGGGGAGCACACATCGATTGGGATAGCTCTGCTCTGGACCTTGAAATGGATTTTCAAGAGATCTTGCAGAAGAGCTCAATATTTCACAATTCATCTATTGAAAAGCACTTCTGTTTCTTGTCTAAAATAAAGGAAAAACAAGGCAATCTCCCTGCAGCAGAATTCTGCTAAATAAAATAACCATTGGTTAACTAAGCACTCAGAGACTGAGGAAAAGAGACTTCAGTGACATGGAAAAAACAAATTTGGCAGAGACTCAATTTTTCATAGGAAGAGTTGTAATGCATTGGGACAGTATTGAGTTTTGCAAAGGTGTCACGTCCAAAAATGGCTTTATTGGGCTTTGATGACACTGTTTAATCATTCCCAAAACTGGAAAATCCATTTAAAAAAAAATTAAATTACATAATTTACAGGTGAAGAAGGCTGAGCAAGTGCATCCTGTAACTGGGATAAGCAGCACAAAAACTAAGGAACAGCTTTGCTCCACTGCAGGCCAGGTGAATGAAGCTACACCTGGCCTAATAAAAACCATCACATGACTGAACTGTAAAAGCTCTCCCTCTCCCCAGGTATTTTATTTCACTGCCAAGTAGTGAAATTTCACTTCTCAAAAGTAGGTGCAGAACTTCCCTTAAGAGCCACAACTTTCCTTGCCACTCACTGGTTTATTCCCTCAAGCATGGCACTGACAACTCCATCTAAGAGAAAAGGATTCTTTAAATCCCCAGGAAAGTTTTAAATTTTTTTTTCCAAACCTTTGTAAGTTCATGGCCTTAACAGTAGCCTGTAGCAATGAGCTCTGGAGGCTGATCACAGCACTGAGGGAAAGTAAAAAAAGGAAGTTATTTTATTACTGTTTAGATCTTTTACAGCATGGGAAACTGCATGAATGCCTCTGTTCACTTCCAAGGATTCCCATTACTCAATCCCCTCTCCAGGAACACAGAGTCTCTCTGGGGGGAATGTGGAGCACAGAACGTGGTGCTCGAGAGGTGCTGGGAAGGATGATGGATGGAACAGGCACTGATGAACTCACAGCAATCTTTACACACCCTTCCCCACTCCCAGTTCAGGAAAACACCACCACACTTCTCTGAAACATAGGATTTATCAGTGTTTAGTTATTATTTTTCTTGTTCTGCTTACTTGGACTGGGTCACAGAGGTTTTATTTTGCTCAAGGAGGTCTTTGAAGAGAGCCAGGGGTGGATCCTGGCCAGGAGCAGTTGTGCAGGTGACCCTGGAACAGCCCAGCTCCTCTCCTTGAGCAGCAGCAGCACAGCCCACAGTTTGTCTCATGCATGAATTCATCCTGCATGTGATCTCACTCTGAGATTATCGACAAGAATACATCTTCATACATTACAATACTTATGTGCCCTTGTGGTGCTGAAAATGCCATCACTTTGGGATTGCACAGCCCACAAACAGCTTCTCAAAGTTCTGGTTAAAATGTGCTTTGGGGAGAGGCAGATCAAGCAAACACAACCAGTTTGTGGCACTGCTAGAACTGGGAAGACTGTTTAGGTGAAAATAAGGATGGGACTCTGAGATCAGAATGAAATATATGGGTTTAAATAAAGCCTTTGCAAATGATTTAAACAGCCAACCTCATCATAGTACTCAGCAAAACCAGCTATTGCTGCTCTTAACTGAGCAGCTGTTTGACACCATCTCCCAGTTTGATCTACTCCCAGCAGCTCCAAAATTCTATATTCTTCCTTTTCTGAATGCAAAGTTAAAAACATTGCACCATTCTTTACAATTAGAATTTTGAACCCTCTGCACAATGACTGGAATTATGCAGCCTTCATGTATACCAGGATTTAAGCCCCAAAATCTTTCCTTATTTCCTGTTTTATTCCTCTTCTTGCATTAGTGGATCAAGAGGCATGAGGTGTTAAAATAAGGAGGTTTAAGATGAAAACATTTGCTGCTCCTGTGGAGTTTAAATGTCACACCAACATGGAAGCCTGAAAAACCTTTTCTTTGCTCCTTGTGCTTCTGCCCTTTTAGCATTCCCCTCTCTTATTTCCCAGCTCCATTCTCTGGATCTAACCCTGCTGGTGCATTCAGTGCCTATAAGGCTTGTTCACCCCAGGACCAGATTCAGGAAGTCTCCAGGGAACTGGGAAAATGACTGTACACTTGAACAGTAATGGGCCCTCCAGGAGCTGGCCCCCATCAGATCACACACACTCGGGTGTCCTGCCTAATAAAGAGAGAGAAAAGCCTTGCTGACACAGCCAATGCTTGCAAACAAAAAGTCAGGACAAATTTAGCTTTGTTTGACAGGGTTGGATTGAAGATCAGAGGTCTCTGGTCTTTAACCTAGAAAGTCATGCTGTAACCCTGTGAGAATTTGACAGGCCTGCAGCTCCCCCAGGCAGGGATCTGGGGAGCTCCAGATGTTGTTGTGTTATCACTGAAGACAGAGTTTGGGAACTTGGTTGGGGTTTTAAAGAGGACAGCCCTGTCCTTCAGAGGGGCAATGGATTTTGCATTTAAAGGCAGCAGTGAAAGAGCTGCTCCACAGGGGGAGCAGTTACTCATTCCTATTTTTCCTTCTTCCACATTGCCATACTGGTGACTGCCATGAGAAACACATTTCAAGAACATTCAGATGTGCTCTGACACATTTACTCATGATTTTTCAGTGGCATGAAAACATTTGTTCAGAAAATCCTGCAGTACAGATCCTACCCTGGTAACAGAGTATAATAGTTTCTGTAACACTATTTTATCTATTTCCTTCATTTTGCTACTGCTAAATCACTACTCCTGGGTATTACAAATAGACACAAGTGCAGCTTTAGAGAATAAAGAGGAAATCAAACCAGGCACTGCACCACAGAGAATTTACCACAGCACTTTCTATCACCAGTTTGAAAACTTGATGTGGGTCCCTGCCTTAACTTCAACTATCAGCTCAATCTACAGCACCTATTGATTAGAAGATGCCATCACCTTGCATTTCTAACACATTTCTCAGGCAAGAATCTGAGGGCTCTATGCAACCAATTCAGTGAGAGCTCCTGTGAAGTCAGCAAATATTACCCCAGCCTAAGGGACAAGAAACTCAGCCAAAGAGAGGTGAAGTTGTCCAAGGTAACACAGTGACAGAGTCAGCAACAAAATCCATAAAACTACTATAAAAACCTCCCCCAGACAGTTGTTCAGCTGGTTACAGGACACTCTTGCCCTGAAGTCTTTCTGGGTTGGTTTTTATTTTTTTGGTAAATATTAATAATTTGGTATTTATCAAGAGGAAGCTGGACAACAGGAACTTAGGAAGAGAACAAAGATTCTCATTTATCCATATAGGCTGCTGGAAGAGGGGTATTTTATGTTTTTTCACTGATTCTCTTCCAGCTTCTGCTCTGAAAGCATCACCTGGACATGAAGGGAAATTTATTCCACTTATTTATGCACCCTGAGTCCTTAACATGGACATCTAAGCAAACTAGACATTTACTGTACTCTGTTATCTTGCTATAGACAATTACATCATCAAAACCTGATTATTTATTATCATTTAACAGAAATTTCAGCCATATGACTTTACCCTTTCAAGTTATTCTAAACCAAAACATCCAGGAGGACAATCTTATACCCAAATGAGTGTACAACCAAACATACACATTGGGAAATTGAGATGATGCAGGTCATTCCAGAACCTTACTGCAAAAATCACTTTAAAGCAGGCTGATAAACAAATGCTGTTTTTACTTCCTGCTCTATTACCCTACTTGATGCTAAAATAGAAAGAATATTTAAACCACTGATCTCCGGGGTAAAGAATCAGCTGCAGCAAAAATTCACTTTAATGCCAGGCAGAGAAGGGAGAGCAACCGAGCTCCCCAAAAGCTGTCCTTTGATCTCCAGCAGAGTAATATCCTGGGTCAAACATCTCCCCTTCTGACTGCCTCTGAAATCTTGGAAGGGAGCTGCACAAACACAGCCAAGATGCCACAATTTTGACCCCTGTTTTTAAGCCCTTTAAGTCCCTGACCCCCATTTGTTCCACAAAGTACAAACGCGGATGAAAGGAGCCAATGCAGCAGCTGGAGACTCCAGCTCCTTGAACTGGGGCTTGAGGGTAGGGAAACTGGAATTTAAACTCAGATCAATCTGAACTTACAGCATTCTGACAAGAGGCCTTCAAAGAGAAATCTTCCCTTCCTTGAAAATAGCAAGATATAGATCGTTCTAAAATACACTTTAACCTTCCTAGCAGTTTTATTTTTATTGCTGCCATTCTCTCATTGGTTTTCTCTTACTTTATGGAGTAACATTCATTCCAGTAAATCCCTCCTCTTGCTTGCACCATCATGGGAAGAAGGGCAGGCAAAAATAATGTCATGGAAAATATTTCCAAATTCTTTTTGGAAAGGGAGTTCCACTGATTTACTGAACTCAAGCCCTCAGGAATGTGAGGCAACCAATCTCAGTGAAAACAACAAAGCAAAATCCAAAAGAACCTGAAATGGTCTATTCTCCCCGAAAAGATTTAAACTGAAGAAAGATTACTCAAAGACTCCTCATGAAATTTTAAGCCTAGTGTAGTATAATCTCCAATTTCCTATTCCAAACCATGGACTGTAACTGTGATGGGAAATAAATCCAAATTAAATAACACCAGAAGTGATCTTCCTTTCTACTCAGTGTTTTCCATCATTACAGATTATTGCTTGCTATTTGCAAGTTGTGATAACAAAGAATTAATTCTGAATTATTTAACATAAGGGTCCACATATTTAAAATCAATTCTACATATGTGCCTTAGGTATTGAGAAATTATGTGAGACTTACCTTCTGAAAAACTTGATAGTTGGATTTAGACCATATGTCAAGCTAGAGTAGGAAAAAAAAAAGTTATATATTACTACAAATAAAGAAACAGCTTTGGAGAGAAAATGGATCCACAAAGATGGATCTCTGAGTTTACTCTTTTGACCCCTTGCCTTCGCCTGTTGCAATCCAAGGGAATTAATAACATTAATAACATTTGTATTGCAATGAAAAATGAACAGAGTTCAGCACAGTTTCAATAAAAAAATTATATATACAAGACCTGTTGAATTAATGAGTTCTCTTTAAAGAAGCAAAAATCTTCATTTGTATGGGGTTGTGGCTGATCTATGCAAATATTCATCAGCTTGAGTGTGTTTCTAAAATGAGGGCATTTTTATTAAGTTTATGCTTGTCTTGTGTTGACTAAGTGATTCAGTTACAAACGACACAAAGAGTGTTTAGCTGAATTAAGCCAAAGCTTTGGGTCTACTGGGGCTAAATAAAACATCCCTCAGGAAAGTGCATTTACATTTACAGACAAAAATCACACTAAGAGAGACTGAAGGTTGTAGATAACTGCACACATCCATGACTTAAACGTATGCTCAGCTGCACACAGACTTAAAGAAGAAAACTGAAATTTAAGATTTATTAACCCACAAACTGGAAGGGAAGGCTGTCCTTGCTGAACAGCCCAGTGGCTCTGGTATTTAACAACTCCTACTGACACCTTAATGCTCTCTTAGCCCAGCCCTGTGGAACATCTTGGACTCTGTCAAGGAAAAGCTGCAGGAGAAACAAGAGGAGCTTCCATCAATCTTGGAATTGCAAATCACTTCTCTTTCAACAGATCCCAGTGTACTCAACAATTCTGTATGCACAGAACTTGTCACAGGAAAGGTGTTTGATAAAGCATTAATCTTAGGAATCTTAGTCTAGACAGAAGAACTTCTGAGTGAATTTATGAAGCAGGGGTAGCTCCTCTGGTGCCTGATACCATGGTTGGACACGTGTTCTCACAAGGGGGGGTTCTCTCTTTCCTGGTTATTAAACTGATTATTTGAGTTCTGCCTTAGGTGCCCAGACATTCAAACT
Source organism: Anthoscopus minutus (assembly GCA_013399455.1). NCBI lineage: Eukaryota > Metazoa > Chordata > Aves > Passeriformes > Paridae > Anthoscopus > Anthoscopus minutus. The sequence goes on from VWYI01048532.1 coordinate 331,236, forward strand.
GATGGTACAAGACTCTTCAAAGACACAAAAAGAGTCTGAAATGAAGGAAGTCATATGAAGTGAGTAAAACACATTAGAGGGAGGTGAGGGAAGCGAGGGGGAAGGATGCTGAGTCTAAGTGATTAATTCATGCTAAAAATGGTCAGAATGCTGAAAGCTCTCATTCTTTTAGGAGCAGCAGTGTGAAGTGGCCCATGTCCAAATCCTGCACAGCAGTGACTCCTGAGTCCCCAGTGCTCAGTGTGGACAGCATGTGATGCTAAAACTTCAAAAGCCACTCCAGGATCGATGTTTCACAGCTCAGCACTGCTGACCTTGCTGTGAGACAAACGACAGCTGATGTCTCAATGCCTTTTCCAGGCTGGATGGAGACACCAGCCCCTGAGGCACCTCCCACAAACCTTTTAACATTTCCTGGCTCTTGGGGTGAGATCAAAACCTGTGTGAACACCAACACTCAGAGTGCAGCGCAGACGTGGACCCAGGCTTGATTTACAGGGTATTATCCCACCTGTGCCTGCTGGGAAGGCAGCACTGCACTTCAAGATTAGAAAAGCCTACATTTGAAAATAAAAAATTCATGTATATATTTTTAAAAACCCCATTTTAATGCAATTTACAGCTTTTTTTGAATGCAGAGTTGCTGTAATTGGAATGTATAGACGGTTTGCTAATCTCCAGTGATCAAACCAAGTATGTGATCCTCTCTAGTTAGGCTCAAAAAAAGTCTGCTTCAGATGCTGCTTTAAGATGAGTCCAACAGGTTCTGAATGTTCATTAGTTGGCATGGAGATGGGAAAGCTGAAAAAGTAATGAATGCCTGTCTTACATGATGTTATCCATGTTAAAAAGAGGAAGAAGAAAAGAAGAAAGAAAGAAAATACCCACTAGCCCCTGCTCCATGCATACATCCTAAATGAGTGCCCACCTTTCCCTCCTGAAATTGAGGATTAAGGCAGAGGCAGATTAAAGAATGCATCGTTATAGGTCTATTATTCTTCAACTTTTCACTTTCAATCAAGACACACATTTGTAACTAAAAAACTGCTGAAAGCACAATTTCAGGGCATCTTCTGCATGTGAATTAAACAGGGGCTTTCTTTCCCCAGTGCCCCTCTCCCCACCCAGCCCCAGCAGCTGTAACAAGAGGCCGTTTCCTGAAGGTCGCAGGAGCGATTTCAAAGGAGATAAGGAACCAGAACGTTCCCTGCATCCCATATCAAACAGGTCCAGTGCCAACATTTATTAGAGAAATCAGATTCAACCCCCCCTTCACCCAAACACACACACAGTCAGCTTTGAAGTGGTGAGAATGCAGGGATCAGAAATTACCCGAGAGACAGCTCTGCCTGTCTTTGAAGCTTTCCTTTGATACTACTACTTCTTCTCCCCTCTTACGCTAGGAGGCTAAAAGCTGCCTTTTCTTATTGATATGGGGTAATTAATGAAGCCATAGCATTAACATAACCCAAGTTCCTGAACATGAGAATTCAACAGAGACACTTAATGTTTCTTTAGTTAAGTCTAAGGGATGCAAAATAGGAATTTGGCTAGGCAGTGATGTGAATTGCCCACATGCCCTGTTCAAGGTGGTTTTTGGTCTCTGCATCCAAAGAAACGCATGGTATTATCATGCCAAAAAATCCCAATATGATCTTTTTGTTGGCAGACCAATGGCTCAGCTGGCCTGTGAAGATGAGCTGCATAGCTTCATTTAGTTGGGAATCAGGAAAACACTAGTAATTAATTACTATCCATGGTTAAATTTCAATGCACAACAAGAATGTCACAGTCTGAAATTAAGGGTGGCACTGTGCCACCACTAAAATCATGAAGGTAATTAAAATGCACCAGTCTATGGTGGACATGAAGGGATAGGATGGTGAGCAAGAGTAACCATCAGCAGGTCCAGCACCCAGGGCCTGTCAGAGCCTGCCAGGTCTCACTTATTGTTTTTGCAAAGTGGCACCAAAAATGTCCAAGTTATGCAGCTGGCAGCTTGGCAAAGACATATTCTGCAGGGTCTGTGAATAATTCACGAGAGAGGTACACGAGGCACTTAAGAAATGCAGTGACTCTGTTTGTATAAGCAAAGCTTGAAAATAAAACCCCAGAATGGCTGGTCTTGTTTTACTCACTGCAAGCTTAAAACTTCTGCTTTTTCACCTTAATTTTGAAAGTATTTAAATGCTTAAGAGGGAGGACCCAATTTAGGGAGGCTTCAGCAGAGACCACGTGAGGCTGTCACATAAGCACCTGTCAAGCTGCACAGCACCATGTGTGAGCACACAGCAGGATAAAGCAACCTGGAAAATGCAGTGTCAGCTTTCCAGGGTAACTGCTGGTGTGTCACTGTGCAGCTCCACAACCAGGAGAAACACCCAGATTTGGGGGGTTTTGCCAGACTTGCCTGACTGAAGGACAAGAAGAGTCTCAACAGCTCTGCTGTTTGCACTTGTCTCTTCCTTTTTCTTCCCAGCTATTCAAATTTGCTAAAAACCAGTGTATTTTCAGTAATAAACGATGACTGCTCTGATCAGAGGGGAAATCTTTGGCCTCTTCTGTGCACAGTCCATTTCTCACTTACTGTCTGTGTGGCCAGTCTCCTGTGATGGCCAGTTCTCCTTTTTTAAATACCACTGAATACATCTGGCTGCATCAAACCCCTTGCTGCTTGTAAAAGGTCTGCCACTGAATTTCACTTTTTGTACTTAAAAGCCTTTCCAATGTATGTAGTTTGGAGGGTGACTCAACAGTGTCACCCTCCAAACTACTCTCATCCAGTTATTTAAGTGTAAAGAAGTACAAAGACTTATCCAGCATCCTTTCTTTAAGGTGCCTTACAGAAAAGAGGCATTTCAGCATTACCATATTGCATATTAGCACCTAATTCCTCATCTCCCTGTTGTTTACAAATATTAAATGTTTCCTAGGAATAAATAAGCTAAGTCCCAAATCAACAATGACTGTGTAAACTGCTCCCTGGAAAAATTACCACCTCCCACTGTGTTCCTGAAGGCTCTCCATATTTCTGTTATTTAATCAGGATGATACTCACTGATCTTCTTCTTACTTTGTGTGTTTCTCCTTAATGCTGGTGCATTTTTCATGCTATCAGGCTAGCAACTGAGAAGCCAGAATTGTGTAGAAACCTCACTGAAGTACCTTCCCAACAGCATCTGTTGTGACAGGGAAGGAATTGCAATGGACTCTGTTCATAACTGACTGCAATCACTCATTCCCAGCAGGCATACTAAAGAAAGCAAATCATTGTGAGAGCACAATCTTAATTCTTATTCTCCAATTACCAGAGTAGTTAATTAGTGACAAAAAAAAAGGAGCTTACTGTTTGTCAATATGTGCTCCAGTTGGCAAAACTAGCAAACTATGCATTTATTTAATCTTCCAAGCCAAATTTGCTCGTGATTTAAGTGGCTCCAACTCCAATTCTACTTCAGCCAAACGAAATGTTCCTATTTATACCTAAAATAGAGACCTTCAGGTTTGCAAAATCTCTGGGATGCCCACTGGAATAGCAAAGTGCCACGTAAAGGTCACAGGTTGGTGCAGCCTTAACGGAGCAGTTGCACAGCTCAGGTTTGGACACAAAGCTAAATGGGTAGAGAACAGACTCCCCTGCAGACTGGCTTAGAGCAAGAAATAAGCCAGGTGTTAACAGCAATGCTCTGGAGGAGCAGAACTGCTCCCCACTGACAGCAGGCAAAGGTTAGTGCCCTGTGCCCAGAGCTGGCCTTGGCAAGTCCTGCTGTCCCCCAGCAGCAAATGATGGCAGAGGAACAATGTGCAGCTCCCAGGAGAGTTCACCTTGAGCTGAACAGAATCCCAATGCCAGATGCTGAGTTTCAGAAAGGAACTCCTTACTTAGCTTTTCAGCATATATAGCATTATTGTATTTCAAGGGAGCTTCAAAGGAAACTGGATTCATCAGAAAAAACGAGCACACCCAAATGAAGTGTGACACGGGAATCCATCACACACTGTCAGTGCTCTCTCAGCAGACCATCATTTCACTTCCATGCAGAACTTGGGAGTGAAGAGAGGCTGGTGCTGTAGCTCTGTATTTATATGCAAATATACAGGGAGTAAAGAGCAGCTGCTTCTGCAACAAACTGGTATTTATAATCTGGAAGAGGCAAAACAAAATTAAGCAATTTTTGTTTTATGACTTCTTAGGCCAATCCCCTGCCCTTTGAGGGAGATGTCTCACCTGGGAAATAGAGCTGCACTATTTCCTTCAGCAGCTCAGCTCCTGGCCTTTCCCAGAGAACAGAGGTTCAGACTTAGAGCTGCTGAACTCTGGGTCAGCACACAACGTGCTACTGTGCGCTGAAACACAGTTATCACTTTTGAAAGGAAAAGAAGTCTCACCTCATTATAACATGGCCTATGGGTGCCAAATACTCATCTTGATATAATGAACTTTTATTTTAATAGGCTTCATAATCAGAAGAGAAAGCTCCAGAGAGACAATGTGAAACATAGAGGTATTTAGTGCTGTTACTGGCAACGGAGAGTCCTGGTGGATGCCTTGGGAACAGAGACCAGTCCACCCTGGAATGAGACCTGAGCTGAGCTAAGGCCCTCAGGTCCCGTTAACATCTCCTGATGTGCTGAGGAGAGCTATGTGGAGTGTGTGCAGGCACAAGAAATCTCAGGGTTCAAGCAGGGTGAACTGTTCACAAAACAAATCACTTGTGGAAACAGGTAACACTTGCTGTAGTAGCTGCTGTTCAAGATGCGCTGCTGCTGGCAAGCAAATTCTTGAGGAGCACCTACCAGTGATCCTCTCTGTTGTGTTTACCAAGCCAAAAAAAACCACCAGCCAAAGATTTCTCAATGGCTCTCAGAAGAGAGAAAGCTGAACCTTGGGCTGTTGATGTGCTGGTACACTGCAAAAAAATGTTTTTTCTCAGCAGACGCTACAAACACAGCAACCGAGGTCCAAGGTGATAAATCAAAAATTCAAGCAAAGCCTTCAGAGCTTAGAAAGAACTCAAGAGATTTGGGGCTGCAAAACCCAAGCAAAGCAACACAAATTTAAACTGGAACACCGCAGCCATTCCAAGTCTTTTGGCAGTTGTATGTTTCCAGGGTACTTGCAGTGGGATCCCAGTTTTGTGGGATGCAAAGAGATGCAGATGGAATCAGTGCTGCTGCAGAGGCCATCACCCACCTTGCCATCCTCGGTGTAGACGTTCTCGTTGTAGCCCTTGACGATGGTGCGGTCGATGAAGAGGCTCCGCATCACCACGATCACTTTTAGCACTTTTCCTAAGGTAACCTGTGCAGAACAGGACAAGGACACAAAGGAGCTGAGGGTAAGTTCATGGTGTCTCAATTCATAAGATCATCGAGTTAACAGCTTAAGTTGGTGCAATTTCGGTTTGCAGTATTTTATAGAGACCAAAAAAGATCTAAAAGGAGGGTGTGTTATGAGGAGGAGAGAGACTATGAAGTGCAGAACAAACAAACATTCATTTGCAACTGAAAATGTATGAGTTCACAGAATTCCCTTGTGCAGACATGACACTGCCAAGTAATTCTCTCCATTTTATTAACACCACAACTCAATAACTTGTCAAAAACAATGGGCAAATGTGATTATTTTCGATGAATTTGATATTCTCCAATATAAGTCCACTTAGAGAAAAACAATTTGAAAGAAGAATCGGACTCTCCTAATGCTGGCTTGTAAAAGCATGCCATGAGTTTAATAGAAAACATTTTCTGTTCAATAAAAATGTAAAATTATTTCAAAGGAAGCTAAAGCTTAAAGTAAAAATGTTACATTTTCAAAGGTTTCATTTCCTTCTGTGAAAGTGTTAAAGTGCAAAGAATAAAACCAGTATAATGGAAAATACAGAGGGTCAGTCAGAGTATAACAACAGAAATAAGCTAAATTATATTATTGACAAAAATGCAATAATGAAGGCATTCTAAACTAAAAATCAATTTACATTTCAAAGATGAAGTTGAACTTCAATACAGTTAACATGTGTGTCTAACAAGAATCCCATCTTTGTATTTTATTATGCAGAGATTATTAGAGTTCTTCCTCACCCACAAAAGCATAACACTGAGACAAAAAAGAAACAATTAGCTCATTTTAATATTTCCCAACCGGCAGCACCTCATTTTCTGCCAGTTCCAACATTTCATCCTGTATAGATCAACACCCACTAAAACAAATGTGTTTTTACTGCTGACCTCAGCAGACAAATCCACACCTAAAGAAATCAGTCAATATGCACCTCTATTGATCTGTTGGATGTTATTCCTTTGTAACTTCTGTTAATGACTCCTGGCCATCACCTTGTTCCAACACGAGCAGTCCCAACCTGAGCTGATTTAATCAGTACAGAGCAGGACAGAGGCACAAACTCTGGACAGAACTGATGCCAAGCCTTTGGCCCAAAACTCCAGCAGGGAAGAGTCTGAGCAACAGGGCAGGACAAGTTCACAGCAAGAGCAAAGACAGGAGAACAAGAAGGGAAGGCAATGACAGCCATCAAGCAGACAGGCTGCCAGGCATAATGCTGCAAGAACATAAAAAGTGGGTCAGAAGAATGGGTAATTTCTGAAAAATGTGACAGGCTGAAGGACAGGAACTTGTATCAGGGCCTGAGTCATGCACACACCAGGAACCATGAACATGCATGGAAATACTATGCTCTGCTATCAGGTGCTGTGAATTTTGGTTTAAATGCAAGAGTATCTTGCCAGAGTACTCTTAAACAAATCCTAGTTGGTCTTTATATACAGAAAACTGGCAGAGTTGCTTCAGCACCTGACACTGTATTCATTAAATTAGAAATGCAAAGTCATGACCCAAGCTATGATGCTGACTGTCCACTGGAATCACAGACTTTTGTCATAATTGCTAAGAGGAGGAAATGAATCAACTTTGAGAAAAGTTGCCAGCACATTAAGAGTTAACAGTTTTCAATTTATTTTTCTGCCTTATTAAAACTGGCACTTCAGTGGGATATTGGTCTGCTGAGAGAATGGACTCTTATTTACAACTTCACACCAGGTATCAACCATACAGAATAAAATTAAAAGGAGGAAAAGAAGACATTTTAAAGAAAAAGAAACCTTACTGGAAGAAGGATAAGGCTGCCCTACAAACACCCAGACCCAGATTTCTGTGTAACATTTCCTATCCCCATTGCCTTCACACACTTTTAGTTGATGCTTCCTTCTTTCTTCCTTATATTGTGCATTCACAGCATTTCCCATTGCTGCCAGGTAGAAATAAATCTGAGGCTGATCTGAAGCCTGTGTGGGATGTTCCTGAAAATCCTCAGAGCAAACAGTGGAACATAACATGCTGAAAAATCCTGTGTGTGGCACTCCAGCTTGCTGGAATAAACTTCCTGCTGGCCTCAAACCTCCTCCCCACATGATTTACCTGCACAAATGCTCCTGCATTAGCTCCCTGCCCTTTTCCAGGTGATCTGACTGCATACCCCTCCAGTGGTTCACTCCAGAATCCATCACAGCACTGAAATGTCACCTCCTGCACAATGTCCAGGACAGTGACCACCAAAATTCAAAATTCTTGTCTCCCACATGTAAGGAACTGTGGGAACCCAACCCTAGCTGGGTACCTCAGTGAGCTCCCTGAGAAAGGTCCTGCTGCTGCACTCCCCCTTTACACAGGGCACCCAGGTACCCTGGAAATCCAAACTTTGGCTGGGTTAGTGCTGGGTTGTCTGAATTAGCTCTTACAGAGCTCTGCTACTGGAACAAAAAAACTTTCCTCTTTTGTACCACTCTTGTTTTGACAAGGGATTCCTGTAGATTTTACTCTGGCTGGAAAAGAGATCGAGACTTTGAGATGATTTCTGTAGGATTGTACCATTAAAGTCTGACAGAAGCAGGAATTTTGTAAAAGAGCAGCTCAGAGAAATTGCAGTTCATTGTTTTAACAGCACTGAAAAGAATGAGGGTAGTAGTACAAAGAACGAACAACAGCCTGTCACCAGACTGGAGGATGCTGTGAGATGTGGAAGCCAGAACTATGCTCCACAGCTATTTTCAGGGTGAAGCAAATTCCATATTGTACACAGCAAATGCAATACCCTTTATTTTTTCCTCCAGTAATCAAGATTCGTAACTATTTCCAGGGTTTAATGTTTTTGTTCAACTCCACTGTGTTTTACAAATCATGTTTTTCAGCAAACCATTTTATTCCAATCCCTGCTCAACTTGGCTGCTTGGAGGCCGTGTTCAGAACAGATCTTTGTATGGAACATAATTTACACTTACAGTCATACAACTGTGTCCCTACAGATCACCTGAAAGAAGGTAATAAAACACTAATGACTTTGGTAAACCAGTAATTTGATAGTTCTACTCCAAGCTCCAAAAGTGCAGGTTTCTCCTGGTTATCTCACCCAGATAGTCCCTATTTAATGGGCACTGAAATGTCCCTGCATTTCCACAGGTACCAACTGAGAGAAATTTATTTCCTTGTTCAGAAAAGATACCTTTCAATTGTGACAAAAAGGCAACAATTTCCTTTCTAAGCCAAGTTTTTCTATTAAAATTTCAACTTCTCCTGTCAATATCCTGTTAAGACAGCACTTGGCTTTTTAATATTTTGCCTGAAGGATATATGCCAACTCGTCCTTGATGTAGAAAATTTTAATTCAAATCAATACATGTACAAGGTCACTTTAAAATTCAATTAATATGAATGAAAAAATATGCCCCACAGTTCTGGGAGCTGAAAATGGAACAGTTGCAAGTTAAATACTTCTGTAGCTTCTGTTTTGGGCAATGTAATAACAATGTACTTCTAACTTCCTTTTAACTAAAGTATACTAAATTCAGACAGTTAAGTTATTCATAAATCCCCTGCTTCCTAAAATGGCAAACCCCAGAAGAAGGTAGGACAGGCAGCTGATTGAAATCTGCAGTATTATGCAGCTTTTCTGACAAAGACATATAAAATAAAAATCTTCTTGAAATATCCCAGTTTTAAAAATATTTTGTCTATCACCAAGATAAATCTCAAGGAGCATCTGACAGACACAGTATGCCAAGAAAGGCAGAGGGGGAAACAGAATAATCAGGGAGAATGACTTAGATAATTTCTTGTAAGACTGCTAAAAAAAGTTCCCATTTAACACCAATTAAAATTGGAAAGGAAGAAAGTACCTTTCCAAGTAAGTCAGAATCAGGGTCCACATGAGTTCACAAAATGAAAAGGATCAAAATTAATTTGCCATGCCAGAACTCAGCCTGGAGGAAAGTTTGAAATCCCTCCCTTTAATTTTGCCTCCTCACTGAAACTAATAGAAAATGAAATGTCCTTTTATGAACCATTTAAACAACAACATTAACAAATGTTCTTTCTTAAAATTTATTTAAGTTTGATATCAGGAAAATGTATGCTGACAACACCAAGCTCCCACACTTTGTGAAATGAAAAATTCCCAAAGCTGCAGATTTCCCCTCAGCATTCCAGGGAATTTGCTGCTGATTTGAGCTGCAGATGCTCTGCAATGCAGAGCTAAAAGAAAGAAAACATTATTTTCAGTTAACATGGGCACCTCCCTGCTTCTATAAAAAGGAGCACAAGTGTGTGTGTGTGTGGTTTTTATTCAGAAATAAGGCAACATCCAACCAGAGATGTAACCAAGCTACAGATTTCCAGCAAAAGGCCAGACACCTGCTCCTTGCCATGGAACCAGCCATAAGCTCAGCCTCCCACTCACAGATCCTTCTTACTAAACACTACACTGCATGGAAATCATATTTATATATGCTGGGAAAAAAAAGGTTTTGCATTAAAAATAAAGTTGTTTTTTTTTAAAAAAAACCAAAACAACACACAGACTTTCAACTAGATTTTTTTTCTCATTTTTTATGTCTCATCTGCTGCTGGTATGGCTGCATTTTCCCTCACATGCTCATTATTCTTTAATGATGCCTATTTGTAAATAGCAAGATAAGATGCAATTAAGCCATTAGTCTAAATAAACAAACATACTAATTAGGTTCTTTACAAGGATTTATTTTTTTATGCAAGGGCTGGAATTTACCTTTCATTAGTCTAACCTAATTGCAATAGAGCCTGATAAAAAATCAACATAAATGGAGGACTTTAAATGCTTCTACCATATTAAGGATGAGCTGGCTCTTCTCCCTCGGTAACATTCCCTATGCTCTTAATAAGGCAAAAAAATTGGTACAGGAATATTGTTCAAAGGTTCAAGGAGAAATTTTGCCAGTGCCCAGTCCCACTTAGGGAAGGGTCACACCAGTCCAGCATTGCTTCAGAAGATGAAATGGATTTAGTCTCTTTTCCTTTCTAAATTAGAGCATACCAGGAATTTCACAAGGGTGAAAATGATGTCTGATCTTCCACAACATGAATCTACGGGAGTAGCAATACACACCTGAGAGCTTTGGGCACAGCAACCTTGGGGAGGGAGCAAAGCTGAGGACATTTCTCACAAGTTTTTCACTACTTTTCTCTACTCTTGTTCCCTTTCCCCAGTGGAAATGGCTCTTCCTCATCTTCCTCATTCTTCATGAGGAGCAGAGAATACTTTGCAATTTATTTGCCAACCCCTGCTCACGTATTTTGTTAATTCAAGACATCTTTCCCCTGCCCATGTCACCTCAAACACTGACTTAATGCCATTTAAACGTTCATTTTAATGCTTTTTAAATGCTGGTTCTCCATCTTAAGGCACAAACTGTGATGCCACTGCATACACAAGTCCCACGCTGAGCTCAGGGGTGATTCCTGCAGCTCACAGCAGATCCTGAAACATCCAAAGAATTCCCTCAAACACCAAAACCAAGCTACTGTCTCCAAGGCAGTAAATCCCTGAATGAATATTCATCCTACAGGCCTAAAAATCAGGTGCCCAAGCCACCAGAGCTACATCCCTCCCTGAACCTGCCTGCTTTTATCCTGTGCCTGCTGAGCACTTGGTTTCCTGACAAAACACCCAACAGGGAAGAAGGAAGGCTTACACTGCAAAGCACTCTGGAAACATGAAATTGTTTTGGAAATGTCAGCACTGAAAATTGTTTCCATTCAATACAACATTGATACTGATATCAAATCACTTTGCAAATTCCTCCCCACTCCTCCCAGTTCTCCAACATCAGGGTTTTATGCATAGAAATCAGTCTGGTGCCTTTCTTAATGGGCAAATAATAAATTTCAGCAGCCATTTTCCCTCACAAAAATAATAATGGTTTTTATGTAAAACACTAATAAACAACAATGAGACATAAGGAGTTATTCAGTTTCAGGGAACAGATGTCTGGCCTATTTGCAATTGATACAACCCACTGCCACACAATCAGACTGCTGCAAATGCTGGGAGCAAGATCTGAAAGTTCAAATGCAAATGTGTCTGGTTTGAAGGAGAATGAATAAAACTGTCTAAAACTTGCTTCATATTTTCATATGACAGATCTATCAAAAATCTAGGCAGCAGAATAAATTAATAAAAAATAATTTAAAAGCAAAAATTTGTAAGATAACCTGGAAAGAAAAAATCATGACCATGATTTCTGACCTGGGTTTCAGAAATTCAGAATTCAGAAAAACCTGAATGCAGTTTTTCAGGTTGGAAGTTACTTACACATATCATTGTGCTTTAGAAACAGAAATTACAGAATTCCATTATCTACAAAAATATTTACCCAGTGCTTGTAATTTCTGTAGCAGTTCTTTACAAATACTGGGGATAAAAAAGAATTTTAAAGACAAAGTAGTTTCCTAACGTTGAAAAGAAATGAAGTTTCTTCCCTGAGTAGGACTGGCTGGGTAAATGATGCTAAGGAACTCGTATTTCTCAGCTGGAAAAGTAGGGCTCAAGTTTACTGTCTTCTAAAATCTTTCTGTTAATAATGAATAAATTGTACACAGGATTTGTTTCACACAAAAAATATTCTAAATTTTGATAACAGGAACAAGGTATGTGAAACAATCACAAAATAATTTGATTATTACAGTAGGAAAAATAATGTATCTAGGAACACAACTAATCATTCAAGGAAAAAACCTAGGTACTTTCATTCATTAATTCACTAAAAAATTAGTGAATGTTTTCTTAATATACAAGGTAAGGTTTATCTATTTACAATTCCTGGCATTTAACCAACAAAATCTCACAAAAACCTTAAGGAGTCCACAGTTCCCTGTGCTGCTGCTGGAAATTAATTTTGCATAACACAGTTATTAGAGCTGATATATTCTATGTTTAGTCTATTTTATACACAGTGCTATTAAAAGATTAATTGAAAAATCACTGGTGAAGACTGGGATTAAACAGCACCTTGAAATGCCACAATAAACTGCTTTTAAAATCGGCCAAGGAACTCACACAGCTCTGAAATGTTTCAATTATTTATGTGTTTGGCCTGTGTAGCATAAATCCAGACTAATGAGGTACAATTGCTGTGTATAAATCTAAAACATAAAAAACCTCCTCACTGTCTGGAGGCAGCAGTTCATTTTTCTCACAGAAGTTTGTAGCTTCTGGTAAGGGAGAGCCCAGCTGAGCACGAGGGTTTCTCACCAGCAGAGTTTGACCAACAGGCTCAAAGAGCTCCTAATTATTACAGAATTCCAGAACTGGTGGGGTTGGAAGGGAATTCTGGAGATCATCCCATCCATGCCCCTGCCCAAGGCAGGGTCACCTGGAGCAGATGATACAGGAACATTTCTAGGTGGGTTTGGAATGTCTCCAGAGGGAAACTCCACAACCTCCCTGGGTTCCTCTTCCAAAGCTCCGCCATGGTCCATGGAAAGAAGTTTTTCACAGAATATTCTGAGTTGGAAGGAACCCACAAGGATCACTGGGTCCAGTGTGAATGGCCCATAAAGAGATCAAACCCACAACGCTGGCATTACAGGCACCATGCCCTAACCAAGGCAGCTCATCTCAGGGTTCTTCTCACACTGAAGTGAACATTTTTGTGGTTTCTTTTAATTGATGGCCCTTACTCCTCCTGTCTCTGGGCACCACTGAAGAGAGTCTGGCACTGACTTGACACCTCTTGGATCCCCTCTCAGCCTTCCCTTCTCCAGACACACCCAGCCCAGCTCCCGCAGTGTCTCCTCATCAGAGAGACGCTGCAGCCCCAGATCCTCTCTGCGGCCTCCGCAGGACCCTGTCCAGCAGCTCCTTGTTCTTCCTGAAGAGAAAGACATTTTCTTGAAGCACCAGAAAGATCTTAGTGCTGCAAGTCCCACCTCTACAGCCAAGGATATAAACAGATTTCCATGTGCACGTGAAGTTGTGGAGTCTGAGGCTGAGACTTTCCCTCTGGGTCTTTTTCCTAAAGATAATTTGTGTGGCAAAGGCTCCAACGTTTCGAAGAGTCTTCCAGGCCTCCTTTCCTCTTCTTCCTCATCTTCCTCCAATCATTTACACATTTTTAAGATATGGATAGTGCTTACCCAGTGACTCTGAAGACCAATGGGCTTTCTCTGGTAGATGGAATAATTGTGTTTAGAGATATTATAAAAATTGGACCTTCGCATCAAGGACCTTCCTAAGATGCCAGGTGTGCTATGAACAGTCCAAGGATGAGCATGGTTGATTTGTACAGTTAGTTAATTAACTCTGGGCAAAAAGTATGGCTGTGAAAAATTTTGAAATAAAATGAGCATTATCTGGAGCCTTTGGCACTGAAGTTAACCACACTGCTGCAGGGGAGCAGCTCCACATGTAACTTGGGCTAAGTTCAGAGTGAGAAATCACAAGTGCTGAAGAAACCTCCCTCCCTCCTTCTGGGGGAGGTGCTCTTCACACTGCCCATCCCACAGCACCTTTTTCACTGAAGGATCTGTGGCTGAAAACAGCAAAAGCTTTTGTAGCAGTCAGGGCCAGATGGAAAGTGCCATATTGGCAACATCAACTGAGACAGATGGGGAAGAGGGAAAACCTGGCTAAAAGTAAAAATTATAAACCCATCCCACAATCACACACAAAAATACTTTAAAAACAATCTTTTTGATCTCTGATCCAAGGGAAATATGCACACCACTGGTTCAACAAGGGGCTGGGATCTTGTAGAAACAAAAATGTCCTTGATTTAGAGAGCAACTGCCACATGGAATTCACTCTGTTGCTGCTGCTGGTGAAAGGTGCTTCCTTTAGTTACTGCCCAACCTTGTTCCTGGGCAGTCACATCCAAGGTAATTTACCTTATTTCCCTAATTGTGCCTGAGTCTTGAAAAACATCATCTATTTCCTGACCACCTCAAAAAGTGGAAGGTACTTCAGTATGCAAAGAAGAGCTCCAAAAGAATGGAAAGTGTTTCAAAGCAAAGAAGCAAAACCAGACATTTTACTATAGCAAAACAGATAAAACACGAAGTCAGCTTAAGAGGAAATGCAAAAACTTTTAAGACTTATAACTTCTTAAGACTGCACTGATGAATTCTATTCTTTTCTGGAATATATTTTTCCACTTGGTGAATCCAACAATTGCAGATTAAATGTTTTAATGCCAGCTGTTTATTTTAACCTCTGACTCAGTTAATCTCTTGTGAATTTGTGGCTGTTCAAAGAAAGTTAATAATGAGATATTAGACAGTTGATTAATTAAAACTAAATACAATTAAAATACTTAAAAATTAAAAATAATCACAGAACTAGTTGCTATAGGGAAACTCCCTTGAGAAGTGTGAGATGGAAAACACTGAACTGGCTTCAGTTCTTCATCTGTTTATGTGGAGTATTTTTAAATTTTTTTCATAATTTGGCAAAATATGTGACTTCTGCCTTTCCCTAGAAGGAAATCAGCATCAAGCTGCCACACCATGGACTCCTCTTTCACTTTGCTGTCTTAGAGCTTTGAAGACTTCTTTTGCTGTAAGCAAAACAGCTGCCTGTAAAAATGGATATGAACAATAGGTTCCTCTGCAATGAAATCTTGCTTGGTCAGGCAGAAATAAATCGAATGTATTGGACTTGTTTATCTCAAATCCAGCCTTTACTGCTCATTTACTTCAAAGGCAAATTCTTAACTTCATCATGTAACAGAAATTCACTGACCCAAGAGCAATGTGAACAAATCTAAATCATATTGGTTTCCTTCTTCTCTTCTTCACAACATTCTCTTCCTTCTTAATTATCATGATTAAGATTCACTCATTGCCAAGTCTGCAGAAAACCACAGTGAGTATTTGAATTTGTGCTCATATTTCTACAAATTTAACAATAAAGCAATATATCTTCTGTTTAAAGGGGAAATTATTTTTATCACTTATTTGCCCAAGAGCAAGAAAGATGCCGCATTGCCGTGGCAAATGAAGAATATGTTTCTGGGGGAAAAAAAATCTTTAATAACCTTCATTTTTGGCAGGTTATTGACACTAATTCAACCTGTGAAGAAAATCAACTCAAGGGATTAAATGATCCAACTTACCAGAAGCATTGCAGAGGTTCCATTTGGCCGGGAGAGCTGGATGGACATCTCAGGGAACATCCTATCAATCCGACTGATCACGTCATCAACGTACCTACCAACCAAACCAAACAGCACCATTAACACAGGGGCTCTCTCTCATATGCCCAGATTATAAAAACTATGCTTTTAAAAAAATATTTCTCCTTTTTAGAAATTATCCTTTTAAAAATGGTCCCTTTTAACCCTGTTTGTGGGACTTTCCTGAATCAATTTCTCTCTGATACCTGGGTTTTTTTTAAAAACCACATGCAAGCAATAATTCAAAAAGTTATTGGTAAGAGGAAACAAATCAAAGTCCTCTGCAAGTTGTTTCGAAAATCAATGATTCTGCTCTTAAAAACATGCACACACTTAAATTTTAGTCAAAATCTGTCAGCCTCAAACTCCTGCCATTGTATTTCTATGTTTTCTCCTCAGAAGGGTTGAAGGACACATGATCAGAATTACTCTTCCAGCGTAGGAATTCACAGGCTGTCATGTCCTTACTCTCTCTTTGATAAACCTATCAGATAAAGGTTTTATCAAAGTCTTTGGATGATTCTTAGGGGTGGTTTTTTTTCCCCTGAATCTTTCCAATTTATTTCATGCACTGGTGACTCTGAAATTGGCTGGTAAATTCCAGATGTTTCCTGCAGCAATCGAACACAAAGGTAAAGCAACATCCTTTCTGCTGGGTATAATTGCTGTTTCTGCAGGCCAAGGAGAGCTGGCACACAGTAGTCCTGTTCCCTGGATCAAATTAAGAACTGACCTCCATTAACACTGAAAATGGCCTTACAGAGACCTTGTTTCCCAGGACACATCACCCCAAGTCAGGGACATGCCACTTCAGCCACTCCTCTAGACACATTAAAATCCAAGTATTTGCTTTAGCAGAGTTGCCAGGACAGTCTGTGTCACCTGTGCACTGATCTGTCCCCATTAAAAACTCTGAAACTCAATCAGATCCATGAATGAATTTGTAAATAAAACTGTTTTCATGCTAATCTACATATGTGCTCTGCAAAAAAAGATTATGGGAAAATTGGTTGCCCGAATTAGATGAACAGTAAAACTCAAAAAACCCAAAGCAAATTATTTCCCTTTAATCTACTTAAACAAAGGCAAAAAAATGTTGAATTCTTGCTCTTCAAAGTAATTCAGCTCCAATGTTAGTGCTAAAACCTCCTGAACAACAATGAGGTGCTATGCTCCAATTGCTACTTTGCAAAGGATTAAAACAATCAGAAAAAATCAAATCAAATCAGGAAAGCTACACCTCCTCAGCTGGTAAAGTCAGCTTTTAAAAGTAACCAAAGAATGAAATGAGTTATGACAATTTTGCACAAAAACCTTAATCCACACTTGTCATTGTGCAGAAAAAAGCTCCCCCATTCACTGCAATGACTCATTAACACTTGCTGCTGATAAGCAAAGCCAAAAACATCCAGAAGCCAAGAACTTCCTCAGCACTGGGAGAGAGGAGGCGCATCAGACACTGCTCCAGGAGGAATAAACCACACATGGACAGCACGAACCTGACTGATTTCAAACATTGCTGAATCCCAGATTGATTTCATACAGCAGGAGAGTTTGTACTGTTTCATAAATACTGTTACCCCAGGCTCTGCAAATAAATTAATCTCTGGCTTGGGGGACCAGCGATGACTTGACTGTGGTACAGGCAAGGAGAGATTCTGTGGTTCTGAGTATGTAGCGATGCAGATTTTTGCATAGCTTAAGTTTTCCAATTTGCCAAACTTCAGGCAATAAGAAGTTGAAACAAACAAAATAAGAAGTTGCAGAAAACAAGACACTGGCATAGTCAACGTATTAAGGGAGGAAAATTCAAGTAATTTTAAATCATGTGAACAACAGCTGGATGTGGGCACTTAATCTGTTTATGTCCTTCTGAAAATCCCAGTGAACACATACTCATCCTTTGAAAATGGGATCCAGGCTGGCTAGAGGTAATCAATTCTTCAGAATCTTTCTTAGACATGATTATTTTTAAATGTAAAACTTCTCTTGACCACAAGGCTTAAAATATGACTCAAACCCAACTGTCACCTTGTACTACATGAGCGGTGTAAGGCGGAATAAGGAATTCACAGGGTTGTGAAATCTTCCCTTTAAATGAAATCACATATACAGCAAACCAAAAATCTTCTAATTTGCATTAACCATCTTCTGAAACCACTTAATTTATTAATGACTTTTTGGGCTTAGATGCCTGTTAATTTTGTACCACTTTTCACAGATCAGTTGACAGAAGAAGGAAAATGAAAACCACGTGCTCCAGGAAATGTGATGTATTACTTTGGCAGCTCTATCAGGACCATCACACAAGCAGCCTTCTCTTTCTCTTCTCAGTCAGTGGGATGTCAGAGAAGATGCCAGACTAACAGGAGAAAAGAGCATTGATGTATGCAGCATTACTTTGTGCCCCTATGCCTTTTTTCAAGTAGTCATCAGGCTTTCCTGAGCACTTACCAGAACAGATTCTTCAAAAATACATACGTAATTAATCAATTAGCCTGACCAGATTGTGGCCTCAAATACAAAATCACAAACAACCTTATCTAAGGCAAAATTTTTCTATAGATTTGCCCTCTGAGAGGACATCCATTAGAACATCTGTGAAGGGATGGACATGAGAAATCAAATGCAGTGAAGTAACTGAAAGTGTAACTGGTGGTAACTTCAGAGAAAACTGAGGAACACATGATAAAGAAGAGGTAAAGTGCACCCCTGAGGCTGTCTGGGAAGAGGGTCAGAGGAAAATGCTGCTGTCTGGAACTTATTTTGTAGAACTGAAATACATAAATTTACTGCCAAAATAAGCACTTACAAATCTTACACATCTCTGTCCAATTTTAGCTCAAAAATACGATAGTTCCTATTTATGTTACAGAACCTCTTGCCCAGTTTCAGAGAAGCAAAGCACTTAAGGATGGAGAAAAGTCTAATTTTACTTTGTCAACAAGCACTTCTAACTTCTGACGTCCTTTTCACATCTCAGCTTTCTCCTCCATACAAAAGATGATGGCAGGAACCAGCATTTACAAACCCAGATGAAATAATGCAAAGTGGGGAAAAGCAAATAGCAATAGATTTGTTCAGACCTTTGGCCTATGTTCATAAGAAAAAAAAATGAATGGAATTCTCAGAATTAAATACAAGCTGAAATTTTATGTCTAGATTGTTCCACCTACAAAGGGCTGAAGAGAGTGTCTAGACAAACTCCCCACTACTTCTCTGGGATGCAAAGGTTGCTCAAAAAGGTCTGAATCCAGACTGCAAAATATTGCACCCAATAATCTCCATTTTACAGCACAGAATTTTAACACTTTGTAGACAGAATTCCATATTATGAACTATCCTAGGTCTCAAAAAACATTTAACAACTTCTCATGGCAACATCCTGATTTAGTCCCGTTCTGTTTAAAATGGCTTTAAGTAACTTCACCAACACCTGCACCCATATGCAATTCCTAACCCAGATCCATAAACACCTCCTAACCCAGATCCACAAACACCTCCTAATCCATAGATCCATAAGCACCTCCTAATCCAGATCCATAAACACCTCCTAATCCATAGATCCATAAACACCTCCTAATCCAGATCCATAAACACCTCCTAATCCATAGATCCATAAACACCTCCTAATCCAGATCCATAAACACCTCCTAATCCATAGATCCATAAACACCTCCTAATCCATAGATCCATAAACACCTCCTAATCCAGATCCATAAACACCTCCTAATCCAGATCCACAAACACCTCCTAATCCAGATCCATAAACACCTCCTAACCCAGATCCCTGAACATCCTACTCAGAAAAGAACAACAGACTCAACCAACAGGTTTTCACCTCATTAAACCTTATCAAGTACAAAACAATTCCCTCAATGTAATTTTACTGTTCTGGGGGGAGATTTTTGTACCAACCTCCCTCTCCCATTTTTCTTTCTTTCCTTCATGACACAGGTTCATGATGTTTCAGGAGGGATTAAAATTGTATTTTAAAATGCTAATATTATCATTCAGGGGTTTGCATCTGAATGTGCAGAGCCAGCCAGTCCATGAGATGCTCTCAAAGGCTGTCAACACTATAAATCAGTATTTTTATTTTAATGCAGAAGAGTTATTTTTTCCACAAACATGTCAGATTAATACCACAAAAGTCAAAACAAATCTACTTCATGAACATCAGCAATGAATAAAATTAATTCAAAATATTACACTTCAAATGAAGCCTTGTTATAAATATGCAGAAAAATCAACACTAGAATAAAGTAATAGAGGTATTAGTTGAAAAACCTCTCTGCCATTTTTCCAGTAAGTGTGCACATAAATCCTTTAGTCCCTATTAGAGAAACAATGCCTGGGACATGCAGAAGGCACCTCTGAAGCCACTTAGAAAATACTGTTTGGAAAGGCCAAATTATCTATGCCAAACGCTCACTGAGAAGTTCCATGCCAAAACATCAGGTTGACAACATAGAAATAATTCAGGAACCATTTTTGTAGATAAATGGTCTTGTACCATCTCTTTGATTCACAAAAAGGCCCCCCAAAAGACAGCAATATAGGAAAGTAATTCATTATAAATGCCTTTCAGTTCCACACTGGGCAGATGGTTTTGCTTTCTAATGTGACCTTTCTTTTTCATTTTTTTATTTTTACTGGATTACATCCAGCAATCCAGCATTAGTGTGATGTTTAACAGTTTAGACAAGACTTAAATAGCATTTATCCCACACAGTGTTTCACTTGCATGCTGTTCATTTTTTCCACCCAATACAACAATTTAAAAATTAGAAATATAGGTATTAATCATAATTTTCTTTTGGAAGAAAGAAAATTTTGCTAAGCGATCTTGGGAAGATGAAGAGAATGATAAAAGGGGTAAAAATACACACTTGTAGCATGAAGGAAGTTAAATCTTTCCTATACACTTAACAGAAAACACCACACATAAGACAAAAATAAACTCTACAATTCTGGATTCACAATATGCTGAAGAGCAACAGGGGAAACTCTCCACACATCCTCTCACTAGTACAGTATTACTTGCTCACAGCTTTTAAATTGCTTTTTTTTTTTTTTTTTTGGCTTTCAGTTAATATTTTCAACCCAGTCAATAATTTCTTTTCACATGTGTGATATTTCAGAAGCATGAGCTGGCCCTGCTGCACATGTTGGGTTGGTTGATGGAGGCATCAGGGGACAGTGTTTGCCTGCATTAACTCCAAGCCCTATGAACAGCTATTTTTGGCAGAAGCAAGACTCAACATGTAACTTAAAGATTTTAGCAGTATCTGAATTTACAATATTATATACTTATAAAGAGATTTAATAGTTTTCAGGCAACCTGATTAGAGATATAGTATATCTTAACACATACAGGGTAATCACAGTTCTAGTGTGATTTATTCATCACAGAATTTAAGTTTTAATTTGATTCAGCTACCTGCTAGGCAAGTCTCTGCAGGCAGCAAATTCAAGTTGATAGGCAGCTTTTCAGAAGCATCAATTAACAATAGTTATTAAAACAGTGACCTCTGCCAGCTTTGGTGAGATGACACTTCCTGCTTGGATAGGCAATGAAGAGCATGAAAAGAAATTCAACACCGCTCACGCCGAGAAAGCGACTTCACGTCTCAAGACTAAATTAGACAGCTGGCACCAGCCCTGACATCTGTACAGTCCTGGAAATCTCTGCCTCCTCTCCCAAATTCCACAGGTTCTGTTGGTTTTTTTTTTATTATTGTTAACACAGGTTCTTGCTTTTCACTTCTGCAGAGCCTCTGTAAAATGCTCACGGTTTCCTGGCTCCAGTGCTAAACTCTCTTGTTTTGAGCAAGTTCTCCTCCAGCTATGAGTTTCCTTGCCAGGCTGTTTTCTCATAGAGTTGTTAACACCGTCCTCCTGTCCTTTCTGAACAAACTGCTTCAGCAGTTTCCTCTCTCTTCTCACCCAATTTCCAAGTTTCTCATGGTGGAAGATTCCAGCCAGGATCCTCTTGGCTCATCTTTCTCTTCTCATCTGCACATTGACTTGGTCTCTGCTACTCCTGCAATGCCTCTGTTCCCACTGTAAAATCTTTATTCATGACACAACAGAAAGGGAAAATGTTCCCCCAAATAACTGACTTCTAACTACCAGGAGGTG
Organism: Anthoscopus minutus; assembly: GCA_013399455.1. Lineage (NCBI taxonomy): Eukaryota > Metazoa > Chordata > Aves > Passeriformes > Paridae > Anthoscopus > Anthoscopus minutus. The sequence goes on from VWYI01048532.1 coordinate 352,875, forward strand.
AGGTTAGGGCAGAAGGAGCAAATCTGAGTTGTGCACAGTTCTTCAGTCTTGGGGCTAAACCACAGAATGAATGAGCAGGAGGGAGGTTCAGTACTGGAGAGCCTTGGCAGTGGGAATCTACAGGTGTGGGAAGAAGTCAGGATGTGTGGGCTGCAAAGAGCTGTTCTGCTAAATACACCTTGAACAAAGGTCCTAAGGAACAAATTTGGAAAAACTTTTGCCAACTCCACCTTCAGAGGAGTGGAAGCACTGGAAGATCCAAACCTGAGAGAAGGCAGACTTCCATTGATTGTTATAAATCCACTTGTTTTCAACTTTGCTATGGATGTTATTTCAGTCATAGAGGAATTATGTTTTATTACTGAGTGGATGCAAAAGATTAAGTTATGTGCCTAAATAGTCTAGCAGTGTTTACATATAAACACAGGGTGGTCTGCTGCAAAAGCATATGCACACAGAGCTGTATCAAACACTCACCATCTGCACTTCTCACTCACAAAAGGCCAAACCTGGTACAGCACTTAAGGACACATGTGGAATCGTTTGGACAGTTCTCCAGAAGCCAAGACAGAGTGTTCAAGGGTTGGATTTTTGAAGACATTTAGAAACCTGAGGCTGTGATTCAACAATTTTCAGGCTTCAGCAGCAACAGTGACATAAGGCACTGACACATCCCCTCCTGCACAGCATTCAGCCCCCTCAGCTGTGCTGCGCTGGAGGAGCTGGAGCTCACAACTGAGCTGGTTTGAAAAAAGAAAAGAAGTATTAGCTTAAATCTAAACCAGTTCCATGACTCAACTCCCTGTGTGGCTGCACTCACAGTGTGCCAGTACAACTCCTGCTGGCACCACACATCACGGGCCAGGAATGCTGCACACTGGGGTCATTCTATTACAACAATAAAATATTGGTTTATGGTAAAATGTTGTTACTTAAGCAGCATTGTTTATACAGCAAACACAATTCAGAATTCTTCAGTGCCACCGTGAGTGCACTGCTGAGTGATATGGTGCAGACCTGCCTGGAATGTGCTCAAAGGTCTGAGCTGACAGTGATGGCACAAATGAACACAGGTTTGGAAAGGCCAAATTATCTATGCCAAACACTCACTGAGAAGTTCCATGCCAAAACATCAGGTTGACAACATAGAAATAATTCTCTTTTCACAGGTTCTCCTGGTGAAAGTTTCTGGAATGCAAACCTGCTGCTGAATCAAACAGTCTCTGGACATCTGCACATTTATGTTAAATATGAACAAACAGCTCCGTAACACACTCTGAAAACACACCTTGTCAGTGTATACTTTGTTTTTTAAGACAGAGCAAAAAGACATCTGTTCACAATGCTGAATTCCAGTGCACCACCTTAAAAAGTGTAACTTTGATAAGGAAAACTTTAAGTTACAAATAGAGACCTTGCAGTCCAATTCCTAGGGCTATTTTATTATAGTACTGAAATAGCTTTTTTTGTACTTAGGTGGAATGCTCTTCAAAATGCCTTTAATTCACAGCAGTAATCATGAGAGGAATATGGATATTAGAATGTGTGAAAGCTGGTTAACAAAACAAGCATGCATCTACTTTACAGTCATCACCAGGATCCTGCCTGAGCCTGCACTGGTCTGTGCTTTATGAAAAAGAAAAGCATTAACTCCTTTATATACACCTTGAGAAGAAAACCAGCCCTCCCTTAACCATTCAGCATCTGTGGTAAAATAATTTCAGAACCAAAACTCCACAGTACAAATGCATTGCTTGTATTTCCACTTCATGGAGCACGATGTTGCACCACAGTAATAATAATAATAATTAACAATAAATGCTAACAAGAGTCATCTTCAGAGGCCTGAGCAAGAATTAGTACTTTAGTGTTTATGTACAAAGATGGTTCCTGAATTATTCCTAACTTTTCAAGCAATTTGTGCCTCACACATCAGCCTAAATTTGCACATGCACACACATTTCCATACAGCAGAGCTGTGCCAGAATTCCTCAGGAGAAACTCAAGCCAGAATTTCTTTAAAAAGGAAAACGTGTTTGCAGACACACAGAGCTGTCCCCCATGGTGTTCCAAAGCTGGATAATGCCCCCCACCCTCTCAGGGCTCACCTGGGGATGCTGGGTCAGGGCTGTGAGGTGCAGCCCCCTCTCTGTCACACCCCTGCAGCCAGGGACAGGGACAAGTGTGGGAACCCAGGGCGTCCCTGTGACAGTCCTGGCTGATCTGAGCCCAGCCCAGGGGGGTTTAAAGCCCTGCCAGGGGGGTCAGAGACCCTGGCATGCAGCCAGAGATCCTTGTGGCTTTGAGTTTGATCCATGGAACAAATTACCACCACTGTGTGAAGAAGTAAAAGTCATAAAAGTGTCGATTTAGGATTCTTATTATTGTGAGCTGGGAGGCAAGATGGAGGGAACTGGGCCTTGTCCTGTCCTCCTTCCTTCTTCTTCCCAGCCTCCATCTCTTGGGTGCTGGTGGCACTTTGGCATTGGTGTGAGGTAAAGGGACACAGTCTAACAGAGGTGACAGCTATTGGAAAGTAACTATAAATAAAGTATCCGTGGTTTATAGTATAAAAGAGAGCACCAGCCCCAGGGGAGCAGAGAGTGCCTTGGTCTGCTCTGCTGAACAGGCCTGTGCAGGCCAGGCTGAAAATGTTTTCTGATAACAAACAATAAACAACCTTGAGACCGAGAGCCAAAGCCTACAGACTCATTCTTGGACAGCTGGGTTGGAGAACAGAGACTTTTACACATCTGGGGTCATCCTGAGCACAGGAAACCCCGAGAGATAAGCTGATGCTGATCTCAGTGAACACCACACAGTGCTTTGACAAAGCCTCAAAGGAAGGCATCCAGTTCAGTCCTGCCTTGAGGAAATGTGATGGGCTTGGGATAGTTTCTTGCCCAGCTGCCCAGCCAGATTGCCAAGGGAAGTGGGTGAGGCTGTCTCCCATCTGGGAAAGGCCCCGTGGTGTGCACTGACCACCTGATGGGACCCTGACACCATGCATTACGCCACAGTGTCACTGAACTTGAGTTCAGCCTTCTCAAGCTAGAATTCAGCACTTTATAATATGTTCTTTTCAGCTCTGCTATTGAAGATTTACTGCAACAGCAAAGCCTTCTCACTCTCTTTCTTTGTGCTTTATTTCTCCCTCAACAGAGCAGAAATTACAGTACTTGCCTCCTTTTATGAACAGCAACAGATGATGCATGATACCTATTATTTATCCTGTACTGATGGGAAGCGGTGAGATTTCACCTTTGGGTGCATGACTGATGAACAGGAACACAGGACAGGAAACACAGGATGTTGTGCCCAGTCAGACCTTTTCATACACTGGGCTTGACCATGACAGACACTGTTGGCAGGGAGAGATCTTAGTGATCACTTCTCTTAGGCACATCAACTCCCAAAACTTGGTGAAGGCATCACAAGTTCCAGAGGCTGGGAGGAAGGGAGGATTGGGGATCAAACCCTCTGGAGAATAGCTAAGATATCAAAACAGGAGAGCAGAGAAGACCATTTCATACACAGGACTAAAAATACACAGAATTAGTAAGTTAAGACTCAAATTTTAGGCCTCATCAACAGACTTCAAACAGCCACTCCAAAAAAATCATCCACTTCAAAGTCTAGAGCTTTGTTCAAATTGTGGTAGGAACAGTCAAGTCTTAATATCACTAGTTGTAAAGGTAGTTAGGATACTTGATATCAGACTTTGAGGATCCTTAAGAACAATTTGTTGTTCTGGAATTAAGAGAGAAGCAAAGGTGAAGAGAAAAAGCAGAAAAGATGAGATAAGTGTTGTACAGCCCACTGCAATTTATTACACAAGCTTTTACCCATTTTAACTCTTGTGATCACTTACTTTAAGTTTTCTTGAGGGAATTTCATAATTAGTCCTGGTTTTTAGCTCTTCAGATTATGCTCTGACCAAGTACTTCGATCTGCGAGTGATACTACAGAGATAAAAATCTATCTTACAACTCAGAGGTTTATCAAAAGACTCCTTCAAGGTCATCTTCACACTTCAGTAGAAAAACTGGAGATAACAAGTACAATTAGGCATTTATAAACTCAAGACTCTCCCAGTACAAACATTTAAGAGAGAGAGAGAAGCCCTTCAAAACACTATTTTATAAAAAATACGCTTTCATCACTTCTTCCTCCAGCATGACAAGCTGTTCCTTAGGTTGAGATTTTTTATAGGGCTTATGGAAATTAATTGCGTGGCTTCCGCTGAAAGTCAACGTGGGGGAGGAGGGCGAATTCCCTTGAGGAGATTCTCTGAAAAAAACTCTCCTTGAACAAGAAAGTTGGTTAAAGGAAAAGGCTCATCATGGCTCTAACTCCTGGGTTTGGTGAATACAGTCCAGACATGGCAGCAAAGTGACAGCAGAAATTCACTGCACCTTTTTGGCCATTTCCCCACTCTTGTAATCAGATTCCCTCTCATTTGTTATTTTCACAAGGATCATGTGCAGCCACAGCTGTGATCACACTGGTTTCAAGTTCACTGTGGCTTTTGAAATGTTGGAGCCTCTGAGGAAGATTTGAAAGTCTTTCATGGGGCTGAGAGTTGGACTAAAGCCAAGTATCAGAGGAAGAAATACAGAAATTCAGAAGTGCAGTCCTGCATCACCTGCAGAGCTCCCCTAAAAAGTAAAACCTAAGCCAAATATATCTAAAGTAGAATAAGCCCTGCAAAACTACCATGTCTGATGCAGTTTGGGAGAAAAGCTCAGCCTAATAAAAAATAGTATGATTCTGTTTATGCAGGCAGACTAAAAGAGAAAAGTGCCTAAGTGAAATCCAAGGAATGAGGATCTCTCAGGGTAAGCACAAATATGATCATTAACACTGCCTAGCTCAGTTCCTAAATACATTTCCAGATCCTCTTCACGAATATTGAGCTGAAAACTTGTGAAGAGCAAAGTCCTTTAAGGCATGCCAAGTTGGTTATTCAAAGTAAAGAAATTCCAAGTTGTCAGGTAATTTCTAGAAGTAAATAGATACAGATATTAAAAAAAAAATAAAATAAAAAAATCCACCTGTAGCTGGGTCTGTACTTGGTCAAAAGCCAGGGTTTGTACTCTGCCAAACATCTCGAAAGTGCTGCTAGAGAGGGGCCAAGGAAACATTTCTTGCAGAGCCTGCAGACAACACGAGCCTGCTGAACCCTTTCTGATCAGCAGCACCAGTGTCTGGCCTGTCTGTCAATGCCAGTGGCTCTCAGCAGGGAGTGGTTTATTATTCTAATAAGATGCTCCAATGAAGAGAGGGTCAGCTCTGCATCACTGCCATGAGAAGATTTAATTAGATTTTTACACTGACTAAAGACATTCCTTGCACACACACAAAATTTTAAATATGGAGATAAATGACAGTGTCTTTTAAGGCAAGGTTACTTTTGTTTTCTATCTGGTTTAAACTCCCTGTTTCTATTTTTCCTTTTCCTGAGATAGATGTTTACATTACACAGTTACAGTGTCCAAGCTTAAACGTTTCTTGTGAAAGAATTCAATAATTTTCTGATTAAAAGCTCTCTGGGAAACCTGCTGAAGTATTCCATCCAATACAGAGCTCTATAATTTCCTAGGACAAGGTCTGAAAACCTATAACATACATTAAAAATTAGAAAAACCCAACAGAACATCCCAAATTTTCTTCATCACAGAGTAAAATCTGCAGAACAGATTGATTTTGAATACGAGTAGATTATATATCAAGGCGTTATTGTTAATATGCTGTTTTAATTAAAAATATACTGGACAAAGAAGAGAAAGGAGCTCAGCTGTATTGATCCACACAGCTGCAAACTACCTGTATTAGCAGACAGAATACTCATTAAGGGTAACCTCATATCAAAGATTTTTCTAAAATCCACCAGAGGAACGCTGAAGTCAAGCACAAGGGCCAGAGCTATTAGGGCTGTTTCAATCATTAGGAAACCATCACCTCAAATTCATGCTGCTACCAGGATACAGGTTCACCCAGTAACATGACAGCAAATTATATGATTAATTAGCTCCCACATAGCTAGTGTGAGTCAACCAGTTGAAACTGATGCCCTACAGAAACAGATAAAATATTACAATGGTAGTTACTGGCTCCAAAATCTTCCTGCAGTTACACTCCCAAACATCAGTGAATTTGCAGATGTTTTAAGGGAGATCCCCATCCAAGCTTACTTTGCATTCACTACTAAGTGCATAGATGTGCATTTCTGTATTTGATTTTTCTTGTCCCATTTAATTATTTCACTTTTTTTGCCTAATTGCAATCATCAAGTTTCCTGCAGATTCAAAACATACACTGCATGGGCATTCATCTAATGGCACCCATTCTTAGGAACACTTCATAGGCATTTTTAAAAAGAAGACAAAATATTTGCCTCCTTTGGCAATTTGGCAAAAGACACAATGAGACAAACATTGCAAACAACTCTGAAAAGGATAATGGGAAAGCTGGAAGAGAAAGGTAAAATGGGAACAAAACAAATTAAATTACATCCACCACTGAGAACTTCTGTGCTCTTGACTGGTGTCCTACACCCATCCCACCTGCTGAGTCAAGTGGTGAGAAGTCAGCAACAGCAAAAAAAAAAACAAACATGGGAAACAACAAAAAAAAATCTCTCATTTTATTCTTTTCAAGGGTTTAAAAAACACCCCAGAAGACACATGTGTACAAACATTACCCAGTATTACAGCAGTTACAGCATGGCACTGCTGAAAGATGCAAAAGAGCAGGACAGAAAGAAGGATATTACAACACTCAGGCTTCAATATGAGAATCCTTATCCCTATTGATGACTTAATAAAAAACTGAGGGAAGAGAGCAATTGTGGAACAACAAAAAGAAATTAGTAGTCGCAGATAATATTTTAGTTGTACTAGCAAAAATTATAATTGATTTTCTGTCTGTGGTGTTAAAGTTGCTATCTTTGCTCTGAAAATAAATTTTCATTTAAAAAGCATAATCACATGTTAAAATAGTTCTTCCTGGCATCTTCTGTCCATAAGCTCATTTTACAAGAGGGATCCAAGAGCCACCATTGCTCTGCCATGTCATGAAATCCATTTCACTTCCTTAGGAATACCTAAGATTAGAAAGCATTACATTTTCTTATCAGCTACTATGCTGTAAAATCAAGCTGTTGAAGAAAGAACCTTTTGTCTAAATGAAGAGCAACTTTCAAACTAGAAAAGATCATGGAATCATCAACATAGAAAATGTTTTTAAGCCAAATTTCAGATTTTAAAAAAATCACACAACTATTACTTTAAATGCCAAACACTCCTCCTTGTTGCACTCCTTTCAATTAACTCAGCTTCTCACTGTGGGATTTTTAAGCAGGCTACTGTAATCTACATTATTACTTAATGCAGATTCTTCAGAAATACCTGTTTTTTTCCTTCCATCAGCCACCGCCCTCAAACCGTCCTTCTTGAGGGTTCACAAGTGGGCTCAGCTCTTTTCAAGACCTGTCTGCACAGCACACACAAATCTGTCATGAGCAAAGGCATCATCTTTGCTGAGCAACTGTCAAAATGCAAAAGCCAAAATGAAAGAAGGTTCTGCATGTAAAATAGGGAAGTAGAAAAGCCTGGGTTTTGCCTTCAGGGGAGCTCAGCTTTACAGGGCTATTCTGGACACAGTTATTACGTTCTGACTTAAAACACATCAAAACCACAGGGTATTTTTTGCCACTCCTAGAGCATATTTGATTTTAATGCCAAACACTGAATACAACAATCAGCAAAAGAGTTAAACAATTTAAGAGGCTGCAGAAGTTTAGGCAGCTTGACACAGACTGACAGGCTCCAGCCAGGCTTGTGTGGAATTATTTCATGTGTTGGCACTTTGTCTTCTATCACTGAAATGAGCACCTAAAGGCAAGAACACAAAGGCTACAGGATAATACATCACCACTCATTTATCACAAGAAATGCTGGCAGTGGATACTGAGAACTTCCCATCAGGCCTTGTAAGTAGGAATTATCTGGCTATTCCTTCATTTCTCACAATGTGTCATTCCTGGACTCTGGATTTTAAAAAATATTACCTGGTCCTGAACATCCAAAAAGAAAACGTAAAGTCCCAACTCCTTCCCTGGATGAAGGCATTTGCTTTGTGTTTAATGCCTGCTTGCTCCATTCACTCCCAGCATTCCTGCACAGCTTCCAGATGGTAAAACTCTCACCATTCTATGGGGAAAATGAGGCACAGAACAACTCAACAAATCAGTAATTTGCTCTGCAAGAACTTGCTTAGGAGCCTCTGTATCTTTAAGTGCTTTCAAATGCACATGGCACAGAATGAACAGGCTGAACACTATTCCACAATCAGATTTTGTGAAGGATGGAGTCAAAGCATTACAGGCAACAGTGGAGCATAATGATCATACACAGAATACAATCTCTGTTTCATTTCATTCCAGGTAAGCTCAGCAAACATTAAATAAGGGATTCACTACTTTACCACAAACTCTGTGCCAAACTCTTACTTTCTTTCCCACACCTGAACTTCAAAGAACAATCTTGAGCAACACTGAAGCATAAATTTAATTTCAATGCAAAACTTGCTGCATGGAGGTGCTTTTGGTTGCTAAAATTAGAGAGCTTACTACAGGATTCCCCTGGCCATGACTCACAGACATTAAGGACATGGTGTGCAGCCTCAGAAGAAAGCCAAACCCAAGTCTCCAATGTTAACAAGGTCTTCCCTGTCCAGTTTTTACTCCCTGTTACCCATGCAAAGGCAAGAATCAGGTAAATACACAAATAATGAGCTGAATGTATCTATGTCAATTAGCAAAGTGCATCACACTATTAATACAGTTATTTTCACAATAACATACACATACTGCTGAGTAACATCAATGAAACTGAAAGGATGGTGTTGTTCCTGTGTAGGTAAAACCTACACAACACAGAGCAAATGCCCTTCAAAATTAAACCATCAAGAATGGAAATAACAGTAGAGCAACATCTATAAAGAAATGACAACTGAGTCACTTCACCCAGTGAAACTTCTAGTAGTTCCATTTTATTTATTTTTTCCCACTGTGTGTTGGGAAAATGGGACTAGAAAATAAGTGTACCAAAATACTTCAAATGATTTAAAGTAAAGATTATATTTAGAGGAGTAAACTATGAAGTCATCAGATGGAATTTGCTACTCCAAGCTTTTTTCATTTAGCCCATCCATAGGGTCCCTTGTAAACACATGAATACCCAGAGAATGCCCTAAAGTGAAATTAAAAAGTAATAACAGTTATTTTTAACAGCAGGTAAAGAAAGCAGAGCAAAGCAGCTCTCCTCTGTAGTTAGAAAGGCCACTCAGGCATCCTCACAGACCCTGGATGGGGTCAGGAGCACGGCCAGAGCCTGGCACCAGCACAGTCCCCAGGGATGGGAACAGCCCCCTGAGCTCCCTGGTGCAGGTCATCCCTTGGGAAAACTTCACTCTTTGTAGAGTTACTGCTGAAACCACAGGGGGCTTGAACTGTCTCTACTGCCATGTAAGATTAAGTTTTTTACTGTAATACATACCTAAAGCTTGCTTCTCCTCAAAGGTGCAGGGATCTCATTTGAAAGCACTTTTATTCCCCCACCCATTGTAGCTGCTTAGTTTTCCTATCAGGTTTCTTTGTAGAGATACAGAAATAAAGTCATTAATTAATACATTCACAATGAGCTTATATCACATTACACAATACAGTGGTACAATAAAGCTGGTCTGGCTAAGCCACCAAAATAAAAAGATCTTCTCTTCCCACATTATTCCAGCTCTGCTCTTCCTGCTCCTCATCTCTGACAAGAGAATATACAACCAATGCAGATGGAAACACTTGCTGTAATACATTTTTAAATTTGGCAAGAGGTAGTTTTAATTTATTCTTTTCAGATTGATTGTCTGCTGCAGTAAAGCAGCCTGGAATCCCCATCCCCCAAACAGCAAAACTAAAAATAAAATGGGAATGGGGGGGTTTAAAATCTTCTTATTATAAAATCACAGTTTTAACAAAAGCTTTGATATCATTATTAGGTTCATACAAATTTCCTCTCTTTATCTAGCTTGTTCTTCACAGTCTTAATGAGTTCAACCACATGTAGTTTGTGTTCTTTTTAACTTTTTTTCTGACACAGAAACAAGCAGTTAAACTAGCATGTGCAGTCTTTAATTACACATTAAAATCTTCATCCTTGACTTTCTCTTTTACTGGAAGTACAGGGATTCCCTTCAGTGCAATATTAATGTTCTGCTCTAAATGCTGCAAGGGCATCTTCTAATGGTTGGGACTGTGGAACAACTTTCAATTAATTCCCACCTTTTAATGGCAAGGTTCTCACACAAACATTACCTTTAAGGCAAACATACATCAAAGAGTCAGAAATTTGCTCTTTTACGACAGAGCTGTGGTCCCCAACAATTTTAAATTCACTAAGGGTCTGCTGCCCTGGATCTGTGTATGTTTTGGAAACAGCAGATCAACACTGCTCCACAGCTCAGGGTCTCCAAGAAGATTCATCTTTTTCACTTCCCAAATCCAGTGTTCCAGTTCATCTTCCCCAAAGCAGATGGGAATGCTTTCAAATCGCTTTGCTTGGTCACACAGGGCTCCACATCACACTCACACCAATCCTGTTTGGGGCATTATTTGTGGACTATGACAACAAAATCTCAACAGCCACCAGCCCCAGGTGCTTTTTAGCTCGTGTCTCCATGGCAGGCACATGCACAGAGCTCATCACATCAGTCCGCAGTGGCTCACAACACACTCATAAAAGAAGCTCCATACACAGTAAAGGAATTGCGAAATCTTAATTGCTTGCACTCTCTTTCCACAGTATTTGGTTATAAGAGCTGTTGAAAAGTGAATAAATAAAATAGATTTTCCCTCCAGGTTAAAACACACTGTTAAGTTTTACCTCCTAACCTAATGTTTTCTGCCCAGAGCAGCTGTGGCTGCCCCTGGATCCCTGGCAGTGCCCAAGGCCAGGTTGGATGGGGCTTGGAGCAGCCTGGGCCAGTGGAAGGTGTCCCTGCCCATGGCAAGGGTGGAATGGGATGAGATTTAAAGTCCTTCCCAACCCAAATTAATCTGTGATTCTTTAATGCATATTTCAGTAATTTACTACAGATAAAGCAACATCCAAGATCCTTTTGTATTGTATGGATAGAAATTATTCTCCTGTTAATGAATATCACTGGGAACATTTAGCTTTAGTCAAAGTATTTCCTTTGGACAATCTGTGTTGAACAACGCCTGCTGGTTTTTTGTAATCACTTTGAAAGAAAATATGCAGCTGTATAGTACTTAATGAACTGAAATTAAATTCAGCATATAACTACAGCCAAAAAAAAAGCATTAATTTGGTATAACAAAACAAAGATTACTGCAGAAATCCCTGCTGTCACATATATCAACATATTAGAAGATTAAATCAAGATTAAAATGTTTAAAAGAGTTGTATTTCTAAAGATGCACAGAGCAGCAAAGCTCATGTTCTGTATCTTTGGTATCTACACAGGTTACAAAGGATCTGTAAAGTCCCAAAGTTAACATTATAACCCAAGGGAAAAGCACTGAAAACAAAACAGAGACAACAAACAATTTAAGAGCATCTATTTTAAAATTTACCTGTTACACTGAAATAAAATCTCAACTGGATTACCACTTCTGTCTTTTTTGGAGCAGAGTTTGGTACGGTACCTCTGGCTACAAGCAGTGAGATGACCACTGTTATATCACTGGTATGTTACTGGATTTGATCTCACTGGAGTTGCCTAATAAAGCCCTTCATGAATCAAAACTGTACTGTGGAGTTTTTTCTTTCCAGCTACATTATACTGAGTGCTCAACAGTAAATATCACATAACTGAGACAGATTGCCATTACATTTAATAGCAGACTGCTTTCCCCCCACCACATTTAAACAAAACACACCCAAAGCAACAGAACAAAGCAACAGCCAGTCACAGAGCTCTGAAACATTTGTCCCTGCTGCTGACATGGGCAACTGGGAACAAAAAATATCTGTCTTTAAAAGCTTAGAAACATCTCTCATCCAAATGACAAGGACTGGGTAACTCATTTGTGTCACATCTGAAATGCAGAAAGGACAATGCAACACCCACCCAAGAGCTATTCCCTTGGGAAACTCAGTTCAAGACAGGTTAATTAATGATGTGTCATCACCCTGGAGCTGTCCCTCATAATTTGTTACACAGAGGGGCTCAGTCAAGGGAGATGCTTCCCCAGCTCTGGGATCCCAGTGTCCTGGCATGGCAGGCAGGGGTAAATAAACTGCAACTCCCACTAAAACAGCTTCACAAAGGAGCTCTGCAACAGGAGTTCAACAATTTACTAAATATAAAAAGAAAGCAGCACAAAGATGTGATCAAAACTGTGCACAAGACATCAAATACTAAAATTAATTGTCGATTGACATGGTACAAGGCTGCAAAGCCATTAAACTTATTCTTGTAAATATTATTGTCTTACTAAAGAACTAGTTTTTAATCTTTTTTCCTTTCATATTAAAGGGGATTAATTTGTGGAGCAAAAGGGTCATATGTTTCAGCAACATGTTATTTTACAGTTCCTGTTGCTCTGTCTTGCTAAAATCAAGCTAGAGAATTCCATGAGAAACTTGAATAGGGATATGAAATGAGCTCCCAGTCTTGAAAGTTATTGGAAACTGATCTCTTCCTTATTAATACAATTCCCCATCATGTACAAGAAAATATATCCATGTTCCAGAATGCAAACAGAGTTTTAATCTTTAATTATATTCTCAACCTCAGCTCTTCTGGAGAGAAATACAGATGTGGGCCCGAGGATTATTGCTTTATTACATTATCATCTCCGTGGTATTTAATGAATATTGATACTTAATGCAGCTTTGCCAGTACAGGCAAAGAAGAATTTCAGAACTGCATAAAGAACTTCTGATGACTTTTCTCAAAACAGAAAATACAGCCACACACTTCACTCTTCTACTCTTGAATATTCCAGAAGGAGGACCAAAACTTGGGAGTGCAGCTCCCAGTACTGAATTATTGCAATAACAACACTGGCTGTTGAATAACCCCACCCCTACACCTGGCGTCACACTGAACTGAATCAGAGTCATCAAGGAATTTGGGCTGGAAAGGAATAACAAGTCCTTTAAATAAGTTCTCTTAAAAATTACAAAACTTACAAACATTTATTGGCTTAAGCATGTTTTGTTATATACCTTTAGAAAAACCTGCCTCTTTCTTACATACTGAAAATCCCTGAACTTAGGAAGCAATTAGATGCTGTCTATAAAACAAAATGCTAAAAAAAAGCTTTCCTCCAAAAACTCTTGGCAAAGGGCTCAGGATTTTTCCTTAATGCAAAAATGATAAATTATACAACTTAAGTTCCAAAGAATTTATTCTGGCACATCTGATGACTGGGTGTATAGCTCTTACATACATACACATACATATATATATATAAAGCTGTTAAAAACAGCAACTTTTTTATTTAATACAAAACCCTTCCCTAAAAATTTGAGTATCCTGAAGAAAGCACTTTTAACCAAAGCCAATAGAATCTGACAGAACAACACTTTGATTACACTGATATTGAATCAAGCTCCAATAAATACAGAATTTGGGATATCTGTACAGTTGTGTTCCAAATCCAGATGAACAAATACCTGCTGAGCCAGGAAATTATCTTTTTATGGAATACACTCACTATGGAGCATCTTTAGCTAATGCAGTTTGAAAGGATGTAGAAGGTATAGACTTCTTTTGAATATATCCTTCTCCAGAAGAACCATCCACATTAATTCTGAGGTGTAGAGAGCAAATCAGAGACCTCCTCCATCTCACCCTGAACAAGGAATAGAAACAAATTGGCCATCCAGAGTCTCTAGGTCCTCAAGTCCTTGTTATCTCCTGAAAGAAAAGTTATCTCCACAGGTTTTTTTTTTTTGCTCATTCATCTAGATCAGTATCATGGGCAGCACTGTCTTTTCCTTTATTTAAAAAAAAAAAAAAAAAAAGGAAAAGTATTTTTTCTGGTGTTCTCCTAGCAATAGAGTACAAATTTACAGAGATTTTTACTCAATCTATTACATATTTTCACTGTCAAGTTAGGGTATACATCAGATCACAAGAGATTTACAAGACAAGTTAAACAGCCTTAAAACAAAGGAACTGGACGCTCTTTTACTCAAACCTCTCCGTTCATTGAGCCTGCAGTTGTCAAACAAGAACAAGATTTCCACTTGTTTATTGTTTATAGTGTGTTTATTTCTCCAAAACCACAAAGTGACAACAAATGACCCTAAAAGGCACCATAAAGGGCAAGAGTCTCAGTATCTTCTGTGGTGATCAAGTTCTTGTTCTGGCAATTTTCTTCCAGACAGAGAAGACAGATGATTAATCTGGGAATACCGAGAAAGCCTCACACATCAGAGCTATCAAAATCACAGGCTTTCCATCTGAGACCCCTAAAAATTCCTATTAAAACTGACTGACTCTTGTGTGTGCCAATGAATCCCTCTGCAAGAATACAGACAGAATCCTGGCCTTTTTCCTGCCTTCCTTCTCCAGCTCACTGCTGCTGTTTTCCAGCTGGACAGTGACACACCAGATTCCCTGGGATCCCAGTAGGGTGGTCCAGCAGCAGGAATTACCCTGTGACTCCCTGCTCTCAGCACTCCCTGAGAGAATTCTGCTCCCTCACGATTTCAGAGACAATTTCATAACTGCAAATTTGCTTTTGACATGTGGTGCTGAGCAAAAGAATACAAAGATTAATTAACTGTGCCAATTACTACATTTCAAGAGGAAACTAAAAGCTACGCCACCATTTCCTATTGTCTTTATTTATTGATTCCCAAAAGCAGGAGGAGCCACCCTGGTTTTCAGCAGGGCTGCAAGCATCCCTAGGCACTGAGAGGAGCTGACAGCTCTCAGCACTTCAGCAAACACTGCCTTGAGATGCCTCAACAGAAGGAAGGAACCCGCAGCCAGATGAGAGGCATGTGAGGGAACGCATCCATTAGCACGTACAGGGAGATGTCTTGTTAATAGAAGACAGAAGGAGGGACAAAGCAGGCAGAGAAAGCAGCCAGCAGTTAGTCATTTTCTCACACAGATCATTTGGCTGGGAATGAGACACACATCAATCCAGTCTTCCTTTTCTGTACTTTCAGAGCCAGGGAAAACCAATACTGAAAAGCAAAACCGAACACCAAAAGGCCTCTCGTCAAAACTGCTCAGCACCCTTACAAGTCCTCAAATAAAACCTGGGACAAAATGCAGATTTTCCTCATAGTGGTTGCATAGGGCAAAGAACTTCCATTCTCAAAATCACCTTTTGGATTCAAAATTGCTGCTCTATTTCGGATATTTACTAGTGAAGAACTAGAGGTTCCTGCCTACAAACCAGACCGTATCAGAAGGCAGCCTAAGTTTGGGGAGGAAAAGGGGTGAGGACCTGCCAAGAATGACTTTTGCTATCAGCAAAACCCTTTCTTCAGCTCCTTCTGTGAGCATAAAAGAAAGAGATGGCTGAGCCTCCAAGACAGGCTTGGGTTTGCTTTGTTTGACTGGTTTCTTTTTTAAAAAAAAGGCATTTCGGAGGGGAAAGAAGAAAAGCAGAGCAGGGAGAGAGACTGAAGGCTCAAGTGAACAATGAATTGAACAAAACTTGATTTTTCTGCTGTATCACCCTTTATGAGAAGAAACACCATTTGGGTATGTTTAGTTTGTGGAATACAATGCAATTCTCACCCCAGCATCACAGATCAAAACTGGATGAACAAGAAAATTGCTCAGCTCACACCACTGCCACTGAGAACACGTGCACAGACAGTGCAATAGCAGAAGTTATCCATGCAGTTTCTCCACAGAACAGGGCCATATATAAACAGATAGTAACCTGCCTTCTAATACCACCTTTAACTAAAATATAGACATGTTTACTAGCAAACTAGCCATGTGCAAAATCTGCATAAGAATAAATTTGTTTTAGGAGATTCTTTGCCCAAATCATCACCTCTGATACCTCTCTTGAGCAAGTGTTTCCTGCATTCCTTTGCTGGCAGAAAGGATTTACTGCAATGTTGATATTCACTCCAACCTGTTCTCCTGAAATGACATTTTGGCATACAGCTGGTTTCAACTACTCCTGTGTAAGAAAAGCTCTAGATAATATAGTTGCTCTGAACAACATTTAATAAACACTTGACTCATTGTTACTCAGCCCAATGACTTGTCACTGAACTTCATTTTAATAGCATACATCAAAGCAAAAACAGACTAAGAAATAGTTATCTCTCTCCTGATGAATTAATAAAGCTAAAAAAAAATAAAAAAATCCCTGAATTGCCATGGGAATATTAGGACGCCCTTTCAAGAAGATCTGTAGTTTTGCATCTGGCTGTTTTCTTCTTTTGCATTTTATAAAGAATAAAGGGAAAAATCCCCATTGCATGACTCATCACTATTTGCATGAAACTACAGCAAAATCAAGATATTAAAATCCATTTGTCACACCTTTTTTTTTTTTTAATACTTTTCATAAGCCTATTTTCATAAGTCTTTTCATAATCTGCTTCTGTCCTGTGTTGGAAACAAGATATTGAGCCCAACAAGTATTTGATTTGCCTTTATATCACTATTATTCTCTTAAGACACACAGAGATAGCAAAGAAGAACAAATATGGAAAGGTCAAAGAGAAGCCAGAGAGGAGGAAACCAGTGACAGATAAAGGGCCAGCTCAGCAGAAACACATTTTCCCTGTGAATAATGCTGGAAGTGGTAATAAGATACTGAAACATAATTCAGCTACTGCCTAAAGTTTAGCTACCACACTAAAATTTCAGTCTATCTGCAGATCCTAGGTAAATGCACCGCTGAAGGAAAATAATCTACAGATAACAAGATATATAATACTTTAAAATATGTATATTATGTACCTCACATTAAGATTTATGCAGCTGCAACTGTTAAGGAAGAGATTTTTCTATGCAAAAGTAGAAGTTAGTTCTTTATATGTATTTCTAGTAACATGATTACCACGATTAAGAAATAAAACAAAAACCCACCAAAGTACTTTAAGACCTCTGAAAAAAGTTATATAACAGTACTCCAGTTTATAGACTTCCTAGAGAAGGAAGTCCATTTGAAGCTCCAGATACCCCAATAAAGAAGGAAAACCAACCAGCCAGTTTGTCACATGATGTCCCTCTGGTCCATCACACACTTCAGAGAAACAACATCTGATTTTCAAACTACTGCTGGAGCCCCCTTCAAACCACTCTCCTTTGTCTGATGTATTGGTAAAACAATAGAGCATTTTATGGATTCTTGAATTACCAGCACTTTAAAGTTAATATACAAGGGGAAAGTTCTATTGACTCTAATTTTTTTTCACATTTCCTGTAAGAAAAAACCCTCTAAACACTGACCTGTGAAATCTGGCAACAACAGGGACTTTTATTATTGCAACTACAAGGTTTTTGGTAGCACAGTGTTTATACATCAGTGACTCTTGTTTTGTGAAGAAAAGCAGGCAGTTTCCACAAACTACAAGGATGCTCAGCACAATGAACAATTACTTAACACTTCATTTTCTACATAATAATCATTTTCTTACATGTAACTAAATATATTTCAGGTGGTTTATTAATTTATAAGCTTTGCTGTGTACATCTCTGTGCTACTGGCATTGCTACACACGAGCTGCTTAAAAGTGTTGATACTCTCTGTCCTCAAACAGTTTTGTAAGTGTCCTCATAATTGCTTGTCACCTGTAAAAGAGGTTTAGATCCAATGCAAAATCAACATATGGTGAACAGATGGACCTGGAACAGACGTTTGCCGAGAAAGTACTCACACCAAAGACTTTTTGGCTTCAGTCTTTTAGGACCTTCAGAAAAGTCCTACTTGAAGCTCCAAGTCACAACAATCAGGTGAGCATCATTCCTCAGTGACAAGCTCGTGTTGCAAAAAGTTTTTTAATGACCTTCTAGAAAAGAGGATGCATACAGAACAAAAACGCAAGCACGAGGTTGCTTATTATGATGATTGAAAATAAAACCAAAAAATCAATCAGTTAATAAGAAATATTCCATCCCCAGCATGGAAACTCTTCCAAATATTCCATTACTTACTGAGGAGGCAGGACAAGAGTTGTTGGCTGGGCTTTTGGTCTGCGCTTTGCAGAGACTCCCATCTGGTTGGCCGAACGTTTCAGAGATTGCTGATTCAAAAGGCCAGATGCCAGCCCAGCATGGTACTGCAACTGGATAAGAAAAAACACAGATATATATTAAAATACACACCACTGCAGCACTCTGTCTGTGTCAGACCTTTGCTACCTGTGGCACCTGATTCAAATTACAGCCAGTCAGGAAGTTGATGTGTGGTATTTCGGATATATTGCTTGGTGGAAGACAATAGGGACAAAAGCACATGGAAAAAGTCTGCTGTGAAATGGGTCTGAGGAGCAAGTTATCCATTAGGGCAAGTAAGATGCTGAATCAAGGACTTCCTCTCATGTCTCACTCTCTGGAAACCTGGGCTTTCTTTTAAACATTGAGCATGCTTCTCTCGAGGGACAAACATTCTCACTTTAGGAAGAAGATAAGAGGAAGACAGATGCAACCCTTTCACAATATAAACCAGCTTTTTAGAAACAACACTCATCTTTTTCTTCTTAAGCATAAAACCACAAAACATTTGCAAAGGAGTCTCTACCAGTGTAAAGAAAAATCTTGCTTTTAAAATACCTACTTGCACACCTCCACAGCACTGCAGAGCAATTCAAATTCAGCACCTTTCTCCTCAAAACTTTTCTTTTCCTTGCCAATAGAAGATAAATTTCTGAAGGACACAACATGAATCGGCAGGATTTGAGTGCACTCCCACAGCTCTCAGATTTAAGAACAGCTACAGGGCTCTGCCTATCCTGCAACCACCTCCAAGTGCAACAAGTTCTCTGAATACTTTCAATTACATTCTGAGTTCCCCCTTTTTGAACTGGAAGGGGGAGGAAGATTCAGTGTCAGACAAATATGATTTCCTGCATCATTTCAGTACCAGGATCTAAGTGTTCATTACATTGTCTAAAGATTTGTTCTGAAAACATGAATTGTTTCACTTGTGAATGCCTCTAACCCTAGGGTGTGCACATAAAAAATAAGTTATGGTCAGGAAAGTATGATTTAAAAACGTTCAGAAAATAAAGTGGTCTTAGACCAAGATGTTCTACAGCAGCTGAATGAAAAGGAAGGAGGCAAAACTTGGAATGATGCACTCAAAAACACCTGTGGACAGGAGGGAAGCAATCCCCTGAGCCAGTTTGACTCAGATGTCACTGCTCAGCACATCCAGAAGGATTTCTAACAGGCTCCTGCTTTCCTTGGCTGCTTTGTCTTGTGAGCTCAGCAGTGGCACAACATGAAGACACATCACATTCCTAATGGGAAGCGAGCTGTGCTCCACCAGGGAAGGGGGGGATTTTATTGCCCCAACCAATGGATTTTGCTCAAATTTGTTTTTCTCCGACAGTTTTCTGAAATGAAAAAAAATCAATGAGAGCGATGGAGGGTCCATGTTTGAAAGGTGATGTTTCAGTGTCAGGGGCTTAGGTTTCAATCTTCACTACCTGAATGTGCAGGGAGTGCAATATGCAGGGAATTAAAGGCAAAGACAGCTCTGGCAGAAGAACCTGTTGACTCCAGGAATATGCTTTTCCTTCTCCTCCTTGCATCTTTTTGTGCTGGTGACACCATTCACTGATGCTCCCTGTGCAGGCATTTCAGGTAAACAACATTATTTGGACACTTGCTCAGAGATGGAAGTAATCACCAGTACTAATCAGAGATGGATTTTAAAGGTAACCTCTTAAAAACATTTCATAACCTCCCAGCTAGTGACATTTAGTGGTCAGGCATGGAAAAAAACAACCAAAAGCTACAGAAGGAATAAAAAGAAATAGATTCTAAACCACAATTTTATCCTTCAAGGCTGACTCCCAAGTGATTAAGTTATTTTTATTAATTTTAAGTATTTCTTCATAATCTACCTTTGCTCTTAGGAATGCAGGTCCAACTGTCAAAACCTGTAAAGGCCATTAAATATTTACCAAACCATCTTTATAATGGAAGAAAAGGTCAAAGTTAATAAAACTGACAGGCAGCTTCTGTCCAGCTTGATTTATACATTATTAAAGCATCACACACTGTACTGCACAGAGTGCTCTCTCTTTTTGGGGACAGGGGGTGTTCACTGAAGGGATCAGGAAATTGATTCTTAATCATTTTTCTGAGGAGCAGAAGCAAGACTGAAAATAGTGCCAAAGCAGGACCACAAGTATCAAAACTATGGCCAGGAGATTCATGGTCTGAAGGATAACACAGGTGCCATTCCGATTCCTTTTCCCCTTACAAAATAAACACCTTTGTCTGCCTGCATCGACCATGAGAGAAAATCTCAACTAAAAACACACTAATCTCCCCAAATTTTTGCTTACTAACAAGAGAATGCAATTTCCAAACACATTCTCACCACTTTAGGGAAAAGTGCTGAAATTCACTGTCAGAGGATGCTGTGGGTGCTAAAAGGCTCGTGCAGGGAGGCTGAGGGACACAAATCCTTTTTGGGGCTAATGAACACACAGGAACTACATGGAGCTCAAGGAATCCTGAATCCAGGGAATGCTGGTGGCTGGAAGAACACTGGGGAGAAGGCTGTGGGCACGTGGTACAGCTGGAGATGAGCCAGGGGGTGACAGCACCTGAGCTGGACCAGCAGAGCTGTTGTGCTCCAGCACCTCTGAGGAGTCTGAGACCCCATGACCCACAGCAGCCAAAAATCTCAGAATTACTGATAGTCAAACCTGCCCTGCCCAGTGCATTCCCAACAACATTCCTAACAACCTTGCCCCTGCCTCTGACATCTGTGCCCAGTTAAACCAGCAGAATTGTGAATACTCACTGAAATGAGCACTGGAGCAGCACTAGGTGCAAATCATTCCTTATCAGCTGCAAAGGAATTCCCCATCACTGCTGCAAGCATCCACATTTTCCAGCTTTGGGGAATTCCACCTGGCTTGTGTGAGGCTAAGCTTTCCCTAATGAAATATTTTTCTGCATATTATCAGTAAGATCGATCTGTTTTCTCCAATACATGCAGATGAAACAGAAAATCTATTTCAGAAAACCAAGAAATCAAAACCAGCAACAACAAAAATCAATTTATAACATTTAGCAGCCAGGATATATACCCCAGTGCCAACTTGTACAGGTTTATGATGAATCTCATGATAGCTGGTATTTTTCTTAAAACTGCAGTTCCAAGTAGATGTGTGAATTCTACATTTTAAAATCAAAAGCGACTCTTCTTAGGAATGTAGGAAAGGTACTGAAAATAACACTTCATTATGTACAAAAGCTTTACATGAAGCTAAATATAAATAGAACTTGGATTACTTTTAAATTATTTAAGATTAATTATTTTTCTACATTAATGGCCACATGGCTGTATTTTCTAGAACAAAATGTTATCACTAGTATTTCACATTTTCAGTGTTCTTGAGTATATGAAAACTATATTCATATATTAAAAGCTCTTAATCTTCCTTGCTAACTAAAAGCATCAACAGAGAAAGCACTTGGGAGTCACTTTTCTCACAGCTCTAATTGTAAGGAGGGCAATTTCTTCATCTTCTACATAAGATGTCTTTGGCTTTCACAGGAACTATTTAAACAAAAAAAGAGGCGT
The DNA here is from genome assembly GCA_013399455.1 of Anthoscopus minutus. Lineage (NCBI taxonomy): Eukaryota > Metazoa > Chordata > Aves > Passeriformes > Paridae > Anthoscopus > Anthoscopus minutus. Next base: position 374,665 of record VWYI01048532.1, read on the forward strand.
ATTAAAGAATTACAGACCTGATTTAGCACTGAAAGCATTAATATTTTTAAAGAAGTTAATCACTTAATATCTTTTCCTTCCTCTACCCTAGTGACTCTTCTTACCAGAAGTAAGGTAACACACCTTCTAAAACAATGAAAATAACCAAAAAGAACCTCCCCAACCCCCAAAAAATCCTGTCTTGTGCAGATGATCTTTAAGATTCAAATCTTAAAGACAAAAAACTTCTGCTACAGCCAGAACCCTGCAGGAAAGGCCCCTTTGTTCAGCTGAAAAGCACTGCCCATATTGTGACAGGTTTCCATCTTAGCCATTAGGGTCACTCTGCAGTGAATGTTATGAAACCACAAACATGGGCACAGTGCTCATTTAAAACTTTGAAAACTAAAGCTTCATCATTAGAATCAAGCTGGGTCTAGAGGTCTTTAGTTTACATAATTCATGGGCTGGAGATTTTGCATGTGCTGACTGCTGCCCAAACAAGTCAGTACACTGCACTTACTGACAAGGCCACCTGAAGTTGCAAAATTCGGTTGAAAGAAGGCAAGAATCAAGGAAAAAGAAAGAATAAGAGAAAAAGAAAAAAGCAATTACTGGGAGTATTAGCAATTGATCACATCAGCACATTACATTTACATTTTGCCATTAATTAAAGCTTTCTCAGCACCAACACTTTAAAAAGTGGAATCAGAAGAATTCTTTTCTTTGGTAATAACATTACCCTATTATTTCTTCCATTCTTATGTAAATACTTACCGATCATATATACAAATAGAAAAACGTTTCCTCAGATCTAGGTAATGTAAAGTTTATTTCCATTCCTCCAAGGAATGCCTTTTAGAGATGTGGCCGACAGATACTCATCCACTGTGGCATTTTCTGAGTTCACTGTAATCCTGGTAAGGCACATTTCCCTCCCTTAGGATGCACAGTGCTCTGCCCCTCATCATTAAACAACTTCTCCCTTGCAGATGAAAGGGATTTTGTCTATTATGATAAAACTCTACTTGTTCTTTTGAAAAGAGCAACGAGCAAGCAAGCAGGACACTCCCACAGTTTCATCTTTGCAGACTAAAGTAGGCAAGAGAAAAATTCTACTACCTTAATTGATATTTTTAAGCTTTTTTCAGATAATGAGGCCTGTTTGGAAATTCTCTTTCTCTCCAGACAACGTTTGATCATTTTAGGACAGCTGAATTCTTGACTTGACCAAAACAGCATCAATAAGCCAAAAGAGTCTCCGATTTCTTTACTCATTGTTTTTCCTCTTGTCGAGCTGAGTTGCAGGCATTTCAATTAACAGGAAAGCTAGACTGTGTGTCTTTGCTCTATTTTACTATTTAATTAGGACACTTTATTCTATTTTTTTAAAAGCATTTATGCCCCCCAAACACTTTCCAGTTTACTAGAATATTTAAATGAGAAACACCTATCTATGACAGGAACAAAGGCTGCTCCTATCCCATGTGCAAAAATTATTACACCTTTTGCCAAGCACCCTGATCTGACTTAACTGTGACAATAGTGAGCTCACACTTCTCTTACTGTCCTCTCTCATGCCTGGGCTGGATCTTGCATTGCAATGAGATGCTTCATCCTGGTCAATAAACTGGGATATGGAGAGGGTTGGGAACATCAGCTGCTCTCTTAGGTCTCTCTCCACCCTCTCCCTTCCTGACCTAAGGAGATCAAAAACAAGCTGAGACATTTTTATTTATTGATATATATAATGACGTAATGCATTGATACACATTCCTACTTCTTTCAATGCCTTGTGTTTACTACAGGTTTTATTCCACTGTCTCTGAATTCTATTTTTGCTGAGATTGCTGTTTTAATTAGTGTCAGATTTCAGCCCTAAAGTGTGTTCTTCCCATACTTTTCTATTGAAAACACTTTAGTTCTGTTGATGAATGACTGCTGATGAATGTTCTCTCACTCCAATACTGCTTTTAAGTATTTGGCTTTTAACCATGCAGAGATAGCAAATCTCATGGCACTTTCGTCAAGGAATTGGTCAAAACTTCAGCATCTGCATCCTTGCTGCCAATAAAATGATTTGCACTGTTCAAAGTCTCTGCAAAAGCCACTACTTCTCCTCCACGTTTTTAAAAAATTTCCTGGAATCCATTTAATAGTTACAGAAGTGACATATTCTTGCTTTTTGGATAATGACAATACAAAGGGACACTACACAGCCACCAGGCTGAATTTTAAAGGGATCTAGTGTTTGAAATGGATGAAGAGGCAGAGTAATCATAATCTGAGGTTACAAGCTACTTTATTTACTCTTTAGAAGAATAACTGTATTTTATGCTTAATATGTTTATACCTCCAGGTATTCTGAAGGGTTTGAACATACATATTTACTGAAAGATAACTAAATGAACTGGCATTTATTTTGTTGTATATGCAGCTACAACATAAACACATAACAGAATTACAGAAAGCAAGGTAGAATTATTACATTGTGTTCTGCATCTAAATGACAAAATCAAACCAGGTGCAGTAACAAACAGCAGGATTTTCACATAACCCTGAGCTGAAGGCAGGTGGTTGGTACAGAGGTTGTCCAGAATAGGTAAATGGTCTTAGTGTCACTCTGTGGGGTGTATTCACAATCGTATGCTCCTTAAATGGACTTCATTAAAGTCTAAAGACCCAAGAAGTGCACGTGATCAATATCTGACAGAAAATCCTAATTCCTTTTTGACAGAAGCATTATCTTGGTATAGGACAAATAATCTGCAGTAGGGGAAAGCAATCATTAAACTACAAGATAAGGACACAATTAATACCTTCCCCTAGAGCTCCGTGCCCCCTTAAACAGCCACCAGAACTCTGGAGACACTGCTCTCCTGCTAAAATTAGTATTTTCTGAAGCCCTAGACTAAATCTTTGGTGTCAGGGGCTCAGCTGGCAGCTATGTCAGTATGAAGAATGACCTGCTGCCTCTGTGACAGGGGGTGCTCAGGTGCTCAGATAAGAAATGGGAAGATACTTTAAGCCCAAATGGCAGAATAAAGGGCTGCAATCAGGTACAGAAACACTCCCCAAACTGTTCAGCACCATGCCATGATTTGCAGCTGACCGCGGCCTCTACTGCAGCGAACAAAGCTCTTTACAGACAAAGCAAGACATTAATACTCTTCAATAAAACGTCTACATGGTGCAGCTTATGTAAATCCAACCAGCAGAGTGCACAATCAGACAAAAGGGAGACAGGCAGTCAAAGAGAGATGAGGGAAACCCATTAGTGGGTAAGCAATGGAACAATAATAACAGCACCCAGTACTTGTGCTGCTGATTTATTCTTTCTCTAACTCATTACAGTTAATTATTTTAACTTCTGTTAAATACCTCTCCTTAGCTTTGGTCACTTGCACAATAATTAAAATGCCCAGTATCTCTACACTTGAGGCAGATACCCATACTGAGAGTCTGACAACAGCCCAGCTGAGGGTTTTTCTGCCAGCACAGGGAAAGCTGGATTTCCTCAGTCTCCTGTGGCTTTCCTGAAAGGGAAACTGGAAGATCACAACTGCACAGTCCATCCCAAGGCTCTGCCAAGCTACACCAGACATCACCACTCTCTTCTGCTTGAGGTGAACACCCCACTGTACACCAGCAGAAGGGGTTGAAGAAATAATGTATAAACTGAGCTGAAATTGCCAAATTAGGAGCTAATTCTTCCTTAAATGGTTACTTTTGCTAATATTTCTCTTTACATTTAGCAGGCATCCTGAAGCAAGGCTGCAGGGAACGCTGATTTCCAGCCTGCCAGCGATAAGCAATTAAAGCTTGAAGCTGGAGACTTCTGGAACAGAATGCACGAGGCTTATTTCCCTATAAGACCATTCCTACTATAGCTGCAGAATATTCATGACTAGATTAATTTATCCATCTTTTCTAGACATTATAAAGTAACCCACAGAAAATATTCATCCACAAATAAGATCAAATCTTAAATTAAAGGTCACTATTACCACTAGTTTGAGTAAGAGGTTTTAACTCTCATCCTTCCCATGTAACACCAGAGACTTTTACAGAGACAAGCCCTGGAATCATCACAAGCGTCTGGAAATTCTGAAAAATCAGGTTAAAAGATATTTCAAGTTAGACATCCAAAAAATAAGTAGACATTTATAAAAGTCTTAGGCAAATTATTTCTTTAGACATCAAGGAGTTAAGTTATGAATGTTTTTGGGAATGCAAAAAGAATCTATCAGGTTTGATTGATAAAAGTGTAGCTTTTAACTAAGACTGAAAAAATGGAAGACTGGCAACATTCTTTTCCAGAATAATATGCTTCCTCTGCTTTTTTTCAGCATAGTGCACATAAATCAAAGAAATGTTAAAGAGGCCCATACATCACAAGCTGGCATTTCTAAACTATTTACAAAATCTGTACTAGTCAAGAGGATGGAAAACATAGAAGTGTGACCAGCAAAGTCCCCAAAACAAAAAAAGGCAGCTCTACCATTCTAGCAGGGTAAAGGCTGGAAACTCTTGATTGTAGACTTTAAAACCATTAAACCACGACAATCCTGATAATGCAGGGTTACAAAAAGCAAACAGGATGGTGTTATCAGCCAAATCTGGTGTTAACTAGACCAGAGCACTGAGTGCCACATCTAGGGATAGTGACTTCACCTGCCTGGCCTGCCCCTTCCAATGCCTGAGCACCCTTCCTGTGGAGAAATCATTCCTCATCTCAACCTGAACCCTCCTGGCAAATGCTCTAAGGATGTTTGAAGTACAAAAGCAGGGCTGACCTCACAGCAGCCAGCCAGCCCCAGAAACAGCAGGAACTCCAGTGCTGAGCTGTGTATCTATCACATTTCCCATCCCCACATCTACTCACACAACACATTTCCACAGATAGGTTTTCCTCAGCAACTTTTACAGATGAGAATCTCATCTCCTGTTCTGAAAGGAATAAAGTGGATTATGGAAAGTTTGTGTGTCCATCTGCTGGAGATGTCACACTCTGCTTAGAGAGTGCAAAAAGCACGGAGATGTTTTACAACCAAATCCCAAACTTACTGTAGTCTGAACGAATGGAAAAGCCATATGCTTTGCAAAAAAACCACCTCTTTTGCTACACATTTTTTTGCCACAGCACAAAGAGTAACAGTTCAAAAGCTGCTGTAATCTTTATTTCTGAAAATAGATCACATATTCTTACTTTCATCTGCCACACTAGGGTGAGTTACTGTTGAAAAGCAGAAAAACAAGGAAATACTACTCTGGGAAATGCCAACTTAAGACACTCTGCACTGCAAGGAGTTACCTGCAGCTACAGGAAAGGGGCAGCTCAGAGAGCCCAGGACTGGGATGATGCACAGCAGAAGGTTTGGTGCAGTGACACATGAAATGCTTTTACAGTTTTCTCTGTTCAAGACTTGCAGTGGGAGCATTTGAGATGAAGCCAGGGGACCTCAGAAATATCTTTAGGAGTAAAACAAATGGAATACACTTCATCCTATTTTCATGGGAGCTTATAATGATATTATAATTAACTCAATTACACCACAAGATTAATAGCCTTTAAAATGCTCCCAGTCATTCATTACAGGCCTAATTAAAACTCTCTTTTGGTGCTGAGCCAGCAAGAAATATGAAACTACTTGTTAGCAACCATATAGAAGTATACAAGGTATTATCTTCACTGTGCTGGTGTTTCCATGGTCACAATTCAGTAAGAAGTTTGGGTTTGGGTTGTTTGGTCTTTTTTTAATATCGAAAACAACAAGAAAAAAGGATAAGATCCACTTAAGAGGTTCCAACACCTGCAACAGCATTATCAGCTCACTACAGCTAACCAGTTTATTTCTACTTTTGCTGCAACAGTTAAGGGCTTCTACAATAGCAGATGCCTTTCCTCCCACACATCAATTAATTTGCAAATGCGCTCAGGTTGTAGAAATAATGAAGTGCTGAATGCTTCTCTATTGACAAGTTTTGCCGTCAGGAGGTGGATGCTGTAGGCGAGGTGCTAAAATCCGCTGCTTCTCTCTGCATGCCAAAAGGAAAGAAACACCACAACTTGGACATGAAACTTGCTCCACAGCTAAGAGGGCACATCAATTACTTTATTTACTCCTCTCTTGCTGGAACCAAAAGGAAGATATCCTCTTCAAAAGCTTTGCATTGTATTTATTTAGGTATTTTTATAACACACCGTTTTTACAGGGAGGTGGGAGGTTTTGTGCTGACCCAAGTTGTATATTTGAGGAGAAAAGTAGTATTTTTAGGTATGCTAAAAAAGTTACATTAAAATTAAGATTACAAATGAAGAATTCTGTAACTAGGAAATGCTTCATAATGCCTGTGCAATCTAAATCAGTCTGCCTATGCTAAGGATTCAGACTTTCATTATGTGCTTCTTTCCAGACCTCAAATTACCACAGTCTGCAGGATCTCATGGATGAAGAGGCAGTTACTCAGCACCATTTTCATGCACAGAATGTTATTTGCAGGATCTCACACAATGCCCACACTTCTCTCAGAAGCCTTCTACCATATTTTCCTGCTTTATCCTGCTTCTTTACAAATACTGTTAAATTTACCTTCACAATTCTTATTCCACTCATGCTGGGTGTGGATCTGAGGAATCTCAGATTTTTAAGAACACTAAATGTTTTTACTACTTACTATATTTGTAGTAGAGTTTCCATAGACAATGACTGCAGTCAGGTGCTGAGCAAGTCTTTGAAGCAGCCAGAGGAGGCTTTCAGCCAGGTCGTGGCAAGGCTGGAATCTCTACCCCCAATTTCATCACTTGAAATAAAGGATCAGCCCCAAGCAGCTTATTGTAACTTTCTGTCTGGACCAGCCACTAACTGGAAGTAAAGGACATCTAACCAGATATTCTCTGAAACCAAGTTAAAAACAGAGATGCTCAACTTTGATCCCAGACCATTCCTCTCCCAATTCTTCCCATGCTTAATTACCACAGGTGTTCAAACCACCCACCTCAGTAGCAGTCCAAATTTCTTCAACTTTTTTTTTTCAATTACAGTTTTTCTTTTGTTTGCTATAATGAAGAACCCTCTTATCCACTTTTCCCCCAAGTATGTGTTGGTAAAAAGCAGGTGACCCATCCATTACCTTTTCTTTCATGAGTGGAATAAACTGGCTTGCTTGATCATACAGAAGGAGCACAGGAACCCAAATGCTTCTGGCTCAGTTCTCACATCTCTCAACTAGAAAACCCCATATTAATAAGCACTAGACAAACGGTAACTAGTTAGTTTTACAATTAAAATGATGTTTAAAACCATTTTCAAGTGTTAATAACTGAAAATGTTATTAGTAAAGGTACTAACAGGTAAGGAAATTTGCTGTTAAAAATAGATGATTTTCTGCTTTTTGAAATATGCAATTTTCAGGCTGACCTTGTTCCTTTTAAATTTTTATAGCATCTTCAGTTCCAATTTGAGATTTTCATATGGGGTAGGCAAACCTTTTTATGTTCTGTATTAAATGCAAGACACCTCCTTGGCATGATCTGCAATATTAATAATATAACAGTACCAATTTCAGGAGCAGCACTGTAGCATCAACACATGCATATCTACATGAATCAAAATTTAACCATGTACATCACGGAAATCTTTAATATATCACAAGAAAAAAGCAGTTCTAAGACAGCTCAAAGACAATTTGAGATTTCCTCCCTTGCTGTACAAACACATGACCTTGTCATGCCTCACAAGGTAACACCAAGGTAGCTGATGCAAGAAAACATATGTTTCTTTTTACTGGGCTCAAAATAGGAACAGAGGGGAAGGAGAATGATACTCAGGGCCAAACCCAGGCTTCTGAAGACCAGACTTGCAGCTGTCACTGTACTGAGCAAAAAACGTCCCCGCCCACACAAGCCTTACAGGATTCCTAACACTGACTGCCACTACAGAATTGGGAAAATACTTTCTGGAAATTACAAACATTAGAGATTCATTACTTAGCTAGGAATTTGCACTGGTGTTATCACAGGGTTTTAAGACTTGGAGATTGAGCCGTTTTTATGTTGCTGTGGGACACAGTTAAAGCCATAGGAAAATAGAAATTATTATTTTTCATGGATTTCAAAGGAGACTGACATGTATTTGATTTTCCATGCACTGGCTGTCTTGCAGGCACTCTTCAACAATCCAATTACCACTTAAATGTTGGCCATCTAGCCCACAGACATTTCAGATCCTCATTTAAACCTGGACATACCTTATTTCTGTATCTTGATAATCACTATGAAAATCCCACCAGATCAAAGCCCAGCAGTTTATCAGAATCTCAGTTCAAGGCACCAAGTAAACAGACATTCCTCTCACTGCTCTGTGGACTTCATTACTAATGAAGTAAAAATTGCAGACATCAATCTATTGCTTCATATGGCCACCATCAGAAAAATAAACAGAAATGTGGCTGCCCACAGTGGCTCATCTGGCATATTCACTGGAAGGTAAATTAAAAGCACTAATGATCAGAGCGTGACAAGTGAGGGAATAACATTGGATTGGAATGGAAAATGCATCTACACAGCTTCATTCAACCAAGGCTGTGTTTCCTCCCTCAGTCATAAGATAAACAAATAACAGTGATTGTTTTAACTACTTCATCCATCTCTGCTGAAGGCCAAGTTGCCTATAAGCCCCTACTGAAGAAATGAACACTATTGGCCTTTTTTTTCTGAATGTTCCTCAATATCAAGAAAAAAATAAAAGGGGAGAAATAAAAAAAAAAATCATCACAATATTACTTAATCTCTTGAAAGAGCCAGTGAGGCTGTGAGGGGGTTCTCCTTCCCTGCACCTGCATCACCCAGTTCACAGCTCTTATCACACCTATCCCTGAACTGGGTAATTCCAAAAAGTCAAAAATTTCAGCATCACCCTATTGTGCACTGGTACCAAATTCATCCTATTGACTGCTTCCCATAAAAACTTCAATGCATCCCATATATATGGTCTGCCACCTTCCAAAGTTTGCCAGTCCTGAACAGCAACAGAATATCTTATATTATCACCTATTCTTATTTTCCTCACCTCAAAAACCAAAGTAACTCCTTCTCCAACAGTTCTGAGCTGGCCAGAAGCAAACTCCCTATGGAGCTGAGCACAGCATGGTGCCTATCACTGCAGTATTGTGGGTGCAGAACATTGGAGAACCACTGGAAGTGGGAAGGTAAAAATGTATCATACAGGTAAGAAAAGAAAAAACAAAACCCAAGCCTGTATTTTTGGTTTTGAAGATAGACAAGGAAATTACATTAAAAATAAAACTCGATGCAACTGTTACATTACACTTAAGGTTGGAATTTTATATTACAAATACAATTTCGAAGCAGACACAAGCTGATAAATTCAGCATTAAGTTTTCTGAAAGTATTCTCAACTCTTCAGCAGTGCATGTACTTACACAACCAAAAAGGATCTTTCTGTATGAGCTCATAGCAGCAGCAGTATGACAAATGGTGTGCATTTAAGGAAACTGGGGCGGTGGGGGAGCGAGACACTGCTTCTCACCAATGATGATTTTTGAACTTGTTTCCATCACTTCTCCAGCTACAAAATCTTTTTTAATGAGGACACTACTTACCTGCCTCACAAAGTTTATTTTATCAAGCCAATAATTCAGCAACATGAACAACTGACAATTCACTCAACTATAGTTTTTGCCTGAGGCATTCACAACAACATAAAAGAGCAAGGAAAACTTTAAAATGGTGCTGGAGAGCTGAAATCTTGCTGGCAGCACACTGAACAAACAGGAACAATTGAAAGCTAAGGAGCAGTCAGTAATTTATACTACTGAGCCCAATGCCTGGACAGAAAGGAAAACAGATGGCTCTGCAATATGGAGATGGCTCCATGAAAAGCAGTCGGCACAGGGATGCTGCAATAGCTCAGCAGCGATAGTTTGCCTGGCTCTAACAGCCACAGCAAACCAAATTCCATCATTTCTGAAGATAAAACAAAAGAAAAGTCAACAAGAGCAAAAGAAACCAGAAGTTCTTGTAACAGTTGGCCTATATTCCATGCTGAAGCGTGGGTTCAGAGTTTTTCCCAGAGTCCTGCCCTGACAGTTCTGTGCAGATAAACGAGCTCCATCCGCCCGGCAGGAGCCGCGCTCCTCTTCCTGTCCCGGCCCCCTCCCAGGAATTCTGCATCACACCAAACGTCTCTGAACGTCAGCTATTTAGTTCTACTTTTAGCTCTGCTTTAAATAAAAGTGTGTGGAGTACAAGCTGCATAATGAAGGCTCAAAACCATGGAGATGGCACAGACTGCACCGGGCAGCATTACCGAGCTGAGGGGGTTTTAGGGTTTGCTTTTCTTTCTGGTAGACTTATTTACATGGAACAAAACCAAAATTTCCTGAAGGAAGTTTCCAGCTTCATGCTGGAGGAGACAAGAAGCTGGTTCCAAATGGAAATGGCCCTGCTTGAGCCTTGAGGCCATACCCAGAGGCAATGGCAGGGAACACATCACCAAACACATCAACACAGGAAGAACAGGCGAAGGAGTTCTTGACAAATGTGTAAGGACCTCAGACTAATTTTTTTTAAGCATTGCATTTCAAGGCCATCGTGACTAAGCAATATACCAGTTATGCAAGGACTTAAAATAAGCTAAAAATCTAGCACAAAACTTTTCAGAAAGGCCAAAACATTACAAACTCTTTGACTGTAAGAACCTCTTAAAATAAATATATACTCACTATGGAATCAGAGCACAGGTGAAAGCCTCAATTTAAAGCCAAGCATAAGATCCTTCTTCCTCTGCAAGTTTCCTGTGATAAATCAGGTTGTTTAAAGGGCAAGCTCACTAGCTGGATTTAGCAGAGGAAATATCATCCTGCCTTGCACACAATGACAGGTGATGCTACTCAGCTACAGATTATGCTGACATATTCCTGTTTCACCTACAGGATTGTTTTAATTAAAAAAAAAATCCACTAAAACATGTGCTTTACTGTAGAATATGTCTATTATTTTTCTTCAACCAAAATTCACTGACATAGTTGCTGATGTTGGTAAAAGACCTCTGCACACAGTTGTACAAATGGTTTAGAACTCAGCATGAGCACACAACTGCCTGCACTTGGGGTAGGCTTGTAAAACTCAAAAGCACAAGTTTATCATCACTCTCAGGGAGTAACCAAATGTTACTGTTCTTTAAAGTAATAATCAAATAGAAAATCAAAGCAAGTTCTTTTCAAGGATGATGCTTTCAGATATATTTCTCTTTTTCCAGGCTTAAGTCTGAGACATTGTACAAGAATTAGAACAGAACCTACATGTACAGTCCCAGCACCCTCCTGCCAGGACTGTGGCCACTGGCACTGCTCTTCTCAAGAAAGCAAATATTAAGATTGATTGAACAATCTTTGTTCAAATACTCCTGATAATAAAGGGATTATTCTTCCCCTTTTCTAATGGGTATTTTATTCTAGCAACTGATGGATCATATTTTAAACTGTTTCAATTCCAAGCAGCATCTGCTGCTACAATTACCAAACTGAAGAAAGCAAGGACATAAAGCCCTGTGATTTGAAGGAAAAGAAGAGAAAAAGGCATGAAGTTTACATGACACTAACAATCCTACTGACAGATTTTTCTGACTTTGCAAGCTTCTTTTCAAACAGAAGCATTCTTTTATAACCTGACAATTCCCTGTAGCCTGAAAACTTCATGAACATGTCACAGATTCTTGTTTTCAATCTCTCTGAAGTTCCTGCAAGAATTTTTCTAATCAACTGGTCAGGATGACATCTAACTGCAGACACAAAATTAATAACTGCATTTGCAGTACCCTTCTTAAACTATTTCTGCCCTTTACAAGATTCATTGTTTCCCTAAGTACCCTTTTAATGAAGACAAACAAACATCAACAAAGGTTAAAATAAATAAATAGATTTAAGCGATTTGCAAGAAAAGAAAAATCAAATCATTCATCAAGGCATGCTTGACTTCATCAGCCACTGAGAAAACCACAAAGGACGTGCTGCTACTCCAGTTTGATCATGCAAGTCTCTGAAAACTTTCCCTGGTCCATTATTTATTTAGGAAAGAAACCCTTTCCACCTTTAACATAAGAGTAGTGAACATGAGACATTCGTTTTCCAGACTTCACAGTGGCTGACAAAGCAAAACACAGACTGAATTTAGGCAGCCAGCAGAGCAAGAATCTCTGAAAAAGGGCACCTTAAATAAATGCACAATAAATGTCTGCTCAGCCCACTCAAGCAGAGCCTTCAGCCACTGCTGTATGTCCATGTCTGCTTTAAAAGCAGGTCATTGATGCTTAGAGAAAAGCCACAGACCCTGCTTTCCATCCATCTGGGAATTACTACATTTTGCAAGTTAGCACATATGAAAATGCACTAAGGACAGTACTTGCTGAGTTCATTTAGACTCAGAGAGTTCTACTACAAATAACCTTTGTAAAACAGTTAACATGACCTACAACAGATTTTTTGAAGGAATGTAACTCTTAAAGACAATCATCTTTCCATGTTCTGCTAACACAACAAAACTCTTCCCATAGCCTAACCATCAGCAAATATGCATTTACCAGCCACAAAAAAAATCATAAAGTTACTCTGAAATTTGTTTGAAGATTAGCTAAAAGTATCTGCAATGCTGTACTTTCCGACTCAGGAACAGGTCCAATGCCATTAAAACCTATTGCATTTTAAACTTCTCCTCTGTTATTCCATGGAAGATCCACACAAGTTTATCAGTAGAAGAGCAGAGCAAAAATTCATTAATAAAGTCCTATCAAACCACTATAGCAATAATATGGTTCATGAGGTAACAAATAATAGTCATGTGTTTTGGTTTATCAACCTAAATTAAATCTCTTTCCCCCCCATCAACCCCTTTTTTGTTTCAAGACTCTTTTACTTTGCAGGAAAAAGTAATTTCATCTGAGCAGGTGAATAGTCCATGTCCCTGCTGCTTTTAAATCATGCGACCCACTATGGCAACACAGTTGTTTCATTTGGACTCTTGCAAAAACTTAACAGGAAATTTATTCACCAAATTAATTCATTCTGTGTGAGCAGATATTGGTGCTTATTACATGACTTTGAAAAGCCGTATTTACAAACAATATTCCAAAGCTGCCTGGTCTCTGTGGGCATGTTCAACACCAAGTGCAGCATAAAACAGGAGTAATGAGAAAGTCCCCACACATGGAAAGGGGGGTTCTGCTGACTCTCTGCACCTGGGCTGCTCTTTGAACAGACAGAATCATCCCTGGGATGCATCAGCTCAAGCAATTGTGTGGCTTATCTAACAAGACAGCCAGACTGCAGCTCTCCTCACAGCTTTTCCCTGCAAGAGAGATTTGTTCCTTGCACATCCGTTGGGTGCAGTGAACTCCTCTCTGCTTCAGCTCTTCCAGAGGGAAGTATTGGCTTGGAGGAAATAACAACTAAGTAGCTGCCTCATCGACAGCAGAAAGCGAGCGCATTGACTTGTGCCCTTTCTGTATTGATGCTCTGGCTGAGTAAATGAAGATGTACAGGGGAAAAGCAAAGAGCACCACAAGCGGGTATGTGACCCAGAAAAGCACAGTAGCAATTTTATATCTTCTTCAATCTTCCTGAAATGTGATTACAGTTGACCTTTAAATCTAGTAGATCAACCAATCGATTCTGCTGAAACAACCCTGTGTGTGATCTAAGAGCATGCCCATGCTTAAAAAACTTCCCATGCCTGCCTGGCATAGTCATTTTATTTTGTTGTAAAAGTTACCAAGATCTGTCTGAATTGATTTTACTTGCAAGAAAAACACACCATCAAAACTGCAGCATCAGCAGAGACTAAAGGTCTTAGATTCTTGCAGGATGAATGCAATATCAATACAATTGGGATGCATCCATATGAGGTATGCAAGAGGGATGGAAAGAAGATGTTTCTAATCTCACTTAATCCTAATGCAGCCCCAAGTCTGCTTTTTTAGACTGTGGGAAAAAAATAAATACAAGGAAAATTACAAACACTCCAAAGTATTTGCCAGGCAAAACATTGAATTTGGAACGGAAAACATATTTAACAGCTCTTTAGGAAGTAAAGCTTTAAAGCTTTCCTGTTGTGTTGGATGGCAGTTTTATTTCAGCTGATAAAATTGTCCTTTAAAAAAAACAACAAACCTCAAAAGAGACTTCAGGATGGTGTTTGTTCATAGTGGGCTTGGAAGTGAGGACCAGCAACACCAGGGATCCTGCTCATATGCAGCGTCTCTCTCAGATTTCCTAGAGCACTCACTTTGTAGCATAACCCTTATTTTATAGTTGGTACTTTACAGATGGAAAATACATGCACAGCAAAGAGACTCATCCAGAAAACGAAGGCCAGAGGAAAGAGGAGGATGTGCAACTCCAGAGTCCCTCCAGTCCCATGACAAACTTGGCAATGCTGCCACTCCCAAAATCTTCATCCTCCCCATCAGAAGTGTTTTGCAAAGTTCACATCACACACTTGTGTTCACAGAGTCAACTACACAGCAAGTTCTTTTAAGCTGAAAGATAGTAACTTCACTCCATATTACATGCAGAGTGTCCAAAAGAACCAGAAAATTGCCAGTGAAAGGTTAGCTGGTACTTTATCAGGCACAAGAGAGCTTACAGACTTGATCAGCTCTGTGATCTAAGAAATTTCTACAAACAGCTTTGGAAGAAGCATCAAGCAGTGCAGCCAAAAAAAAAAACCACAAGGGGGAAAAAAAAAAAAAAGATGGCACTGAGCAAACTGAAAATGCTACACTGAAAATTCTGAAAATACAAGATTTGACTCCAGAGTAAAACTGAAGCAGACGGCAAAGCAGAGAACTTGTTAAGTCTGAGTGCAGAGACAACTGCAGAGAAGACTCTAAATAGAACCCAACTGAAAGCAGATGGGTAGGGCAGGGAACATTAGAATAAAAATTCTAACTAATGGTAAAACACACAGGGATGTTTTTTCTCAAAAGAGAAACATATATCCACCCTCACTGAGGGATAACCTCGGAGGGAGGAGGAAGCCATTATCTTTTTAACTGCAGCTTCTCTGATACAAAAGTGACATCTTCTCTGAATGAGGAATTCTTTTTCCATAAAGAAAAGCCACCATCTGAAAAGAGACAGAGCCCAGTAACACTGCAGTAGTTGAGAATGTCATGATTTCCATCAGAAAACTGTTTTGCAGAGATCAGGAACAGCTGTTTCAAACTGAATTAGACTAAAACTGGAAACAAGCTGTCAAAACCCAAAAAATATATTTTATACATAAAAGAATGTATTTGATTCAGCTGTTTTATCATGGTGGTCAGCCAAAAGAGAAAGAAAGTAACATTCTGAGATCCAGACGTTGTCGCAAAGACTCTCTCATTTTAAGTCTTTATGTAGATTTATTCCTTTGAGCATTTGGAATAGGAAAAATGTCAAACAGCTCATATCACAGATTCCTGAATATTTTCAAACCATGGGCAGCTTAAAACAGCTTAAAGACACCTGAGGACTCTTGCTGCTCCAGTCCACATTCTCTGCATCTTCTGTAGCAGTAACAGGCTGGTGCAATAAGGAAAATATACTGAATTGATGTTGACATGAAAAGATTAAAATAATTCACTTTAACCCACCACTTGTGGATAATAGCACATGCATCCAGCTCCTTTTTGTGCATGCTTGCAGATCCTGGGAGGCTTTTAGTGGGTATTTTCAATATTGATTTCCCCAGGAATTGCAGTTTCATGTAATGAGAAGTAAATACATCTATTTTAGAATATACTGTAAAATGTCACATCAAGATACAATTCCTTTGTGTCTAACGGCCCGTGCAGTACACAGAGCACCTTTAGTGCTCTGCCACTACCAGTTACAGGAGCTTAGAGAATCCAGATACAACAACCAAATTAATCAAGACTGCACTGGTTTTGAATAGAACTATTTGTTTCAAAGCACAACTCTGCACATCAAAGAGCTCTGTGATTTTATTACATGCTCTAAGATGTAGCCATTACACCCTGCTTGCCAACCAAGTCTGAGGTAATCTTGAAAATATCCTTAGCATTTCAACATGGTCATTACTTCTCATAAAGATGATTCATGCTAATTCTATCTAATAAGGATATTAGCTATTAATGTCAGCTTGTCAGCAGATGGGCTTTTGAAGAAGAGGTTACTGAGAACAAGCAAACTCATGAGCATATAAAAAAATATACAGCTCAAGAAATGCATTTTTAACTCACTAGAAGATCAGGCAATCGTGCAACTGCAGCCATGTGCCATTTCTCCTCTCAGATTGCTCACCCAGTCCAGGTTTAGGCATTTTAATGCAAGGATTTAAGTTTTCAGCACATTCAGTGCGGCTCCAAAGCCTGACTGAATGCTTCACACCAAGCCAAGAACTTCACTAAAGAGCACAACAAGGTAACTGCTGCTCAGGATACAGAAACTTTTGATCTTTCTGTGGAAAGATAAAAAATGTGAAAGAATAGCACCTAGTAAAATCAATCAGCTTTCATTAAATCTTCTTTTATTAATTCAGAGGACATATTTTTCCACATAAAGTGTAAATGAACAAGTGTCAGCAGTTAGAAGATTTATTCATGGTTTCTTCTGCAAGAATCATTAAATTCAGGCACTTAAAATTAGATTAAACGAACTGCTATAAATGCTTGGGCTGATCTTGTATCAGGAAAGGACATGATAACATGTACTGATAAGAGTCTTTATTTCCAGAATTTCAGGATTTGACAGCTCTTGTAGACTTAAATGCTAATTCACACCAAGAAAATATACCAGCACCAAATGGAGATGGGAGTGAAGCAGCTCTGAGTGTAATGATCATTTTCTCATCTCTTCTTTATTTTCCTATCAATCCCCAAACCAGCCCAAGCACGGCACCACTCAGATTCCAGGAGAGCTAAGACATGGTTCTGGAACTACTCAAGAATCCTGACAGCAGGCACAGAGTTACACAGCCTACCTTCTTATCCTGTAATGGTCCTCATGTCATGGTCTGTAATTTCTTATTCACATTCTTCAGCTGTCACAGATCCACAAAACACAACCCTTTGTCCAGGGCAGGATTACTCTTCCCTCCCAGGAAAAAAAAAATCAGTCTGCATTGACCCCAAGAGACAAGAGATTTTGAGGGTCACCACAGACCCTCTGGTTTACACACCTTCAACATCAGCAGCAGGACTAACTCCTGCTGAACAAAAATCTGCTGTCACCTTTTTGCCAAATGCACATTTCCACAAAGCAGCAATCAGTGGTCAGAAATGCAGTTTTGTTTACATGCTTACACAATTCCTTACACCGATTAGTCTCAATTTTATTAGCTCTTAAACCATCTCCTCATTTTCTTACCCAATTATCAATAGCATAAGATTAAGATATAATGAGGAACAAGTGAGCATTATTTATATGCAATTCAAACAAAGAAATCCACTGTGAAATGTCTGGGGGGGGCAACTTCAGTAATTTCAAAAGAGAACTCAAAGAAGAACACAGATGAGTATACTTCTGCTTTAAAAAAACCAAGTAACAGTCTCAACAAAAAGACCTGACAACAACAAAAGCAGAGAGCAACAGGGTGACATCATTAAATTTTCCATTTTATTTGATTTCCTCCAGAAGCTGCAAAAAATATTTTCCATATGAAGAATACCTGTGGGATGCTTATCACCTGCATCAGTTATTTTGTATTAGTGTTCATATTCCTTGAATGTCCTTCATATGAAGGTCAGTGAATGCTTTACAAACATCTTTAATTTGCCTCAAAGAAAGCAAGAAAGGACACTGAGTCTCTGAAAACATTCTTTGTGTTTTCATGGTGCACTATCCACGAGATGGTGAGGTTTTATCACCAGCAGCAGTCAGTCTGAACCATGGAGAGCTGAGGCAGCAGGAGAACTGGAAATTCAAAGGAATGCTGGGTCTGAGGCTTTCTCACAAGGCTGTTCTTGTTCTGCAGGCCTGCATATTCCTCAGCTGATCCCCAGACAACGTGGACTTCCAGTTCCACTTTGCTGTACTCCTCAGATTGTGAAAGCAAAGCCCTTACTGCTGCTCTGATGGCTGCACCATGAGTTACCCAGGCCACACCTCTGTGTGTGTGCCTGGCTTAGCTGCATTCAAACTCAATACAAAGCAAGGCAGTTTTAATTTGGTTTGATGACCACATTATACAACCCAGAAAGGGAAAGTGATCACTGCCCTATAAATTACAGATCTGAGCTATCCAGCATGAATTCTATGAGTAGTTCTTGCAGAGGGAAAAAGCGAGTAGAGGAGGAAGAACCAGGAGTGGGCAGAAGTGTTTTGGTTAAAACAGAGCCACATCAATCATTTCCATCCTGAAATAGGCAAACAGCTAGGACATTAATACTTATCAAAGAAACAGGGAAAAAAACCCACTCATTAGCAAATAAAGGTGTTGCAAAGCATTAAATAATTCCCACCAGCTGACAAGGGGGCTGTGATTTATAATAGTGTGTTATTGATAGATCACTTCCCATAATTAGGAAAAGTGAGACTGGTACTGCTTACAGCATTATTTTGATCAGAGCCTTGAAAAATACTGTTGAATAACAACAAACACTAGGCATAACAATAGAAAAACACCATATCATTGCTCTCAGACTGCTTCAGATTTGAAACAAAATATTCTAAAAAAAATTCAGTAAGAAAGGCAATTCTGTTTGGACATATAACCTTACTTCACAACAGCATCCTGGTGTGAATTATTACTATGATAACTCTGGGAGGATCACAGATACAAAACATTCAAACTATGTAGCAAAAATAAGCCAGAACCAAAGGCTAATTATTTCTCATTTTTTAAGCAACAAGTTACTCCTCATAACTCTTTTCTTCCTGAAGTAAAAGAGTAACCTCAGTCTACTAAAATGTCAAATAAATTCAACTAATTTCCCTACTAACACAAGTCAGCATAGCAGGAAATTCTCACCTGCCATGATAGCTCTCCACAGTGCAAGGAAATAAACACATTGGCAATTTTCATTTCCTTTCATTTGTATTATCAGGTGTCAAAACCACTTTTATAGCTATAAGATAACAATAAAATAGTCGCAATAGCCCTGGCTTGGACTTTTGATGGAAACCAACATAAAAATCAAAGGCAAAGAAACAGAAAGCTCAAGAACTGAGGATTCCAGGGATTGACAGTTGAGAAGATGCATTTCCAAAGAGAAGACACAACTGATGTTACCCATCCCCAACACCCCAGACACTGCTTTAGCCAGGATCTCCAGGGAAAACAAACCCTGTCTAACAAGCAGGAACTGGTGGTTCTGCCTTTACTGTTGCTATTATTATGAGCTCCTCTTATACCCTTATGGTTTTCACCATTTTCCCCCCTCTCGCTGTATTCACTTTCTTTTTAAAAACTATCATTGCAGAGCTCAAAAACCCTCTGAAAAATTTCACATGTCACCTTTTTCCTTCTCCAGTAAAGCACATGTGGACTATTGAAATTATATTTTGGTACAAGCACTTTCTTCCTCATCAAAGCTTTTCCAGGGCTTTTTTCCCCCCCATCACTGTAATATCAAGGATAATTTCCACACTACCAGAATTTGCCATCCCTGCTATGGCTGGTCACTAAAATCAACCCTGCAATAAGAAAAGTCAGAATTCTCCAGGCAGATAACTGAGCAGTAATTAATAACTGCAGCAATTGGAAGCAGAGAGGAAACCACCTGCTTCCCAGTCATACTAAAAAAAAAAAAAAGAAAAACAAGAACATTAATGTAACTCTGAAAAGCAAGGGCATTTCACCAGATAGTTGCCCAAAATCACACAGAATTAAAAGCCCATAAAGGGCATTTTTCCAGACTGCCAGGCAAACAGCATTAGTCACTGGCTATATAATACTTGGCACCTACAAAACATTTCTGTTCAAAGACCCCAATGCACTTGGGACAAATTTAGACGAGAAACTCTCCCAAGAAGTAGGTTAAGTGATATTATCCTCTTTTATCTGCACAAAAAATGAGGCACAGTAAAAATCTGTGCATTCTGTTCAAGGTTATAACAATTAGTAAGAAAAGCAGGAATAGAATCCAAGTGACCCAGCTCCTATTTTGTGCCCAGCGTACAAAACCCACCAGTCTGTGCCATTCATTCCTCCAGTGACAGGAATATAAATTCCTGGGGCTGGTCTGCACAGGAAAGAAGCCCACAGCTGGAGTCCCCAATGCAGCCCCCTCCAGGAAGTTCTGACTCTGCTCTTACAAATCACATTCCACCAGGATGTCACAATATTATAATGCTGCATTTTTGTAGAAAAAAAAAAGTTCTGAAAGGACATTTTGGCCACCTGCCTAAAATTCCCAAGAAGTGCCAACACAATAATCTGCTTACATTGTCCATGCTACTGGTAAAACTATAATAAATGCACAATGTTTGAGCACATCCAAAATTCAAAATTTATGTTCCTCGGTTCCTTTTGCAATCAGGATGAAGTAATTTTTTTCTCCTGTTCTGCAGTGTTTCTCTGCTATCATGGTTAACATTTAATGTCATTTATTGTCATTAAACTCAGTATTTGTGTCCAATCAATACTAAGCTACCAAGTGCAGCTGCAACAAGTCTGGTCTTTCTCTACATACTCTATTGATTGCCTTTTTTTTGAGCCCTACAATAAACACAATTTATACAAAT
The DNA here is from genome assembly GCA_013399455.1 of Anthoscopus minutus. NCBI lineage: Eukaryota > Metazoa > Chordata > Aves > Passeriformes > Paridae > Anthoscopus > Anthoscopus minutus. The sequence continues at coordinate 395,350 of VWYI01048532.1, forward strand.
AATTTATCAGGGAACATATCAAAATAATTTAATAAACAAAACCTATCTATACCTTTTCTCTTCAGTCATGTGACAGAAAATCATTTTAACTCGTTAATGGTAATCTTAACAGTTCGATTTTATATTTATGTAAAAACAAGAGGAAACTACGAAGCAACAAATTTAAATCCAAATACTTGTAGTCTATTTCCCCATGCAGATCAACAGTAATTTTTTTTCATTTTGTATTTCCCAGCATATTACTTTCAAATAAATTTATGACCACTCCTGTCCAGCTTTGTTTACTTAGTAAACTTAAAATGCACAGATACTGTAAAGTTTATCCAAAGTGCCAAAATAATCTTTTCACAGATAAGTCAATTAAATAATTTGATATAAATACTACTTCCCCAAAAAGTTACAAAGTCAGAAAAGTTGATTTTTTTTTTTGCTTCCTGCTTGAAGCAGTAGAAAACAGCCTTTCCTAACACATGGTTATCATGTTCTGTAAGCAGCATCTCTTGAAGATAAAACAATACCACCACCCCTCACACACACCCACACACACGGGTTCAAGGAGAGTTGGAACTGGAGTAGAGCACATGGATAAATGCAACTCTGAAAGCAGCAGGGGAAACAATGCTGCACCTCAATGAAGTTAAAAATCGAGGAAAAAAATTAAAATAACATCACCTGTTCAAGACTACAATTGTTCTCAATTTCCCTGCTTCTACTGCTGTTAATAAAATTATTTGAAGGTCTGAACAGAAACCCTTCACTGCAAAGGAAGGGGGAGAAGTAAAGATGACTTGCAGGAGACTATTTTTACTTGAGCAAGTGAACTCAGCTGATGCTGCTGTCACTCAGCAATGCAGGGGAGACTGAGTTTGCTGCTCTCCAACAAACACAGCATTCCTTCACTGGCTGAAAGTAATTCTGGAGCTTAGTTTGGGAGTTGATGCATCCTGCACACACCCTTCACCTAAACAAACAGGCAAAAAATCCCTACAGTGACTACACTCAAATGTGGGGCACAAATTACTTAACAGCACCCCAGCAAGAGAGGGGAAACCTGCCCAAAAAAACATTTTCCTTGCTCCGTGGACATCGCATACACTATTTTCTGTTCCACTAGAAACCCCTTAAGAGGCACTGCCTCAGGCATCCACAGGGCGAGGGCATGGAACGCTTTACCAAGGGCAAAGGATGAGCAAGTACACACTGCAGGCCATAAATAACCTCTCTGAAGCTGCAGAAACACAAAGTTTATGCCCCTCAAAGAATGAGCTGACATTCCTGGATTCCAGAAACCTGCACCTGCTCTGACCACCAGCGTTACTGTAGCTGGATCAAGTGACCACACCACCACAAACTCCACGGAACATTTCGTGTGTGGGGAAGGATATTGGATTAATCACAGCACCAACAAATATTTTCTCCCCCTACAAAACCTCTTTGTCACTCAGTATTGAGAACAAATATTGAGAAACAGGCAGTTGCTTAGTAAAGGAAGCTGATATTCATGAGTTGGTGGTCTCATTTCCTGCAGGAAACAAGCAGCACTGTGAGCAGGGAAGGGTGGCACAAGGGCACCTAACATAGAAGCATTCCTGAAGAGCAAGAGAAGAGAGTTCTTGCAGTATCTACCACAAATCTCAGGTCACATCTCATAAAAAAAAAATCAAAAAAAATCAAAAAAATCAAAACTTAATCAGTATTTCAGCCAAGAAAGTGACTATCAAAAATTTCTTTCATTTAAACATAGCTGGTGTGTTATGCTCTGTGGTGATTCTCCTTGAATTCCAAGATAATGCAAGAAGCAGGCAGCTGGTAATGAGGGGTAAGGCAGAGCCTCTGCAGACCCAGTCCTGACTGCTCCAGGAAGCATCAGGCCACACACACAACAACCAGGAGCCCTCCTGACTGCTGCTGTCAGCTCAGATTTCACCTGCTCAGACCAGCAGTATATTACAAAAAAAAAAAAAAAATCAACTGTCAAGATGTACATAACTACTAAACCCAGAATTCAAAGGCAATGACTCAACAGAGACAGTCCATAAGAAACAAAACTACTGCTAGCTACAAACATCCTGTATTACCCATAATACTCTCTCTGCATCAACCTTGCAGAATGATAGCTCATTTTTACCTTATCTAATATTATATCTTCAGTATTACATTAGAGGGAACATATGGATCCTTCTGGGAAACAGCACTTCAATTGTAATAAAGATAACCTCTTTTCTTAAATAAAAATTGAAGAAGAGGGGAAAAGAAATTTAGCAACGAGACCTAAATACTGTTCCATGGCTACTACACGCCTCCATGCACCCCACAGGCAGCAAAGTAATTCACTTCCATGATTTCTACTGATAAGTTAAATCAAAGAAGAAAAACCACTTAGCTGTTTCTTGCAATAAAAAAAACTTCCCGTGTTTTTCAGCTTGGTGAGAGCTGTTAAACACCTGAAAAAGGAAAGTTTCTTTACAGCTGTGTGTGTATGCAATTAATGCATTTGACAAGCTGTTGTGTTCCCAAACAGCTGCTTCCATTACACAGACAACTTTACCATCTGCAAAACTATTGGATAAACTACAGTAAGTAAATATCAGGAGAGCAGGTGCTCATAAATAACAAGCACTGCCAAGATAACACACTTCTGTAAGGGAAGTTTTCATTCTTCCCACTGGACTTCTTCTCACTCCTGAAGCAGGTAAACTTACAAGCAGAAATGGAGGAACCAGTGCTGTGATTCACAGGAGCAGTAAAAAAAGGTTCAGGGCAAGTATCTGTGAAATCACAATTAAATGCAACTCATCTCTACTGCACTCAGCCAAAGAGGTCAGTAAATTTGCACCTGACAGTGGGTCTTCTCCAAATACATAACCAAGCACAGCTACAAGTATTAATTATGATAAACAAACCAAGCCACTGAGTGTCAGCTTAGTCTCATCTCCTACATCAAAACTCACATCTTAAACACAGCATTTTCCAGTTTGTGACTATGATCTTCACTCCATTTCACATCCAGCACTGCTATTTAACCCCAAAACTTGTCCATGTATCCAAGACTAGAACAAAATCAGGCATTTGCTGGACCCAACAACAAAACAAAGCTATAAATAGAAAACCCCAGCTATTCTAACACCCAGAATCTCAGGAACCACAGGATAGTGCTCTGATATACTGAATACTAATTTGCTTCTCACAGGTAACCCAGTTATTATCAACCTTACTTATTACTGGCCTAAAAGTGACTTTTAACAGTCTCCTCATGTCTTAAAAGTAAGTAGAATGCATGGAGACATGCAGCACAGTCTGTGCACTCATTTTCCCTGTATTTCCTGAATGTTCTTTTGGAATGGCACCACAGCCCCAGAAGTCTCCTCCCCTGGCAGCCACGGGGCCGTTCATGCCATCAGTAATGCATGAACAGTCAAAGGCAGAGGAAAATGCCCTTATCTCAGCTCATCAAAAATACAAGCAGGCAAGCCACAAAGGGGTCACAAATTAAAAATTAAATGCAGGCAGACCTGAAGTGTATTGACAGACCATCAACTTCGAAACCATCCCTGAGAACCAGCTGGAAACAAGAGACACATAATAAGAATTGAAGGCAGCCAGAAGTAGTAATGAAATAACTCTTATTCCAGAAGTGTATTTAACAATGAAGAATTAAGCAGGAACAGAAGGATCTGTGCTGGTAAAGCCAGCAGCTCACACTCTCACACAGGCAACACATTTCCTGCAACTTATCCCGTGTTTTTCTTTTGTTTTATCTTTGTTGTCTATGACTTCTGTTTCACAGCTAAAATAAAAGGTACTGTTTTCCTCCTGCAGCATTTCATTGAAAATATGAGTGCACATGATACTAAAACTTCCAGCTTTCTGAAATCAGAATCCCGAATTACAAAAAATTGCTCTTCAAAGCTCCATAACACTCTAAGTTAATAAAAAACTACATCAGAACAGCTCTGTAAAGCTATTTCATTACTGCCTGAGTTTACTCTGATAATGATCTAAAGAAGTAATTAAATCCCTGAAGACTTAACTGCTTTACAAGTTTATAAGTTTTCCTACTTTTACTTTTGCTGAAAGTAGCAAATTAATTATTTTTTCTTCAGTGCCAATAATCTGTTGCTAACAGCAAGGAATACAAGCAAACATTAAATATTTTATCAATTACTAAATCCCCAATTAAATTATCTTCCCTGTCCCCCATTTTCAAATCATACCAAATTTCTCTCCATGCCAAATTCTGCTGATTTTAAAAAACATTAACACATATTTGTATTCTGACCCATTACTGTATTAATATTATTGTGGTATTCATACAAACCTTATTGCAGCATCCTATCTTAAATCTGAGTAATATCAGAATGGTTGGCCCAATGCACAACAAGAATTTGCCTACAAAGTATTTGTGTATTCTCAAAGTCTTTCTGGCTCATGTATCATAATAAATAATTTAAAGTGGAACTGTTACTTTTAATGCTCTAAATAGTTTCAGATTTATTATTCCTGCTGTCTTGCACAAGGGTATTAAAAGCTACAACTCTGGACACACTACTAATAATTACTGTTAACAGAAATTAATCCATCTTTTGCATTTCTTCATAGCTTATAGTATTTAAGAAAGCTTTTAAATACTTACTCAATACTTCTATAAAAAGTAATAGGCATGCTCAAAAAATCATGATGGGAACAGGCACCTGAAACATGCTCAGAGGCCAGCAGTAACTGCAATGCCACATTTACTTATTTAAGAAAATTAGGTGAGGAAAGGAGTATTTTTGACCCACAAGTAGATTGTTCAGAGTAGAAAAGGAAACATACCTACCCAAATCCTACAGATATTCAGCATACAGGTTTATGAAACTGAATTATGCTGTTGAGAAAGAAGTTTCTTCTAGCAAAAACAATTAAATATTTTAAATGTAAAAGACTGCATTAATATTATCTGGCTTTTTCTTTTACACTACTTACAATTTAGTCACATATATATGATAAGAAAACAGGAGGGACATCAAAGCTGCTGAATACAAAGGTCCTTTTGAGACCATGGGCAGAAAATGGTAGGGGAAAGGCTTCAAGATTTCTGATGATGGCAACTTCCCTGCAGGACTCTTTCCTAGAAATAGTTTGGAGTTGACAAAAGCTGTTGATTCTCTGTTCTAATATTTTACTACAGTGTTTACTGTGAGATACAAGGACACAACATACTTTGAATTTATATCTATGTAAGATGCTAAATGTGGAAATGCTTGGGAATTAATACCCCCTTTGAGATCAAGGGCATGCCTTGATATCATAGAAAGGTCTCCTCTTAATTAAAACATAATTTTATCCTTGAAAGTACATTTATGTACATATTATGCTCCTCAATTCCAAAAAAGGGCAGCCCTTTTGACAGCTCCAAACACTCAGCTGTCTGCTGTATGGCTAATCCAATATGCAATGGGAATACACAACTAAATCACACAGATGTGTTCTGTTACCTTGTTTGACCATTTGTAGGCCTGGAGAAGCTGGCTGTAGAGGGGGGTTTTGTCCTGCACAGGGTCAAGGCTCAGGAGCCCACTGTTGTGCAGGGGGTGGTTCTCTGAGGGCTTCCCAACCAGGTTGCTCAGACGTTCCAGCTCCCTGGAAGAAAGGAGAAGGGCATTTTTTAGGATTAGATGTGGGAATTGCAGATGTGCAATCCTCCAGGGACAGCGACTGACACCAAGTCTATTTTCGTAGCTAAGTGAGTTTTAAATACGCCCCAAATTTGATTTAAAACATAATCCCTCTCATTAAAGAAACAATTTGAAGCAGTCTGTTGGTTGTTAAGGTCAATTCTTTGGAGAGAAAGTACAAGTCAAGAGTCTGAAAACAGCCTGGAAAGAGTCAAACCATGGCAGGTCCTTTTCACCAGCCCAGGGCACCTCCTGAGCAAAGCAAGCCCCTCAGAAACCACAAAATTCGGACTTCAGCACTCCCTGCAATACCAGAAGTAATTTTTTTTAACCACCAAACAAGGAGATGCCTTGTCATTCCATTAGAGATCTCCAAATTAAAATTGTCCTCATATAAATATACACAAGAACTGGCATTAGTCCGAAGCCTGGAGACAATCCTGCAAGGGCTGTGATTAATCATGTATCTGCCCTCCAAGCTCTCAGGACAAGGAAGGATCTTCTGATTTCCATGAGCAATTTGTATACCTGTAGTGTAAAATACTCAACTGAAGCATAATAAGCACCATTTTCCCATGAAAAAATCCCTCACTGTGAAACAATCTATCATTGCTTCATCTCATTTGTCAAATACAACATTTAATCATAACAAAAGTTAAGCAATCTTTCAAACTTGCATTAATCAACAGTAGAAGAAAGACTGGTCACTTTGCACAGATATAAAAAGCAGTTTTTCAAGTGATATGACTAATCAAGTGCCTTTCCTTCTGACTGCCCAGTGCTACACCCAAGTCTGAACTTCACAACCCGCACTAAATTAAATCTAGCACTCAAAAGGCAGATTATGAAAACATCTGTAAAGAAAAACCCCAAATACCTCCATTTACATTTAAGAAAGGTTACAAAAATAAACTCCCAACAATCAGGGAACTGACAGTTAAAAGACTTCCAGACTTCACTACCACAAAATTCTCCTTTATTAATCATCATTCCTTGAAGTTTCCATGGCCTACATTCTTTCCAAGCCTCTGGAGCTGTGAACACTTGCAAATCTGCTTAATATTCCTTGACAAAAGAATACTCTGGTGCTCTGAAGACTTGCAAATCTGCTTAATATTCCCTGACAAAAGAATACAATAAAACAAGTGTGACTAGGCAAAATAACTGAGGATTTGCTGAACAGAGATACCAGTCAATATTTTCACTACATAAAAGTCCACTGGTAATATTAACTTCAGCACACCTTGGAGTATTCATGGCTACTTGAATAGGCTGGTTCATGGAATACCCGGAGTTGGAAGGGACCCACGGGGATCCAAGTCCAGCTGCTGAGTTGTTACCTATTGTTGTCTAGGAACAAGATTTTGGAGTTATACCTGATCACTTTAAGAGGCCACAGAGCCAGGCAAGAAGGATAACCTAAGGAACAGCTCAGCTTCCATAGAGGGAACTGTGAGGCCTCCTCAACTTGAAAACTAAAAACCGAAGGGATACAACACCTACCCCTAGAGCTGGGTACAGCATCATTCATGAAAAGAGCTATCCACCATCTTCCCCAACAAAAGTAACAAATTATATTATCATGATCACAGCTAGAAATCAGCAAGGCCTTCTAATCAACAAGTAAGAAATTCTCATACACAAGACCCTAAAGCAGAAGATGTTCTCAGAAGGGATGATTAAGTACCCGTGGACACCTCCCTGGACAGTGCTGGTGGCTCCCAGGAGGATACAGCCACACCCAGCAACCCAGCAGTGGGATCCACACGGTCAGTCCCTGAGTCAGGTTGGAAAACAGCTTTATTATCATTAACTCCAACCATAAACCTCACATCGCCAAGTCCACCACTAAACCATGTCTCTAAGTGTACACTAAGTACTCAGTTCATGTGTCTGTGTAGGGATTTTCAATATAAATAAACAAAATTGCTGGATGAAACTGTGTGCCAGCCTCTCTCTTTGGCCATAACTTTCCTCCACATCTTCAGCCTCAGCAGTTTGTCTCTACTCACACAAAACACACCTGCTGGTACTAAGCAACTACACTTACCTGGCATAACTTTCCAGCCTGACAAGTTTTGGTAATAAAACGATCACTCTCCAACCCCTTAGATGGTACTGAAGAGTGTGCACCTAGGGCGTGTTTGAACTTTTAACAAAAAACTTCAAAATATAAAGATAAATCTCTCTGCAGCCAAACACCTTCACCTTGTCAATGCAATCCCACCACAGGTCCTCCGTGACAACAAAATGGAAACACAAACCAGGTAAATATTATGAGCACGTTCAACCCTCTGGAGACTGAAGCAGAACACCACGAAGGGGTAAAGCGCACGGTGCTGGAGGGGGTAACAAAACGGAGCGTTTTCGCGTTTATTCGCCTGAAACTTTCCCCAGCAGTGAAGGCGGCCCCGCCTGGCGCTGAGAGGAGCCAGGACACCCCGGGACCCCCTCCCTGCCCACCGGGAGAGCCCCCGCCGGGGCCGCTGCTCACCCCAGGTCGCGGCTGACGGAGTGCAGGCTCTCCTGGAAGGCGGCCACGAAACCCTTCTCGCGGCCCTCCAGGGTCTCCTTGTTGCGCATCCCATCCTTGAGGCAGTCGAAGACCCTGGTGACGCTGGAGCGCAGCGCCTGGATGGCGGCAATGGCCTGGGAAAACGCCTCCAGGTTCACGCCGGGGCTCAGCGCCCCGTCCGCCATCTTGGCCGACGCCACCGGCCCCGCCGCGCCGCCGCGGTGCACGCTGGGAAATGTAGTCCGGCGTGTGTGAGGGGCTGGCCGTTGATCGCCACGAAGCGATTTTTTAAAAACTTTTATCTTCTTTTCCTGGGCCACTTACGTTAACAATCACGGAGTCGGCATGGTTGGAAGAGACCTGTGAAATCATGGGATTAGCTCAGTTGGTGCTAATAATGGGATTAGCTCAGTAGAGCACGGTGCTAATAACACCAAGGTTGTCGGTTCATGTGTGGGTCATTTATTTCAGAATTGGACTTGATGATCCTTTTGTGTCCCTTTCAGCTCGGAATATTCTGTGAATCTGTAAATCATCGATTCTAATCATCCACCCAGCACTACTATCATAACCCCTAAACCACATAGTCCAGTGCCACATCCAGGTGCCTGGAATCACAAAATGGCAGAATCATAGAATCACAGAATATCCCAGGCCTGCATAACTGGGCCTGTATGAACACTCCAACAATCCCACCATGTCCCCTGTTATCCAAACGCTCCTGGAGCTCTGGCAGCCTCAGGGCCGTGCCCATTCCCTGGGGAGCCTGGGCAGTGCCCAGCCCCTCTGGGGGAAGAACCTTTCCCAAAATTCAGCCTAAACCTCCCCTGACACAGCTCCACATCCTTCTTGCAGGTCTTGTCTCTGGTCACCGGACAGAAGCAATCAGTGCCTGTGCCTCCATTTCCCCTCTTGTGGAAGCAGCAGACTACAACGAGGTGTTTGTAGGGTTTATTCCCTCCTTTGGATGTTCTGTGGATCTGTAGGGTCATTCCCAGGCACAGAACTAGAAATAAAACCATTTGGAATGGGAAGCAAGGGCCCCAGTCCTGCTGCAATAACTGCTTGATGCAGTCAAGAGCACTTCCATCATCCTGATGCTCCTGGGGAGACTGGAGATGTGCAGGTCCCATAAGGACCTGCCTTAGTGATGGAGCCACCTGGTGCAGTGAATGGTGTCCCTGCCCATGGCAGGGGGTGAAATGAGATGACCTCTAAGGCCTCTTCTAACCCAAACCAGTCTGTGGTTCTGTGTTTCTATATTTCAGTTGTGATTACTGCTGAAACAAGGCCCTCATTACCCAACCTTTTCAAAGCACTGCAAAGTTCAGGAGTGCTTTCACAGCACTAAACAGTAGTGGTTTGATTTTGTAGGAGCTGCTTATGTTTCCTATGCCACTGCCAGCTCTTTTCACCCTCAGAGTGCAGCTAAAATAAATATTGCTAAAGTAAATGAAGCACTGCATAGGCCAATAGTCGCTCCACACAGAGTAAACTGCAGCACAGGGATGGGTCTTTTGTTTTCTCAGCTTCTAAAGTAAATAACAACCCCTTTCATAAAGGTATTAATTAAATTCAGTAAGAAAAATCCACACAGATCCTTTAGCCATGGGTGATCTTTTTTTTTCTATGTAAAATGGAAATGAATACGACAAGGAACAGCCAAGGTGTCAGTGGCCAAGTGAAGCGAAGCTTCACCCTCCACTCAGTCACACTTTTCTGTCTGTCAAGTGATGGATTCTGAAAATTGTATCCAATCAATTAAATGTTCTCAGAACACCATGTGAGGTATTGGAAAAGTGAAACCCTATTACTTAGCATGAAGAATGAGAAAATGGAAGGACTGCGGTTCCTCTTCTCTTGAGCTAAGAGATGCTGTTCCATCCGAGCACTGGGGTAAAGCAAACCTGGAAGCAATATAGGCTGAAGCAATGGAGTTCAGCCTACACAGCCACTGAAATACATAGCAGTGTACTTCACAGAATCAGAAATGGACTGAACACACTTAGTAAGGCAAATAGGAATAAGGGAGAAATGGTTCTTTGTGTTAAAAAATAGTGAATCAAAGAAAAGCAGCCAGAGGCAGAAAGGGCAGGACCATCTCAGCCAGACTGGCAACCTAAACTGTTTATGGATCTGTAATGCTAGTTATTTTAAACATAAAATACCTTTATTGAACTAAAATAGTTTGGTAAAGATGGTATTGTGTTATAAAGGAATACTTGCAGGCTGAGAGATCATTCCTGCACGACATTTTTTTTTTCTTCCCACTACAAAGTTCAGACTCTCGGTGCACATTGCAGATGTCTGTAACTTATTTTATGTGTTATCACTTGGAAATGGATGATTCTTTTTTATTTAAGTTACTATTTCAAAACATATATTCTTACATGTCAGTATTGCAGTTATTTTAATTATCTCCAAGAGCCCTGTCATTGTGGTGCTCAAATGCAAGGAGTTCTGATTTCATATCCTACCTGGAACAGCTGAAAAGGCTTGACAGTTGTTTTACTATTTTTAAACAAATGACAAAACACTGGCCTAAAAACAAACCCATAAATATATAAGGAATCATTTGGAACTTGCCCCTATAGAACAAAGTGCAACACATAGCTTTGCCTTAGAAACTCAAAGGAGGGCATTCACATATTTTTTCTCCAGGGATCTGCTTTTTTCTTGCATAAATGAGGAGCCAAGTCCTCCTGAACAGACAACAGGCAATTCAGAGCACTCAGAGCTCCACTGGCTCCGTGGGGAGTTAAGGCAGGCACTGCTTCAACACCTACAGATAATGGCTGAAGAAGAGAACAGGAGCTACTTTTCCTCTTGTTATTCCTCCTCCTGTTTTGCCACATCTAGAAGGAAAAGGCTGCATCATTTTGTGTGCTCATTTGTAGGGCATTGCCGTGCCGATGCTGCTCGTTTCTTTTAAGCAAAATTCTTTAACTGGCAGCTTGCCCAAGCCAAGACAGTATGTTCACTTCATCTTCATTATAGGTGCATTGTAAGGGGGCATTATGGAGAGAAAATATGTGGAACTGGGATATCTCCAAGGTACCAATAAAAATCTTCTTGCCTTAAAATCATTAATAAAACATAAAAGCAAGAATCCAGCTGATGTTCAGAACATCCACAAATATTATTATCTGACAGCTGTTGAGTGGACCCCTGCAAAATTATCTCCATGGCTCGATATGGGCAGGTTTCCACACCTGAGCAGGCAGCAGAGCTGGTATCTCTCATCCTCTCCACCAGAAGTTCAAGGACCTGGTGGTCGCTCTCACAAAAAAAAAAAAATTGCATTTAAAGCATAGGGGGTGTATCCACATAGCCCAACCCGGTGTCATGTGGAGAGGTGCAAACAGCAGCCCTTCTCCCTTAGTGCAGCATCCTGCTCACACTAATTAACCTTGTGCCTCAGCCTGGCTAATTAGCTGTGGCAGACCCCTGTGATGCTCCAGCCAGCTCAGATCTCCCCATCAGTGCTGCTCCATGCTGAGCAAAGACCCTACGAGCTGGGAGAGGGAAAGCTGCTCTGAGCTGCCAGTTCTGGATCTGTTTTATGGCTAAAGAGAGAATTTCATTTTGGGTGCTGTCAGTCTCAGAACGTACATAAGCTCTAAACTCACTTGGAGAGAAGGGAGGGGTAAAAAGTAACAACCCAGCCTGGCATCACATGCAGCAAGAGAAGTTCAGTTCCCTTCCCAAGCAGAAGCTTGACTGGGGGAGTATGTGATTAAGATGAACATTTCATAGCAAAGTATGTTACTCAAATTGCAGCTACTAAGAACCACGTGGGCTGTAATTAATCAGCAACATCAAAGCAAAGGGATGACTTCAGAATCCTTGCAGAGGTACTGTAAACAATTTGTTAGGGAAGAAAGTGTCCAATTAGAAATGCATTCTCATTTAAGAGAAATTAATTTTGTTGTCAGGAGAGACAATTAATGGGCACTACGGGTTTCAAAGCAAGTGCAGATAATCTCTCACAAAACATCCGAACAGGGCTCAATATTTGAAATAACTTATAACATAAGAAATTATCTTTATCTTCCTCTGACAGAGATAAATGCTGATATTTATTCTATGGCAAGCTGGACTGATATTCATCACCAGAACCTCTTCATTTCTTTATACTTCATTGCTACATTCTTGACAGCACTTCAGATAAATATAATAAACTGATTTTGTTGTTGTTGTTGTTCAAATAATTGTGATGCTCAATAACGCAATTGGCAAGATGTTCTTGCTATTTTTACTTTCCTATTAATTTCTTTCAGGTTTTCAGCCTTCAGTTAGCCACAGAGCTTACTACACGATGCATTATTGAAAGAGAAGAGAAGCTAAGGGGTTATCGACTCATGTTTGAGGCTTCTGCCAAGAGAAGGGAATGAGTCCTGCCTCCCTTTAGAGAATGCCGGAATGGCATTTTCAGATGTGGAGGAGACTTGCTCTTCAGTGTATTTCTTTCCTATTGTTCCCTGAATCAGAATCCCCCACTATATCCAACAATAGTGAGCAAAAATCTTATCTGAACGCTCCTGCCAGAAGAAACAGCGAAATAATGAACTGAGCTGACAATGATGTAGTTATCATCAGATTTCCTGTGGGATGAATACAGTTAGCTTCCTATTGTTTCATGCTCTCAGGCGACCAGGCTCACATTTAAAAGGATCTTCTCCTACATCATGGTAGATGGAAAACAGACCTGGAGGCCTCCCTGTCCCCTTAGGGGATCTCTGTAACTTTAGGAACTACAATTTTCAGGAGGCTATTCAGTAATCCAGAGTGTTTACTTTCAGCTTCTGGTTGTAAAGTGTCCCCATGACACACAGAGAGTCCAGATTTGTCTGCAGAACCACCAAGGGCTGGCTGGATTATGACTCTTTGATTCCCTCTTGCCTGATGAAACTGGCACTCTTGATATCAGTTTTAAGAAAATGGAAAGAGATCTGCTGTTGTGTTGCGCTGCTTCTGGAACCTGGTTCCTTGGAGATGTCAACTTAACACCTTATCCCAGCCCCAAATTTACATGAGAAGTGTAAAGCAAAATACAAAAAGTAAACCATACCCAGCAAAACTCATGGTGTTATTTTATGCATGAGGAATTCTGTCCCAAAATATGTCAAATTTTACTTGCAAAAATAAAAGGCTGCTGTTTTATTCTGTATGTGTGTAATCTGCAGAGAACTCAGTTACTCCTTTTCTTTAAACATTCAGTGATCAAATGGGGAATCTGCTGTAAAACCAAATGGGAAGAAAGTACCATTATTTAAAGGCTACAGAACTGCTTAAAATTAGAGCTGTGAAAGCACCAAAAAATACCAGAAATCACAGATGGTTTGCAGATAAATTCACATTGCATTTAGTCCACTCAACATCTAAAAAAAACCCCTATGCTTTTGCCTTGCTTTTCAGTCTATCTGTTGATGCCTGCTCAAAACGTACTTTCTTTAAATTAGGCTTTGAGTCGTGTTCTGTTGCCCTACACATTCAGATCCCTGTCATTTTGAAAAATCTGCACAAATATGTATTTTTAAATGATGCTGTTAAAATTTAATATATTCTGCACATTTTCAAAATCACAACTACCCTGAGCAGGTTAAATAAGACATTAGCAGGGATGAAATAATAGCAAGAACAGACAAGTAGTTCTGCAATATGCAAGTGGCTGAGACAGAATGACCCAGTTGTTTCTTCTTGTCTCTACTGATGATTCTGCAGTATTAGAGTCAGTTAAACATTGTTTTCCCCACCCAAAGACTGCAGGATCAGGCTTTTACATAATTCTGGGATATTTGTGCATTCTGTAATTTAACTAGTTAAAGCCTAATTTTTTTTTTTTTAAGTGCCTGGGCTGTATTTTCAAATTCTCTCTCTTGTCCCCTGGGTTTTCTCTCTGATACTGGCTTGCTTTGGGGAAAATTCCGCTTCCATTATCATGAAAGATCGGGATTTGGCACAATCATTCCAGCCTCACTGCCTAGCAGCAGTCAGCAGAATTTGTTGAATACATAATGCTCCATTCTCCTCCTTACCAGGTTCTTGCGGAGGGATTTTGCAGCAGGCGAGGGGAAAGCTCGGAGCGTGATGGTCGTTCAGTACCTGCTTGAGACATCCAGGAGCTCTTGCTCTTCATTGCACAGGCACAGGAGAATTTTAGATGGCACTGTACCCACTGTTAAGAGAGTAAATATGATGAAGGTCATGGTACGGTATATGGCATTTCTTCTTGCCAGGAAAAAATTCTTACCTGCAGCCTGGAATAGCCAAGGTTGCTTTTCCCCCGGCTCACTAAAAAGCCTGACACAGTAAAAATCCCTGAGACAAGTTCAGAGAGTTCTCAAGTCCCTGATTAGTAAATATTATTTGTGCAAAGTGTAATCTCAGGACAATAAGGCCTGACACAAACCAGATTCGGGCGTGTGTTTGGCAATCCTCAGCTTTATTCCTTCTAAATACAAATGCAGCATGCCAAGCAGCAATCCTCTAACTCCTGAGCTTAGCTTTCCCCATTCCACCAGCCACTTGCCAAGAGTCATTTGCTCCAGTACTTCTCACAAAAGCCAAGCTACTTCTCATAACTCTCTATCCTAATTAAGCTACTTGCTGGCTTTTATAATCACCTCTCCATACACCAATCAATCTCAGCAGGATTTTTAACAGATGAAACTTGGCTGATTTACTCTTAAAGCACCAACCATCCAGAAACAATAAGGCTGGGGTTTTTTTACTCTTTACTGCTTTTCTTGCAGGCCCTTTTTCTTCTACACCTGTCAAAAGGGGAGGCCGACAATGAAAGTAAATATAGTCAAGTATGCTTGAGGCTCAATGAGGGCATGGAAACCTGCTGTTTTCCAGACAAGTCAAGCAGTTCTAGCAATTGCACAGAGCAGTATTTTCTTCAAGCTATTCCATACTCACTATTATTCATCAACCCATCAAAGAGGACAGACAATCAAACTTTTTAACAGATATCCAGACAAAACAGGTAGAATAAAGCAAAGTTCTGGGATATTCAGGACTTTAGCATTTCAGAAATTCAGTACTTCATCCTGACCTTTACTTAGGAAAGCAGCTTGAACTAAACTTGGAGTACATACAAAGGGAGTTTTCAATCAATAAGCTGTTCTACAGCACTGCTGCCTGCTTCAAGATCCTGCTCTGGAATCTGTAGGGCATCTAAACAGAGCTCAGTCCACAGAGTCTACAACCATGAGATTTGAGGCTTTGGATTTGTGTGGAACACACATATCCAAAAAGTGCACAGAGCATCCCTGAGTCACTGCAGCACTCAACATGTTTCCAACTGACACTGCTCAAATTGCCACTGGACTGGATTTACCCTGAAGCTTCTAACCCCTCAGACACTGTTATGGAAAACATCCAGCATGAGGGGAAAATAAAAGTTAACCAATTTGATGTCAAAGGCAGCAGAGTGTTCCATGCTGTCTTATAATGAAAGGGACATCAACACTTGGAGATAGCAAAGGCACCAGATGATGTGGAAACAAACTGACTTCAAACAAAAACCCAGCTTCCTTTTGTCAGGACAGAGCTGGAGCAGATGCCCTCACAGTGGAGGCACAGAGCTTCCAGCACCCCCAGCCAGGGTCAGCCCTTTTGGGTCTTGCCCCAGCAAGAGCAGCAAACCCAAAAGCCACACGCAGGACTGTCAGTGCCTGCCCGCTGTCACTCCTCTGTGCCATCTGACAGTGTCCACAGGGCTGGGATGTGTGGCGTGGGCAGTGGATGCAGAATAGATTGGATTGCTTCCAAAGGCTATTATATGAAAAAGACTTTGCTTTATGCTTGGGCCAATATGGTAAACTGCATCCAGTTAGCTCAGGGAAAGGTCAGACATATTTTAAAGCAAAGAAAGGCCATCTCTGGCAGGTGTGTCCAATTCAGAGAGATATATTATCCCCGAAGGAACATGAAAAAAAAATACTTATTTATTTTATTTCTGCATATTCCACTTAGAGTTACCCTGGTGCATTCGTGATATGGAATTGAGCAATGTTTTCAAGCAGAATCCAGCCAGTCTTTCCTAAAATGAGACATAGTTTGTCTTAACAGACAATCACATCCTGGAATTTGCAGATCTAATTCTGTACTTCGGTATTTAAGGCCTCCAAAAAAAGTGACATCCATCTTCCTTCTTATGAAAAAAAAAAGAAAAAAAGAAAGATTTTCCTTCTATCTAGAGATTATTTAGTGGTCTGTTATTGACACTGCTTCTATTGAAAGATTTAAAGATAAAAATGCAGTGCATTCAAGTAGTGATCATTTTTCATCGTCACTTAGTGACAGAACAGCCTGTAGTCAATTCCCACAGATTTATCTTTTCTGCTATTGATCCTGTGTGGGGCTGATCTGTGTGCAGGGACTTGGCTGTGGCACTTCAGAACTGCAGCAAGAAATGCAAAAGGAATGGACAAGAGAGGTGCCAAGCAGTCTTGTTTTCATTCTCAAGCTGTTTAATTATTTCTCTTTAAGTGGTGAGACAGGCTGCTAGAAGATAACATGTGTAGACACTTCCTGATGGACAAAGGGAACAGCCCATAGATGCTATTTTCCCATGTAGCTCAGTCTGCAAGGTGCTCCAGAGCTGGGTTCAAGACGTTGGATGCAAATCAAAACTTCAGGTACCAGAGGGACAGATGTTTTGTGAAAAGTAGGAACTGCCAGTCAAGTCCCTAAAGCAAACTTCCCACGACCTCCCATGGTGAAGATGCTCTCTTGTGCTCTCATGAGGATTCCCATCACATCATGGAAAGAGTCTTTCTGCTTTTTGAAGCCCAAGGAGAATGGAAAGTATTATCCTGAGACTTTGGAGCACTCCAGCCTTCAAAGTTCCATGACCAATTTTTATACTTAAGACACAGAGATTAATTCTGGTCACCTTCTGAGTCTGGAGTGAAGCTGAAGGGGAAAAAAAACAACAAAACATTTAGATGCAACAAAACATTTAGAACCTGCATCTTGTCAAACAGTTCAATACTGAATCCCAGACTATCTACTATTTTAAACAGAGCCAGACTTCTTCACTTAAGCCAAATACATCGGTAAATGCTGATACAGAGGCTGTGAATTTGATGGCTGAATAATGTTTGAATCCTTCAGAGACCAAGAAAGCTTTCTCCAGAAGCTGTCATGCACTCCTGATGGATCACCACTCACAGACCATAAAGGCACTTAATGTTGGGAGCAGGCAGAACCAGATCTCCAGCTTCCTACAGCAGCTCCTCTGTTATGGAGCTAAAAGATGCTTTAGGGCTTGTTTCCCTTACCAGGTGCTGCCTAAAATGTGACCCAGACACCTTTAAAGTTCCTATACATCAACTGTAAGTTTTAAATATAAGCTGGAAAAGAGACACACAAAGAACTTGAATGAATGAACAGACAATGGTGCCTCTGTGTTATTTGCAGCTTTCTCATCCTGCTGATGCCATTTATTCACTGTTCCCAGGGTGATTTCGGGTCTAGTTTTTAGATATTTCCCACATGGGTTAGGAAATGGAGACACAGGCACTGGCTTGAACAAGGAGAGCTGTTCTAGTCCTTGTAGCTGGGGGCACCCAGCAGGTTAATTCACACAACAGCAAAACTCCCAAACATTGCAACTGCAGGAGCTATGTCAAGATGAAAACCACAGACCCTGTTCTGGAGGCAATGAGTTAACCAAAGCCAAGCAAACTATACAAATAAAACACATACACAGGTTCACCTCCTGTATGAGCTCGACAGTGTTTTAGCCCTTCTCTCCTTCCTTGTTAATCATGAGATTAACCAATTCTGAGATTGGTTTTCTAATCATCCCATTGAAAGACGTTCTTCTGCAGAGACCTAATCTTGCACTCCTCTGCAGCTCTGGCTGCCTTGTCATTTCCTGATCCAAACCCTTTTGATAAACCATCTCTGAACAGGTCTGTCAGTCTGTTCTGAAGCCTGCACACAGGAACATACATGTGCAGCAGATATTTCCTCCATAACATTCTCTGCTACACTATTTTGGAGAACTGTTCCAAACTGTGCCAGCTAACTCTTGCTATTTGCAGACATGGGAGATGGGATTCTAAGCCATGAGCATTTGCCAAGGTAGCTATATGGGTATACTAGCAAAAGGATATTTCTCCTCCTGTATAGCTCATTCTTGCTCTTCAAATAAACTGTACAAGTAGAAAGACTTCCACTGCCTCAGCAGAAGGCTTTTGCTGATAGGTAATTTCACCTCTTTCATTGCAGACCAATGTAGCAGTGATAATGCAGCTTTTGACCAGAGTTGTTTTCCCCTCAGTATGCACAGCTGCCAGAGAAGGAATACGAGCACTGTCTTAAAGAATAACAAGTGGCTTCATTTTATCCCCCAAAATAACCTGCACCTTAGATCCATTCTGAATTCTTTCTCCTGCAAGGCTTTCCTGCCCAGAGAACAACATTAAACAAATTAGCAAATTACTCTCTCTGCAAGAGCCAGGTCATATTTCAACATTAGAGAAGGAGTTTGATTTTGGTTGGGTGAAAATAAATCCACAGTAATACCATTTGCCATCATTCATGTCCCAACATTTCCCCTCAAAATAGTTTCATTTTGTTATATTTAATGTTTCAGCATTACATCTTAAAATAATGCCAATAATTACAAATCTCACTGTTTTATTTTAGGCACTGTTCTCCTGAAGTGACAGAAGCACACAGATTGAAAATGTTGCTGAAAGATTGCTGGAAGACAGGAAAAACACATCCAAGCTCTGCCTATATGGTAAAAAAAGGAGAGAGATGCTCTTTGGACACAGTGGAAGGAGATAAAAAAGTTTGTAATATTCGTCATTTGCTTAAAGGCTGAAGAGGATTTTGGGACAGCAAACGGAAGCACTGCAGTGTCGTGGGTTTGTGGTGCAATATTTTGGTCCCTGTGGGATGTTACACTGCAATATTGAAATGAAGGATCATCCTCTGAAGTCTGCAATCTGGTGCCCCTCTCTGGCTGTCATACCCAATTCTAGGCAGAAGAAACCCAATAAGGGATATCGATCAAAATGTCTGATGTGTCAGTTAAAAAACAGCCCTTCATATGTAAACAAAAAACTATGAGCAAAAAATAAATGCATTCAAAAACTCCCCTTCTTCAAGTTATTAAAGCTCTTTCTGTTGCTCTACAATGAGAATCTTTGTATAAGTTTTATGAGCTCTATCACTGATCTATTCATTTTCTAATGCCTGAAAAATTACAGAATCTTCTGCCTATTGAATGAAAAAGCAAAGCCCTTTACAAGCCTATTAGGAAAACAATATTTACAACAAAGCACCAAGGAAAATTCTCCCATTAAATTTTACAGCAATTTCCTTGGAAGAGTCCTTTCCACTGAGAACAGCTGGACTTAATTGCAGATGAGCTGACTGAAGGAAGTACATCTGATTGCAGATGTAATAAAATTCATGCTTGACACCTTAATTTTTTTTAATATATATTGGCCACCATCAAATCACTGCATTTGCTGGTTTGCAGGCTGAATCTATCAAAGTTTTGGCAGGAGAATAGACAGGGAACGGAAAAGCTTGTGGAGGCCTTCAAAGCTTGGTGCTTAAGACGCAGCTTTTTAATGCTATTGATTCCTAACAATCAATATTTTTTTCAATAAGAAGGTCTCATATTACCCCTTTTCCCAACCACCCTTCACAATGAACTTAGGATGAAAAAGCACTTAATGGCTTTCTTTCGAGATTTTTTTTTTCCCATGTTCATTGCAGTCTCTTCTCCCTTACAAAGTTCACCTTGCTCAGCCCTTCTGGTTGAAGCTACAGGGTTGTGGAGTGGTTGACCAGAGGTTTCCATCATAACAACCTGCCATGAGGTTAATCTTTGACCCAGAAGAGCTAACTTCTTTCAAATAAAAGACCTTTCAACCTCTAGCCTTTAAGGTTATTTGCTTAGAATTTATCATAAAATCAAAGAGCTTCTTCTTCTTCTTCCTCATCTCTGTTGAAATTCTGCAGATAATTGAATTCTCGATGAGTATCACAAACAAGGTTTTTGAGTATCTTTTTACCATTACATTTGAACTAAAGCAGTTATTTCTGTTAGTTTTTACAGTGACTTTTCAAAAAGTAAGGCTGGTCATCCTCTGTTGTGCATCAAGAGGGTGTGGGAACTGCTTAGAGAGAGAACAGGGGGAGTAGGAACTCTGCTCGCTGCCACTTGAGATTGCCCAGGCACTGAGTTGCATTGCTGACTAATTGCAGGCAAATTGCTTCTGCTGGAATTTATCGAGTGAACAGCAGCAGCAGTGCTTGCCTGGAGAGCAGAAAGTTTTGCAAGGATGGAATAAACACTAGGTGCTGCCTGACTCCTCATGCAGTGGGGTATGTAACCCCTTCCCTCTTCAGTCTGTGATATGAGAGTGGGGGATCCCCCTCCTATTTGCCTGCTTGTTCCATTTTCTGCTGAAGAAAATATTGGGATACTCTTCCAATTCTTTCCTGTCTCCTGACCTAACAGAATTATTCCTGGACAGAAGCATACATTTCTGTGAAAGGAAAACAGTTCTATTTCATCCCTGTGTTGTGAGGTGAAGCTCATAATCAGGACTCATTACAAACAGAGGCTGCTCCTCATGCCTGGGGGGTTTTTGTTTGCAGAGTAACACTGCGTGGGCATCCCAACACTTCAAAATCAACCTGCTGCTCCTCAGGTACCTAGCCTGCCACTAATAAGAGCTTCATGAATGTTGCAGAATCTATAAGAAACTTAATTTTTTTTTAAAGCAGTAGCATTCACTGCTTGTTTCTGTAAGTGGCTGTTTAACCATGCCTGCCAAACATTGCAGATGTACACACAACTGCATTTTAATCAACCACACAAAACACTCTGTAGCATAAGTAGTTAGGCAGCTATGCCCACAAGAGCGCAGGTAAGTGGGCTAGTAAATATTTAATCAACTATTGTTCCGTGGGATAGTAAACATGAATATTTAGTATAATACTTACTTACATTTATATCCCATGTTTAGAATAATATTATGTTTAAGGACAAGTATACATTCAGATGTTTGGTCTGGTAATACTACTCGTAGACACCTGCTTAGGTAAGTTATTTAAACACTGGCATGATGCAGGCAAGAAGAAGAAAGGATTAGTTTATAAGATATAGACACACAGATATATACATATTTCGTTTTCTCTGTGGAGTAATTGCACTGTGAGAAACAAATGCAATGTACTCATCAGAATCTCTTTGCAAGTTGGTAGATGTTGGGCTTTTAACATCAGACTTGTCACCTGGCAGGGAATGACCTTGGGGGGTTGCATTACAAATGCTGGACTGGCACAAGGGCAGTTTTCCAATGAACACAGCATGAAGTGCAAATATCACTCCCCAAGGCACAGCCCCAAGCACAGACAGACCTCATGCCTTTCTTAAAGAGTAAAACTGAGGGATTGGTGATTCTTTAGAGAAATGCAGAATCCAATCACTCCAAAGAAAAAAATTCCATACCAAAAGCCCTAGGAATGAACCACCTCCCTGGCAGGACTGCGACTCATCCTCCATCAGGCTGGCTTTTGCCTCCATCCTGAAATAGAGGTGGCATCCAGCTTCACATATTAATATTTACTGCAGCTTGCAGTGCAGCAATAGTCCTATATCAGAGCTGACTCTATTATAGAAAAGACCTGCATTATAGCAAGAGGTGGCCCTTTACACGGATTTGGGTTTTCTGCCTGATAACATATTTCGGACTACTGAGTCTCTATATACATTGAAAATTTCCTGTTACAACCACCTTGCATTCATGATGACAGACAGCCTTTCTCTTCAGCTGGGGGCATTCTGAAAGAGTTCCTTAAGGTTGTTTTTTATTTATGAACTAAATGAGACTTCTTGTAAAATATATATCTGTATGTGGTTGTGCAGGCCTGGGTACTGGTTAGTGCCATTTATATTGTACCCTCGACCAAAGCCACATCATCAGCTTGACCAGAATATTTTGTGCCAAAGTAGAGAAGTCATCTGAGGACCAGTAAAGCAGTAAAAAGCATTTAATCACTATTTCATGGGCTTACAGACAGCCCATGTTATTCAGGACTGGTTTCACAACCATGACCTCAGCGAGATGTGGCATGGCAGTGGGTCTGCTCTTAGGGGATACAAGTTGTCTGTTGTACAAACAACGTTGTCACTGCTGATATCTCTGCCAGAAGGACCTGTGAGCAGCACTGGGGTTTGTTGCTTTCTTCCTTAGCATGCACTGCCTTTTTAGCAATATGCCTGCTGAATATTAACCACCCTAACGATCCCAGCACAGCTCCACAGCACTGCTGCTGCCTTTAGTTCTGGCTGAAGTGATTTTCTGCTTTTGTAGCAGTTTCAGTAGAGGGGCCAAGGACTGGCAGAACTACAGCAGCTGAGCAACCTTCCTCCTCTTCACAGGCAGCTCACAGCCAGGCACCAGTGCTGACGCACAGGGCAGAGAGATGCTCTGTCCTCCCAGGCTTCTTTGACAAGGGCATGTGATGGTAGGACAAGGGGGAATGGATTTAAACTGGAAGAGAATAGGTTTAGATTAGATATTAGGATGAAATTCTTCCCTGTGAAGGGGTTCAGGCCCTGGCACAGATTGCCCAGAGAAGCTGTGGCTGCGCCAGCCCTGGAAGTGTCCAAGGCCAGGTTGGAGCAGCCTGGTTGAGTGGGAGATGTCCTTGCCCATGGCAGGGGGTTGGCATGAGATGATCTTTAAGGTCCCTTCCAACCCAAATCACTCTGTGACTGTGATTCTATGACTTACACACTGTCCTGCAGCTGGACTGGCTGGTGTGGTGGCTGTGTTTGGATGCCCATCACTGCTCTCCCCTCTCTCTCCCAGCCTGGCTGGGTTGCAGGGGGTGAGGGCATCCAGGGGACCTGACCCAGCCAAGACTCTCCCATAACAGGGTCTGCTTCCTCTCTGACCTGCTCCCAGCCTCTCTGCAGGCACATTTCATTTTTCATTGACTCCCTGGTAGGATTGTGCCTGACTTCATTGAGAGGCTTTTTAAAATCTTCAGCTTTGCTATTAGTATTGATTAGTTTTGTCCTCTTAGCAGGCTATTCTTATCTTTTTTTGTGTCTCCTGCCTTGTTGCATCATCAGGTTCTATATTGCTCTTTAGGGTCCTTTCCATGGATTTATAAGTGAGACTATAGCTAGGGACAGCTCTGGGAAGAGATGCTAATCTTGTGAACAAACCCCCCCAGGCCATCTTTCAGTGTTTAGGAGACAATCCACAATGAGAAAGAGCACAAAAAACCTGGTCAATGCATCTGGGCAAAAGGGGAAAAAAAGGAGAAGAAAAAGAGAAAAGAGGGAGAGCAAGTTGCTCTTCCAAAGGGAGAGAATGAGTATTCAGTAGCTTAGTGAGCCAATGCACCAACTTCATTCTTGCAGCTGTGGGTTCTAAGCTTAAAAATACACAAGTAGTAATTAATAGTTTGCATTTATATAGCATTTCTGAAGATTAACCTCTCCACCAAAATTTCTCCTAAATCTAAATGCAGCCATTTCTGGAGTGGAAAACAGTGAGAGTTTAATAATGCATAGAAACACCATGCAAGAAATCAAGTCAGGAATATTATACAAATATAAAAATGCAGGGGCAACGTTCATAGTGAGAGAACTCAACTACTCAGCCTGAAATTGCTTTGTCCTGTCCAGCTAATAACCTGCCTTACAAAGCTGTTGCTGAATTGTTAAAATATTACAAGTAGGTGTTACAAGTACCCTTCAGCTCCATATCTCATCTTACAGCCAGCATCTCCTAGAGCACTGTGCCTCCAATAAAATCCCCCTGCACTAATCTGATATTTATTCTGAGGAAACAACTTCTGAGCCACCCAAACAATGTTTGCAGCACAGAAGGTTTCCATTGACACCTGTCCTCTGGCCACTGACCCAGCACTCCTGTAAGTCATGAGAACAGCAAATATCACTTTGCAAGGTGCAGCCCATTGATTAGATGGCCTCGTCCTCATCCACTGGGAATGCACCCATTGCACAATTTAGCCTGGATCTCAGAGAGGTACTGCAGGCAAGAGAGCTGCCTCAGGAACTGATGATAGTTTCTCTGCTTTCCCTGTTGCTAGAAAGTCTTCCTTGCCATCTCTGTTCTTCATTCCATGTCCCCAGTCCTCAGCATTGTTTGTTCAATGGAATGGGGATCAGGAGTCACTTTTCACCTCTTCTTTGGGTGCTTGTGCCTGGGGTTTGATGTTGAGCCTCCTCCTCCCCACCAGCTCAGCCCATGCCCGTGCCTGTTACTGCAGAGCATGAGCTCTCCAGCAGCACACACCTCATCCTCCTGCTGCTTGGAGAAGCCCTGTGACATCTGCATCTGGAGATGTTGCTGATGTACAGCGAGTTCAGCTCATGGAAAAGGGAGAAAATACTCCTCAGGGGGGTGTTCACTTGTTAGCTGACCCCAGGTATTCCTTAATTGGACTCTGCTTCCCTCAAAATTCTCTCTTGAGGGTTGAGCTCTAATCAAATTAATTTGTCTCTTGGCTAGTGAGGAATAACAGTAAATCTGAAGTCCCTGAAGCCTTATGGAAATTGGCCCACATGAACCATATAATTTTTAAATATGAAGGAGAAAACGGATTCGCAAAGAAAGTTTCTTAGCTGACAAAACAAGCTATAACAGACAGCACAGTAGTCAGGAGAATACTGCAACACAGCTGGAGCACAAGGTTTTGTCTGAGAAAAGCACTTGCTTGTATTTTACCAGAAAGGCATTTTACTCTGAAAATGAAATCCAGACAGGATGTTACTGAAGGTCCACATCTTATTTTCAATAAATGATGAACCTTCATGTCCCATGAAATATGAAAGTATAAAGCTGCATTTCTATTATATTCAGTAAAGGTAGAGGTTTTTTGTTCCCTTTTGTTTAAATCTATTCATTATCAAAGGTGGAGTGCCCTTGAGAAGCTGAGATGATTGCTTGTATTGCTGTGCAAGGAATTTGAGAGACTTGGTAAAGTTTTTATGAACAGGGATGCAGAGATGTGTAGTGTGCCTTTCAAGACCCCTGATCCATCCATCTAGAGCTGACACTTGAGCTGTAAAGAGACATCCTTGTCAAACCACTTACATATTGCATATACAATGAGGTAGCCCTTCGTTTCTAGCACACCAGTTGGAGGAGGTAGAATTTAAAGCAGAAGGGCTCCAGGCCTCTTATTTCACATTCTTGTGGCTCCAAGCGTGGAAATCACATTGGCAATACTGAAAGGTCAGTATCTGAATGCTTAGTTTGTGAGAGGGCATGAAAATATTTTGATGAAAAAGAACCTGTGTTTCAGAAATTGTCAGTGTGCTCCAAATCTGAGGGGTATGGAGGGACAATGGTTGTTTGGGATGCAGGTTATCCCTGTACATCCTTTGTTTTGTTCTGCAGTTAGGAATGACACTGTGGGAAACAAATCCACCTGCGTGTACCATATAGACCTACAAAAAAAAAGAGAGGGAAAACTAGCTCAAATGGCTGGTTTCTGAAAGTCAGTAAGAAAAATAAGATACAGCTCAGCCCTTAGATACACACCAATGGCCTCATCTTATGATTCCTCTGTACCTTTCACACCTTTTATTTTCACTATGATTTTGTTTTAGTAACACTTTTCTACCTTCTCCCTGTCCTTTAGGCACACTGGTTGCAATTTCATATATTATTTCCATTTTAAATTTGTGTGATATCCCCACACACACAGTTCAAAATGAAGGATAATTATTTATCTTCTCAAAAAATAACAATGGCTGCTACTAACCAGATTTTGGTCCCTGCAGTGCCATTGGGAAAAGGTGGCTTGAGTGACTCCAGTTGTAACCCAGGAACTGAAGCAACCAGAAGTCAATGCCTAAGCTGACAGGAAGCTTTCTCCTCTGGCTGTGTTTCCAAGGAAAGTGCAGGCACAGTCATGCTGGATATTAAAGGAGATCCATTTTATGCCAGTTTTTGTCCGTGACAATCTCATCAGCAGCCACAGAAAACGATATGAAAAATCTGAAGATGGATGTTAACAATTCATTTCCTAAATTTCCATAGTTAATGTAAACTTAATAACTTCCATGTCCTACCAACTTGATTGTGCCTGCTGGAGTTCACTGCTTAAATAGCTTTCCCTGTAAGGAAAATGTACCAGGGGCATCATCTGGACCAGCTCATTCACTGCCAGGAACTCAGATTATTTCTTAGAATAATGATCTAGGCAGCTTTTTTACAAATCACTGAAAGTTCAGCTCCTGTGAAAAGGGTTTTCTGAGGAAGAACTCGCGAGCACAGCACGTTTGGAGGCAAGCAGGAGTTGAAGATTCTCCTCTGCCTCCATGGGAACGGCGCCTTTCCCAAAGCACCTCTCAGAGCAGCAGAAATCCTGCACATCAGCTCAATCTCACCCAGGGAGGCTCCAAAGGCTGCTCCAGCAGCTGGAAATCTTTAGAGGTGCTTTATAAATATACCCACTCTTACAGCAGGTGCCACATCCTGGTCCACCAAGGAATTTTCCTGCATCTGTTCCACGGAGAGATCTGTGCAAGGCTGAAGGTCACAGCTCTGAGAAGTCCTTGTGTTAAGTGACCTCAGCTGGCTGGGATGTGGTCCTGGGTAATGTCTAATGGGTTTCATATGACTCAGGTTTTTCTCCTTCGTCCTTCCTCTCCTTGCCCAGCATTTTGCTAGTTGGTGGTTATGCAGCAACAGCTGCAAAGTACCCTTTCAAGGCAAATCATTATTAACATGGCTTTGCCAAATTGGCACAAACTATCGAGCAAGGAGTCACAGAGTGGTTTGGGTTGGGAAGGACCTTAATGATCATCTAGTCCCAAACCCCCTGCCATGGGCAGGAACATATTCCTCCAAGCATCATTCTTCCAAGCAGCCTGCTCACTGCCACCCTCTAAGGAGAGCACGCGTTTTGAACTCCACACGCTTTTTTATCCTAGGAGAGGCTAAAAGGCAGGACCTTGGCTGGCTGCAGCCGTGCCGAGCACAGCCCCGCTCCGCTCCGCTCTCGCAGCGCTGCGGCTCCGCTGCCGAAGCGCGGAAGGGAAGCTGCGGTAAGCGAGCGATGCTCTGCGATGTGGCAGCTCCGGAGGTGCCAAGCAAAGCTAATGCTCCAGAGCGATACTAGAGGGCACTGTAAACCTGGCAGTTTTGGCTTCCGAATGGGACGAAGCAAAAAAAATAATTGAAGTGTTTGCTATTTGCTGTCGTTAAAGCTCTCCTGGTATTTAGTGCAAAATTAGTGCTAACCCCAGGGTCTTGAGGAAATTAATTTGTGGAATTACATTGTGCTGTCGTAGATCCCCCCTTACAGTCCGGGATCCTTATTCACTGCCAGGCCCTGAACTGTTGCATGCCCTGCTGGAGGGGCTCCTCTCCCAGCAAATGGACAGGCTTGGAGGAAAGGGGAACAAGAACCATTATGAGAACTCAGCAACTGTTTTTTTTTAAAGCTATCACTTAGCAGTAATGTGTTCATTAATTGGCAGCCTGACCACTGCCTGGCTTCATTTAAAACCTGGTGGTTTCCTTTCATTGCGGTAGCAAAGATTTCATCCTGCATCTTCCCTATATGCCAATGTAATTTTTTTCCACAAGCCTAATTAAGGATACACACCTATCAGAGAGAGGGATAGCTCCTGCACTGCGATAAAACAAAATTGTTTCTAGAAGAGTCTTTTAAAACATATTTAAAAATAGGAACGTTACTCTAAATTAAACACTCCAATCAATGTGATCGGTAGATTAATAGGTTTCAGTACCTGTCTCCTCAGACAGTCCTCATACACCCATCACTGTGATTTCTAATTCAGTGTTCAACTTAAATGAGTAAAATTTAAACTGAAACAACAGTGGACTGACAAGTAAACAAGACCTCCCAATTTAAATGTAAAATGTTTACCCAATATGCAGAATCAAGCTCTCTGCTCTCACAATATCACCGCCACACAAAATAAACACAGAGCCACATGGAATGAGAGGAAAAGGCATCTTGAGAGGTCACCTAGTCCATCTCCTTCCCCCAGGGTAGGATC
The DNA here is from genome assembly GCA_013399455.1 of Anthoscopus minutus. Taxonomy (NCBI): domain Eukaryota; kingdom Metazoa; phylum Chordata; class Aves; order Passeriformes; family Paridae; genus Anthoscopus; species Anthoscopus minutus. Next base: position 423,590 of record VWYI01048532.1, read on the forward strand.
AACCCTGCCTAAATCGGTCCTGACAAGAGAGTTTCTCTAACCTGTTCATCCCTGGAGGCTTTAAAGGAAATTCCACAGGCTCCCCGGATGGTCAATTCTGGGCTTCTGCCATTCTTATTGATGGCACATACCCCCCAAAGTCTAACCCAAATTACTTTTACTGCAGTCTAATCCCACTAATTCTGCCTGTGAGCAAGAGTTCATTACTTTTGTAGCATCTTTTATATTTGGGGAGATTATTACTGTGTCTTCATCAGCCTTAGGCAACGAACCAGACTTCTTTTCCTCTTGAGAAGTTTATTTTCTAGTGTTCTTTTCATTTTCTGTATTTCTCTGGAAGTCTGATGACAAAACTGCTCCTCCCCAACACTCAGCAGAGACAGGAGCAATGTACCAATGCACCACACCACACTCTCTTTGTGTAAAGCAGTGTCAGCTTTGCTTTGCTCACACCAGGGCACCACAGTTGGCTCAGGGCTCATTTCTAGCTCATGGTATTGTCCCTTTCATTTAGAAATGCTGCCTATGCAGCCATTTCTGCACACATTTCCACAGTTTTCATACATTCAGCTTCGCTCTCATCCCTGTAGAACATCAATCTCTTATTTCCAGTCTGTTTCTTCAGTTTGTTAAGATTTTTGAATCTTTCTCTTGTTCTCTGAGAGCACTTACAGCCGCTCTCAGCTTGGTATTGTCAACAGCTGAAATGTCTCCTCCATATTCCACTACCCAGATCACTAATGAAAATACTGAGTAATGCCAGAGCTGCACAGACCCCTCCAGCACCATATTCAAGCCATCCTTCCACTTGGACAGCAAAGAGCAAACAGTTATCAATTTGGTTTGGTACCTTACAGCTTTTCTCCCCATCCATATTCCCTCACCTCACACCTGGAACACCCCACGAGTGAGAGTCGAAAGCCTGACTGCAGCCAAGCTGCAGCTCCTCCCCTCTCAGAGACCTGCTGCCCTGCCACAGGAAAATTAGATTGCTTTGACATGATTTATCCTTGACAAAACCACAGCTTGTGGGGCTACTGCATCCCTCATGCCAGTGCCATGCCTTGCCTTTGGATCTAGTGAGAAAAATTCTGTCCCCTTTGAAGTAAGGGACAAAATTCCCACAGTCCAGGGACTTTACCATGTCCTGACTCCACCCAGCCCTGCGAAGCAGTGGAAATATCATCACGTTACTGCTCATTTTGGTAAGCAAGGGTTTATTTCCACTGAGAGCTGCAGAGGCAGGACATAATCAGGGATATCACAGCTGGGTTTGAGCTTTGAACCCCTGAGTACCATCCAGTTGTGGACAGAGCCCCTTTCCAAAACTGCATTTCCTTGGGACAGTTGAATAGAGGCGGGAGGAGGTATAATTGACACTCTGAAGGGAGCTGCAAGGAGGTATAAATTACTCAAGCACAAGCTACCTAAGATTCACTTAAAATTCACTCTGAATTTGGCACCAGAAATGTAGAAGATAATCAAGTTTTCCTTTTTGAGATCTTGTGTATTTAAAACCTGCTGTGTTTAATTTTTGCAGTCACAACAATGCTCATTCATAAATATTTCCTAATGTTTGATCCTATTAGTATGTTCAGTGCAGTGTTTGATTAATGGACTAGAACAATGCGATCAAATATATTTTGGGCTCCAGAATACCACTTTGTAATGCCTAATATTTGATGAGATATTATAGGATAGGCTTGTCTTCTGACTAGAAGCGATTGCACTTGAATTCTGAGAAACCCAGATACAGATCTTGGATAAGATCTGAATTTCAAGCGAGCCCTAATTACACAGCATGCTGGACCAAAGCTCAAGGTCTGCACATTTCCAGCATTGGATTCTTCACAGCTCAGATGCAAATGCAGCTTCTTAGCCCTCTCTCTCAGGAATTCATAACATATTCATCAACTTGTAGTACCTAAGAGCCCTGTCCGACTGTGTTTGGAAGACCTTAATTTGACTCCAGTAGGAGTTTAACAATATTAATAACTAATATTAAACTGGATTCCTAACGGGGATGCTGGGACAATACTCTTTGATCACTGCATTAATCTGCTGCAATTGTGTTTATATCAGCCTCGTTCATCCCATGTGAGCTCAGTGCCATCTTGGCATGAATATGAAATATGCAAATCTGGGGGATACACGTTAATAGTGGGTCCATCTGCTTGGATCTTTTATTAAAGGGAAGTGTGAATGCAGTTGCCATGCAATCCACTCTTACACACAAAGACCACGAGTTACGAAAACAAGAGAAAACATCTCGTGCTTTGGCCTTATTGGTATTTCACATTTGTCGTTTCTGCAGCTGGTTTTCATTTTGATTTAGAAATTTTCCCCAAAACGAAATTTGAGTGAAAAAGCTCAACAGCTAGCAATGACTGTGCGTATACAGGCACGCACATCTCTTCCTCTCTGGTGACAGACAGGATATTACTTTTCCACTGCATATGAAATTAATACCAGAAGCACAAGAAAAAACATGTAAATGCCATCCCTTAAAGCATGATGTAGATCTCACTTCTGCTGCTTAAGACATATATAACATCGAGGAAAAGTAGTTTGGAGTGAAAAAGAAGGTAATCCAGAGCTGGTTTGGGAGAACCAAGCCCAAACATGAGCTCAGCCTTGGCTATGGAGTCACAGCCCAATGCCTCCACAAGATATGGACGAGCTGCCCTGTTCTGCTATCCCACTTTCTCTGTAATAAACAACTCTCAGCTCCATCCAAAAGGAAAAAGCTCCTATGGCTCATTGTTTCATGCACTGCCGTGTCCTTAGCTCATCTCCCTTGGGTGTGTGCTGTTCCATGCTAATGGTTTGGGGGGAGTGTGCTATGATTTATTTAACAGTTGGCAGGTCAAGGCTCCGTGCCCCAGATATGCAAGTGCTGATTCGCATGTGGAGGGGAGAAGGTGCCCTGATGATATAAAGTCAAAGCATCCACCTTGCTGAGCATTCTTGTCCAGGGATGGCCCTTCATCCACCACCCTGCAAAAATGGAGAGCTCCTGGCACCACAGCTGGTTCTGAGCCTCACACTCATCCCAGAAGGCTGGATTGAGCAATCATTTTATTCAAGGACACTGGGATCTGATGTACAAAAGGGCCCTTGATTCACAGATATTTGAGTAGGCAGCAGAGTAAGCAAGGAGTTTTTTCCATATCTTCAATATGCAAATAGATGAGTGAGCTCAGCTCTCTATTCATTGCTTCCAACATACATGACACAGATGATACTGTTCCCATTGTCACGCTAAAACTGGGGGCTTGATGACAAGAAATTCACTGAGCTTCCATCTGCATAGAGCTGAGATGGTGGTTGGGTAGGGAAAGTCACTGCATTGGATTATGTCAGCTCTGCTGTCTGCATCCACAATTTATTAGCTGTGCTTGAGATCTGAGAAGCCAGTTGGAATCACAGTCATTCCTGCATGATCAGCTCTTGGTGCCACCTGGGGTGGCCCTCATTTGTCACTACCCAGGACTGGCACCTTTCTCTCTAGCAGCAGCACAGGGGTCTGGGAGCCAGCAAAATGACTGAAGGGAGTGTTCAACCAGCAGGCGACCCAAGAAAAAAGTTAAGCATCGAGATTTATTACACATGTATTTCTTAACAGCATATTAGCATAACTGGGTCAATTATCTGGGAATCAGCACGTGTGTGCCTGGGAGGGGGCATGTGCATGGGTCTGCTGCTTCTGTGCTGCTGAACACATCACCTGCTTGGGAGAGAATGACTCTGTTTATCCCAATCCTAAGGAAAAAGAACAAGTCAACCTTCCACAGCGAGCTGATTATGAATTTTCCACATCAAATTGTTAGCATTTATTCAATTACTTCACTCATTGCAAGTGCGTTCTTCAGCCACTAACCCAAAACCCCTCCCTGCTGTCAGCTCCATTAGAAGTGACACGTTCCTTCCTCAGGTTAAAAAGCTTTTGTGGAAAGCATCTCCTCCCAGGACAGGGCTCAGGGCTGCTGGGGGAACTCAGCCCTGCCCTGGGAAGGGAGCTCCTCTCCCTCTGCTGCCCACCTGGAGCACGGGAATCCACCCAGGGATTGAGGTGAGTCCTCCTTGGGGTAGCAGGGGCTGTTTTTAAAGCCAGACAGGCTCTGAGGCAGGAATTAGAGGAATTCACAGGGCTCAGCCAAGGATACAGAGGAGATCCCCGGAGCCAAAACTGTATATTCTCCAAACACTTCCACTTTAATAGTAAGTTAAAAGGAAAGTTCCCCTTCTGAAGGGTTGTTAATTATAGATCCCTCCTTTAAACAGTCCTCCTGTTTTTATCCATGCTTACACCCCCACAGCTGGTAAAGATGAGGAAAGCTCTACCTTCCCCAAAAAATCAAATACATCCGAAATGCTTCCTGAGCTGATTCACTTGGCTGGGCTCCTGTTTGATATATGAAACAAAAGACAAGGCAGCAGAAAGCAACATATTTTCCCTGTGTCAAGGTGAAGCACTTCCCATCACCCAGCCCATCTCTGCTGGGGTTAATGCACATCAATAATATTTAAATGATCAAAGTTTTTCAGCAGAGACAGTGATGGGGTTGTGGGGGGGGGGGTTTCTGACTTGTCATGCTTGTTTTCTTTAAAGAGGCAATGACCTGCTGTAGTCAAGGCTCGCAGTTTGGCACGCAGGAGCGTTTTGAGAAGCGTTATCTCCCGAACAGAACAGCAGCCTCATGTTTCCCTGCACAACAACCTTTCTTAGCCTAAAATGCTTTGCATCCCATTTCCTTGATCTGGCTAAGTGCTTGCATGCTGAAAATCCCACCCTCCCTCCAGCTGTCCTTCTGGCAGGAAAGAGACAGCATCTTCTCTCTGGAGAGTACAGTCACTGCTCCTTTGGTTATCTAATCAGGGAGGGCAAAATTCACTCAGGGCCTTGTGAAACAGGCTGAGCTGCAGAAAATGCATCCCGAGGTCTTGTGCGGGAGGGTGGGAGGAGGCAGCCGGTGAAGCCTCCCCTCCCAGAGCAGATGCTCTCTGCCATTTCCCCAGTAGCTTTCACAAAGGAAGAAAAATGTGGAGTACTCCAGGGACTGAAGCATTCGGCTCTTCCCTCCCCTATTCCCCGGGTCTGTGTGTGCCTCGGAGCAGGGCAGGGTCTGCCCCGAGGCCAGAGCAGCCCGGGCAGGAGGGCAAGGAAATAAATATCCCCCACCCACCCTCTCAGTGCCAGAGCTGGCTGGTGCTCAGTTACTCAGGCTTTGTGTGGGTTTTCCAGCATTTCTCCTAACTACAAAATATTATGCCTCTCTGCCTCCTAAAACTCTGTGATTTTGTCTTTGCACCAAGCACGAGGTGGACTGGGAAGAACAAATCTTCCCATCCTGATCAAGCTGGGAGCTTTCTTCACATTCAGCTTGCTGAGAACAAAAGGGCAGTACAAGGGTGGCGAGATGAAACAAATCCCCCCTGGAAGTGCGAGGTTCAAGCAGCCTTCACCTCCATCATCTGTAACATCCCAAACGAAAGCACCTTTAAGTCACTTCCTCCCTTTTCCCGGCAAACTTCTCCCCAGAGGTCCCGGTGAGCTGGAGAAAGCCACCACTGGAACAAGGTTTGGGTAGAGCTGTGCTTGGCAGACGCCACCCCTCACAAAGGGGGCTCAGAGCACATTTCCAAGCCCTGCGTTCCCACCTAATAAAATGCTTACTCACTTTGACATCCTTGGTCGCACGCTGCTAGATAAGGAGCATAGAAAGAATGTATTGCTGTTCTAGGGGATACAGCAATCTGTGTCCTCAAATGAAACATCCTTTATAAGGCTGGTTATTATTCTGGCAGCGATCTTGGATCGCTCTCACCTCAGCTGAGGCGTTAGCGAGCGCATCGCCACGGCCAGCGGGGACTGCGAGGTGTCACGTTTACCTTCTGTTGTTTCAGTACATCCTCTATCATCCCAAATCGGGAAAACACTTCCCTCTTCTTCCGCGCATGTCAAAAGCACCATTTGCCATTTAGATTTAGGGAGCCAGATATAGCCTTGGTATAAACAGGTGCGAGCCCGCATATGTCAATAGAATTACACCTGATTTTAATGGGCTTACATTTGGCCCTTGAGCCCTGGGGATCCCTCTGGGAGCAGAGTCTGTATTAAATATTAAGGGCCTTATTCTCCACCCCTGCCTACGCCGGAATAATTAAATTTCCATGCAGACCCATTGATTTTCAACCGCGTTCTCCTCGTGTGAGGAGGAAGCGCTCGGCACGAGGGAGGGAGCAGAGATGTCCCCTTGAGGAAAAACACATCCAATTTTCCTCCTCACAGAAATTTCATCCAGAAGAAAACTATACCCAACATCAAGTATTTGCAAAACATGCTTGGGTAAAAGAATGCAGAAGGTCTAAAGTGAAACAAAGACTCCAACTCTTCCCCATTGTGGCAGCACCGCCGCTGCTTTGCCGCTTCCTTCAGGCTCCCGGGTCTGTGAGTGCCACAGATAGTCCTTCTTCTTCCCAGCGTGAGGACCTTCGGAGCCAGACCTGCGAGGATCTGGGTGATTTCCCATCCCCCAAGCCTGCTCCTGGACCTCCCGAATCGCGGTGGAACCTTGGACAAGCCCCGCGGCTGTTGCCGGCCTCTCCGGAGGGTTCCGCTCCTTGCTTAATTGCGGAGCTTTGCCTAGAGCGAGCGCCTTTTACCTATGTCTATACAAGTATTGTTGCCAGCTTGTGATCTTTTGAGCTTGCAGGGCTGTGAAAAACGACTTTGGTTTTTCCTTAAATGCCACGGAGTTTAGAAGTGTGACGACTCACACTGCGCTGTTATTCTTTCCAATTGAAACCTAATGATGCGTGCATATCACTTAACTCTGATGTCAATAATCAGCACACCACTTGGTCTTTGCCGTGGCTATTAGAGGGAATGAAAATGAAATACCAACTCCTTTTTATCCTGTTACTCTACCATAATAACTAATAAAGAAGTAATAAGGGAGACGTGGGGAATTTCCAGGGGAGTCATTACTACAGAGCAGACCTAAAGGCACGAAGTGAAATCCAGGAATATTAGCCAGCGCTGGATTCCCAGCCAGTGCTTCTCACTTAAGCTATACAGCTGCTGTAAAATAAGTGTTTACAGAAGAAGTTACCATGTGGAAAGTATCAGACCATGTCCTGGAGTGGAAACTGAGCCAGAATCAAAGACATCCTTGCAGATGAAGACCACCCTGTGCATCAGCATCGCGTTTATGTTGGGCCACAGTCAAGACACAATGCCAGCATTTCATAAATCTCACTTATGCTCCAGAATATGGGAAACGTTTCCCAGAAGAGCTCTAAATCACCTCTGTCTGGTTGCAGGATGAATCGTGTGTTTTCCAGGGACTCCTATATGGGAGAGGCCACCCAGAGACCTCAGGGCAATGGGTCAAAGAAAACCATATAACAAAATACTGAGTGCATGGGGTTCAAACCATGGGTAAGATGGACAGTGCATCTTCTGGCTTAGAAATTATTGAATTCTTGGTTAGAAAGGAGCAGTCATTTTTTGGTGGTTGTATACATAGGAGGCAGTGGTGATTCTTTGGTTTTCCTCCCCATAAATGAACTGTCCTTTATCCATGAACTGTCATTTATCAATGTGTCAAAAACCTGTCGCTGCTCAGGAGTTCTGTCCTCAGCAGCTGCCTGGTGCAGGGAAAACTTGGACCTTTACCTGCCACAGTTTTATCCACCTTGTCCACAGCGGGAGCCTCCTCTGCCCCTCAGCATGGACACAACAGAGTTGACCTAAGCAACCTCAGCTGCTCCCCCAGCCCTGCTGGAAGGTGCAGTCACACCTCACAGTCCAGCGTGTTCATCCCCCACCTTTCCAAAGCAAAACCTGGTTCCGTTAAATCTCACAGCACATTCCCACCAGTATCAAGCATTTCCCAGCCATCTGATTTCCCCATCGCCGAGTTCCTGCTTTGTTTATCCTATTAATTCCAACCACCCCCTCTTCCCCCAACACACACGCACGCAGCCTCATTTACAGCATCTTCGCCAGCAGAAGCCTCCCCAAAATATTCAGGGCACACCAAGCGAGGACTTACACGTGTGGGGAAACCCTCGTGACTGGAGATTTTTTTTTTCTCTCTCTCTCTCTGGAGCAAACATGAGCTCATGATTTTAATTTTTTTTTTTTTAAGCTCTTAAAGGAAAAAAATAAAAGAGAAGCCCCGAGGAGCGGCATTCCCGGCTGCCGTTATCCAGCCGGGGGCAGCGGGACGGCGCTGATGCTGCACCGGGAGCCGCGGGGCCGCCGGGGCTGAAGGCTCCCGCTCGCAGCCTCCTCTTCCTCGGGTGGTTTTCCCTCCCTCCTCCTCCTCCCCCCCTGCATTTCCTCCGGCACCTTTAAGAAGCCCATTGCCGCCGGTGGGATGGTGTGTGCTAAAGCTGCACAGAGGAAGTTACGCAGCCGGGATCAGGCACGGAGATAAAAGCTCCGATTGTGATTGAAAGTGAGAGCAAAAGGGATTTCAGCCTCGGCATTAACTTGCGAGGGGAGCCGGGATTGCACAAAGCTCCCCCGGCCATCTGCCCTTGGGGGCCGGCGGCGCAGCGCCCGCCCGCCGCGCTGGGCAGGGCAGGGCAGGGCTGGGCAGGGCAGGGCAGGGCTGGGGGTGTGTTTTGGGGTTCCCCCGGCCCCGAAGTTCGCTGCTCCGCCAGGAGCCCCGCGCCGCAGAGCTCCCTGCCGGTAAGGACCCGCAGCGCCGGGCATGGGGGGAAAGCGGGGGCGGAGGGAGGGCGGGCAGCGCCTGCATCTGCCCCAGCCCCAACGCTGCGTGTCCCCCCCGCGCATCCCAAGTTGTTGCCACGCTTTCCTGGGGTGTCCCGCTCTCTGTCCCCCTCCCCGGAGCATCCCCGTCTCCCCGCCGCGGGATGGGGTTTATTTTCCCACTTCGGAGTTTGGGGAGCCGGGCGGGCTCCCCCAGCCCAGGGCGCCGGCTCCCCGCTCCCCGCCGATCCCCTTCCCCAGCCCGTGCAGCCCCCCCCAAAGACCTTTAGTGGAAAAGAAACCGGGGAGGATGGGGCGGAGCGGGAGCGGCTTCGGGTTTTGCCGGGAACCGCGAGTGCATCAGGGAGAGCGGCGGGATGCGAGTGGGATTTCCAGGTTTTCAGCTGGGAGCCGCGCAGCGTTATCGCGGGGTTCGGGCTCCCGTTCCCCCGCGGTGTCCCCAGCTTGGCTGTCAGGGATGGTCAGCGTGGGAAAGAGGAGAACAACTCCCGCTCCATGAGCGCGGGGGGAGAGCGCAGAGTTCATGGGGAGAGCAACACTTCTGAGAGAAAATTAAAAACTCCTTCATTGAGTTTACTTTCTGCTCTTAATCCGAGAGCAGCTCAGTTGTTGCTCAGCGTTGTCCCTTTATTTCAATAGGGTGTTAATCCAATAATAAGAAAAAAACCTGGAGCCAGCTAAGTCAAGACACAATCTAATTTTGTGTTTTTAATACTCTGCCTATCAGTCCCCAGTGAGTGCTGAGTACTCTTCAAAGAGAACAAAGAGCATTGATTCTATTTGCTCCCATGAACTGCAGTTTCTTTAATAATATCAGGTGAAGATTTATTTTCTAGGAACCAAACCAAATCAAGAAGGGTGAAGGCTTAAATTTGGGGGGGTCTCTCTGCCCCGTTTGCAGTATGTTGGCTCATTCCAGAGCAACTCTCCAACTATTTCTGCAAAGAGACTGGACTGGCTGAGTGAGTGTTGAGCTGCAGACTTCACCCCAAACCCGCTCACCTGGCTGATGGACTGGCAGTAAATGCATTTTTCCAGCAAATTTTCATTTCCCGGGGAATCTGTGACATTTAGCCAGCATAACAAGACACTAATAGATATTATAGATCCTTTCTACCTGGGTTTTTCCCTGACAGCCATTCAAGTGCAAGATATAATTGTTGAGGCTGTGAAAATAGATCCATAAACTTAACAGCACTGGAGTCCTCATTAAAACTACCCTGCTTGTTTTCCACACAATACCAGAGTCTCTCACTCTCTGCTGTTATCAGGCACTTGGCAGTGACCAGTTTGATGTAATAATTAGGAACTGACTTCTTATAACTGAAAAGACAGCTCTGATGTAAGTAGGACTTATAAACACTGTGTCACACTGGCTTATTATTTTTACTACATTTACTCATAATATAAAAATAGCAGCCAGTCTATTCTTTTTCTGGGAGTTTATTCAGGTCCAACGTAGCTATAACAGGCTCTTCGTTGAGAGCTGGCAATGAAGCATGAGAGACAGCTTCTCTTTTCTGAACTCATTCATCTCAATCAGCAATCTTTCAAGCAAGAAGGGGGGGAAAGGGAGATGGTAGCAGAGCGCTGTGAAGCCCCCAAACACGGATCAATGGATCTGTTAACCTGGAGTTTCTGAGCTTTAGTAACTCAGCTTCATGAGAAAGCAAATGCTAAGCATGCTGTTGAAGTAGATATGGCTCAATTGTGAAAGAAAAGTTGGGCTAAGAAATAGAAAGGGAATTATCCAAATGTAAATTTCTGTTCTGGATACGTGCCTCCCACCTTCTCAGATGAGATCTCCCTCCTGAATCTAATACTGAGAGAGGGTTTGACTTTTTCCCCCTCCCTGCTTTGGTTCTTTGTCATTTTGTTTTGTAATTACTTACAGTTTTTATAGCTCTACTGGAAAGACAACAAAATTGCAGAAATGTTGTTCTAACCTGAAAAGAATACTGGGAAGGTCATTGCTCTTTGTATTAGGTGAACCTAAATGTTATTAGGACTTTAAATTGTTTTTTATTAAATGTTATTGTTCAGATAAATCATATGTGGGGTTGCTGGACAATGTATCTGTCTCCCCAGCTGTCTTATTTATTTGGTTATCTTTTTAGGACTATCAATTTGTCTGTCTATCCCTACCCTGTCTGCATATTCCCCATCTTCTAATGACCCATAGCTGCTCCTTGATATTATTTGAAGACCCATTAGAGCTCCTGTTGTCCAGCTGCTGTTGCAAAGCAGATACCTTAAATTGGGCAGCGCTCCTTCCCTTCTCCCAGACAGCAGAAAAGCCATAAGCATCTTACTATGGATTGCTTTTTATTAAAGTTGTATATCTCCCTGTTACAAAAACCTGTCTGGTGGCTTGGCAAGCCCAGCTGAGGGCTCTGCCTCCTGAGGGATCCCTGTTCTTCTTGCTCCAGCTATCCCCCCTTGCTCCCACCTAATTTGTCTTCCAATTTCTTGCAGGTCCCTCCTGCTGCTGAGCTCTGCCTTTGCCCTGACCATGAAAGAGAGAGGAGATCTCAGGTAGCCCCATGGCTTGCAGCTGAAGGCTTTGGGAACTTTGTGTTTCATTGCCAAAAGGCAGAATTGGACAGGAATCCTCAGCACCACCACAGGACACAGCAGGAGAAGCCAAGGCCAGCCCTGCCCCAGTGACCACCCAGCACCAGCTGGGACCACCACAGATCTGGGCACCAAACCTGCTCAAGCTGACACAACCATCCTTTGGGAAAAAGGAATTTTAGCTCCAAGCAGTCTCTCTTGTCAGAGCTGTACTGATGACCAGATGTGCTATTTATTTTATGTGCTAATGTTCAAACACCCCAATAATTAAGACAGACACAAGTTTAAGGCACTTTCCACAGCAACACATTAGGAGCAGAAGGTTGAGGAAAACCTGATCCAGCACCATCTCACGGCCTCTTCAATTTACTCCTATCAAATTTCATCAGCAACTCAGAACTTGATCTTTGTATTGATTGACTGGAGTCACCTCTAGATATTTTCATGCTGATTGGAAGACCTTTCGTACAATAAAAGGGGGAAAAATGAGGTTAAGGAAGACTTTTGACCACTGATCAGCAACTCTGGCCAAAACTTCCCCAATCAAGTGAATTGCAAAGTTGGCTTCTGTGCCGAGAGGAACTTTCCACATCCAGATACAGCGTGCAGAGTGGGATCACCCCTGTTACTGTCTGGATCTCCTTCAACTGGAGCATTTTTAGATGAGGAGTTTCCATGCTGATCCCGAGAGCCACCCCTAGCCCAGCAGCCGCCTTCCTCGGGACTCTCGGCACTGCCCTCGCCCAGGGATCCCGCGCTTGGCCGCAGCTGCCATGCTCTACCTGGCTGCTCTCCTCGTGCACTGTGTGCCCCTGGCCATGGGACAGTATGACATTTGCAAGTCCTGGGTGACCACAGACGATGGCCCCTCATGGGAGTTTTATGCTTGCCAGCCCAAGGCCATGCGGATGAAGGATTACGTGACCGTGAGGGTGGACCCGGCAGGAATCACTTGTGGGGACCCTCCAGAGAGGTTCTGCACCCATGTAAGTGTTTCCTTCCTTATTTGCTGGCTTAGAACAGGCTCTGTTGGTGGCTGGAGGCAGTGTCCAGCCCAGGTGCCCCTGTTAGGATGTTCTGGGCTGGGGTGGCCACGGTGGCCACTGCCTGGAGCTCTCAGTCTGCAGAGTGGGGAGAGGGCACCATGCCCATGGCAGGGCTGAGCCAGGCCTGCAGCAGGGATGGGGCTGGCATGCCAAGGGGAGGGCAAGGAGGAGCCAAGGAGGGCTGAGCAAGTCCTGGGTGAGGTCTGGATTTTGGAAAAGCTCTATGCCCCTGCAAGCGCACAACCTGAACCTCTCCTCTACTTGCTGAAGTGTGGGGTGTGCTCGCCAGTCCCATCCCAAAGGGTTGCTCCAGCACTGCTGGGATTTTATGGGATGTGGGCAGATGGTCTCTGTTTGAGGCAGAGTGAAGGGCAGGGCAAAGGGGTAGTTTGGCCACTTCACAGCCACAGCTCTGGCAGCCACAAATTTCAATAAAGCCCCTGAAAATTTCACTAAAAGCCCCACAAATTTCACTAAAGCCACTGAAACGAGAGGGGTTCTTCCTCTCTTCTAGCCTCCACATGAAAGGGCTCTGTGGACAGACATTTGCCCTTGTAGTCAAAATCTTTAACTTATTTTCTCTTAAATATTAATCATCGCATTTCATTCCGTGCACCACAAAGCTCAGCAGGAACATTTGATTTATAATTCACAAGGCTTTACATTGTTAAAGAGTTCAGGGGTCAAAGCAAAGAGCAAAACAGCAATGCCCCATCCCAAAGGTCCCCCAGGAGTGGTCCAGACACACATTTAAGGGACAGACACCAAGCCAGCCCATGCTGGCAGGATTTCCACTGGGCTGAGCACTGGACTAGGAGTGTCTCCTAAATAAGTATATTATCTTTTATTATAATGAGAAGGGGAGCTCTCCCTCCAAATCAATGCAGGGAGTCCCATTTTCTATTGCCAGTGCTGTACCTCAGTTTGCCACTGAGGAAATATCCTGGGCCCAGCCAGTGAGGGCACCTCTTGAAAATCCAAGAGAAAAATGCTCCTTCTACACCAAGGAATGCCAAACATTTATGATCATTAGGACATGCTGCCACTAGTTACCCAGTTCCCTCCAGCCTAAGGGCTCTCATTAGTACCAGTGAAGACATTTCCACTAATTCCAGATAAGTAGCAGCTTTCCCTTTTAAAAGATCGTTTGAAAAGAAAGATTAAGTCCAAGGTTGCAAATAAAACCGTTAACTATTGATGGGTCAGGCTGTATTTCCATTTATCTGACTGACTGCAGAAGGATTAAAAGGAGAACACCAGATTGCTTCCCACTGCACTTGCTGCAGCTCTTTGCAAACCCTCTCTGGTTAAGGATGCTCCAGACTTCAGCTCCACTGACCTCCAAGGAAGCAAAAGACACAAACTGCAATCAGCTCTCTGCATCTCTTGATTCAGTCAATACTAAGCTGAAATCTTTCTATTCTGGGCACCAGCAGTATTTCCTTGTAGCGTACGCCTGCCATGTGCTGTAACACTTGCAAACACCGTGTACAGCCGTGAATGAGAGCTACACAAATGCAAAACATGGATTTGCCTTCCTGTCCCTGCCTCACCCCTGCCTGGCCTGGCTCTCGCCTCCCAAAACAGAAACCAACACTCACAGTGATGTCCCTGAGCAATTCCCTGGTGGAGAATCAAGCCAAGAACAGGAATAATATATTGCAAGGTATTTTTTACATTTTTTGGGATAGGTTTGTGAAATATCACTGTATTCATGGCCCTTTCTCCCCCATCTTACACCAGTGCTGTTTTCTCCAGAGGACTTAAGAGTTATAAAAAGGAAGCAGAGGAAGAGCAGCCCTGCTGATGTGAGCAAGGAGCCCACCCAGCACCCGGTGCACAGAGTAGGAGGTGGCTGTAGGAGAGATCCAGGCTCCAATCCAGCCTTAGGACTGGAGTGGTGTGGGCTGGGAGGCCATCAAGGTAAATTTTCACGGCCTCTGTCACCGAGAATGACATGTGGCCACTTACTGCTGAGCATCCCCTTATGATCAGTGGAAAGTGGAATCAGCAAGAAATGGCCCTTCCATCGCCGCTGCTCGGTGGTGACTTGACACCTATCGACGTGCAGGGAGAGGGAGCAGAGCCCACAGAGGATGTGAGCACAGTTTTGCTCCCCCTGCACTAAGGAAGTGCTGGACAAAAATCGATGGCTCTGCCCACGGATCGTTAGAGCCTCTGAGCCCCGGCCCTGGCTGCCAGAGGGGAGGGCGAGCAGCTCGCACAAACCCAGGGCAGCTCCTCGCTGCCAGCCTGCTCAGGTGCCTTTTGGTGTCCTCTTATCCTTTCTCTTCAGGTTTTAATTATTTCCTTGTAACAGGTGGGTTCTCATAGGAGCCTGGCTTTCCAGCAGAGAAGTTCTTACGGTGACTGTATTGCTTTCTTAGGTGTCTTTCAAAACAGCAGGGGACTGTCCGTGCAGTTAAACTCGCGTTACTCAGAATTAAGCACAGCCCAGCGGGGCTCCTGCCCTGCTCAGACAGCTGCAATCAAAACTGAAGGCACACAAACACCTCTCCATGCTCCAGGCAGCCAGACAGGAGTGAGCTGCACCATATCCCCGTGCAGGGCAGGCGAGGAGCAGAGCCCTGGTGACAGTCAGGACTTTGTCAGACAGCGAGCGTGTCCTGCGAGGCTGCACAGCCCACGGATCACGCTCTGCCCTGCCCCAGCTCCAGCAGTGCTCACAAGATTTCTGCACGAGGAGGCTTCAAGAGATGGCAGGAATTATTTGGAGGACCGTCCTTTGTGTTTTATAGCAATTCTGGTCACAACTGGCTGCTTCCTTCTGATTGGGAAGTGTTTTGTTGCTTATTAAAGTCAAGGGGTTTGCTTTTTTCCACAGTTTCTGAACCTGTTCCTATTCATGTCAATGCCTTCCTGGCAGGGTCACCTGAAAAATGAATTGTGCTTTGCCTCCTGGCAGGGTAGGGGGAGTGGTGGGAGCAGGAAGACAGATGGATAAGTAAATAAAAGCCTGAATGAAACTGAAAGTGTGACTGAAGACTAATAGGGAACAGATCTTTTAAACCAAGGATGCTGAGGGAGGGCTGAGACTTCAAAGATCACAGGCAGGGCATGGCATGGAGCAGCTGAGTGTGGATTTCAAAGGACAGGGGTTTGCAGGGCAGGCCCAGCTGGGAAATGGCCAAGCTGCACATCCCCATGGGGCAGAGGGGAGATGTGTGTTCCTTCACCTTCCCACGCTCCTGGGCAGGAGGAGGAGGAGGATGGCACAGCTGGCAGGCTGCTCCCAGGTGCTGAGATGCTCTGAGATGCTGAAGCACTTCTTTGATACCAAGCAGGGACCTTTGGGAGTTTCACTTTCAAGCGTCAGCATTTTGCACACAGGATAAAAATTCCTCAGGTTTTGTGGGGAATTCACACGTGGGGCATGCAGTGGGGAGCAAGCAAACACCAAAGCCCAGTCCCAGCTCCTTGTAGCTCAGGTGGTTTCCAAATCATTCCAGCAGAAACAAGGAGAGGTGTCCATAACAGACAGGTCATTATGGGATGGTTTTGCTGCTCCTTTAAAGCCCAGTGAAAGCACAGGGAACCCACCTTGCTGCAGGAATGGGAGCCTTTCTCCCCCCCAGAGGTGTCGAGACAGTATTTCTTGTTCTGACAACACTCTTTGATGCAGGGCTGAGCTCTCAGCCCATATTGATGGGTCAGGGGTATTTTTATTTGGCGTCAGCATTGTTTCATCAGCTAATAGAGCTTGTTGACTTTGGCACGGGTACATGAAAGGAAAAGGCTTTATTTATTCATTACACATGCAGCCAAATTGGATGTTTAGTTTAATTCTTAGCTAAACTTTTCTGAATGACATGTGGTTATAAGGCTTGTACTAAAGGACTGCTTCTCCTGGGGACTGGGTGCTAAAACTGGAACAAGCAGACAAACCTTTGGGCTAAGAAACCCTTTTCCCTGCATTTTTAGCCCATCTCATAAAAATTTACCCATCTATATCTGTGTACATCTGTTTAGGTGCAAACAAAGGATTGTTGGTTTAGATATGATTAAAAGTCAAAAGTTTTTAAAGTAAGAAGGGAAAAATAATTGCTTCAGCAATGCTCTTCCAAAAGCATTGTTAAAGATGCAGCATGTTCTGGTGGTTAAAGGATGGATTCATCCCTTCTGGTACCTTGAGCAGAGACCTACAGCCCTTTCCCAGCCCACCAGACTTCTGCCCTGTTTCGAGTAGAACCAGGGGCCAAAGCACGAGATATTCTCAGCCTTTTGACTGCCCTAGGGTTCAAGGACATCCTTTGGGCTAAGCAGAGCCTGTACACAAGTCCAATGGAAAATCCTTTCCAAGAAAAGCAGATATTCTCCCTCCTCCTTGAATACATCAGCACTACCCACTGCTGGTTGCAAACCCACCCTTGGCCATTGCAGAGAGAGCTGGAACTCCCCTTTGCCCTTCCTTGTGGAACCCATATGGCCCTGGAGATGATCGCTTTGCCTTTATGCCAAAATTCAGCAGCACAAGAAATTCACTCTCTGCTGCCACGTCACCTGTGACACCCCTGGCAGGGTTGTAGGGACGGAAAGCCACAACTTCCTTTTCCCAGCTGCAAAGTGCTAACAGCCCCTCTTCCCCCTTGAAGCCTCCAGTTGTTAAGTTAACACCTGGAGAATGTGGGGATTTTTCTTCCTTTGAGGAAAGCCTGGAAAAGACAACTTGCTGCCATTTCCACCCAGAGGAAGGTTTCCCAATCCACCCCTTGCACCCATTGTGGCGCTGCTTTTGAGTGTGGGAGAAAGAGCTGGAGTCTTTCTGTTCCCACCCTTAATCACTCCTCAGCATCAGAGCTGCTGCAGAGGACACTGTTTGAAGTCAGGATCAGTGGCTCCTTGCCCTTGGGGCCAGACCCTTGGGTTGTACATTATTAGCTGCTCAGCAAATTACACACTCCTCTTCTGCTGCCACTGAGGCTACTTCAGAGTGCAGCAGGATCTTGGTGTTTTAAAAGGAAAGGCTTTACAGAAAAATGAAAGAATACAATTCAGCTTCAAATTAGAGAGTGCTGAGCAAACGGGATTTTCCCTCAACAGCCTGTAACAATTTCCTTAAATGCCCAGTTCGGGATTCATCTTGTTGTAAAGTGAGATGCTACTCCCCTAACAAGGATCACTTCCACTTGCTGATGGAAAAGACACAGTGATAAAAATGAAGCTGTCAAGTAGATTTAATTGGTATAGTGAGCAGAAAGTTTTCCCCTACCTTGAAGGTGTTTGGGAAGAGTAAACTGTTTTTAAGAAAAGCTTTGCTCTTCTGAGGGAGCATTGTCCAGATGGGAAAAACAGAAGAGAATGGACTGAAGACTTGCTGGGAAGTGTGGCCAGAGCTGGGAGAGCAGTTCTTACAGCAGCCCATATACTCATACAGCAGCTCCAGGTACCACAGCTTTCCACAGACAACTTCGGAAGCCAAAGGCATTCAGGGAAATCCTTCCTATTTATGTATTTTAAAATCTGCTTTGTATTCTAGAGCATAGATATGATTTTCCAATAAACTTAGAAAGGATTTCTCTCTACAGGAAATCCTGCCTGAGGGGGAGGGAGTGCTCTCCTACCACACTGGTTTCCCTGAGTGAGTCCAGTTCTAACCTTAGTTTCAGATCCCAAACCACCCTTTTACCATCAGCCTTTTGAGATGTGGAGCTTCGGCTGACCCAGTTACTCAGGCAGTTCAACACAGAGTGCAGGTTTCTGTGTTAGAAAACACCAAAGAGGCTTTTTCCTCCCCAAACTGCACAGCACTGCTGGGTGACCATTCTGGAGATGCCTTTGGGGAGAAGCAACTGCCTGCAAAGCCCTGGCAAACAGCAATCTGAGCAATCTGGACTCACAGCCTTCACCCCAGCTCATCCCCTGCAGCCTCAGACATGTCCTATGAGGTTCCCACTCGTCCCCCCTCTTGCAGGCAGGGCCACCAGCATGCCCAGCACCGACAATTGCAGCACCGACCTTGCTCCTGCCCTGCTCCACTGCCCTGCCCCGTTTGGCACCGCTGCCTCTGCACATCTGCTCAGCACTACCCACAGCCAGGCTTAGGGGAACCTCTGCCTTTTGGCTCTGGGGGATTTCTGCCTCGGTCTGCTGTGCCCAGGCAGGCTCCAGCAGCAGGAGGGGCTTGCCCGGGGCTGCTGGCCCAGGAGCTCAGTGCTGCAGAGTCACAGGGCTGGGTCTCATCCCTGCTGGCTCCCAGCCACGCAGGAGCCTCTCAGGAGCAGCCTTCCCTCTGCTCCTCCCCGTGGAGCAGCTCCACGCATGGTGCCACCACTGCAGCCTTTGCACATCCCAGAGCAGGGGTCTGTGCTGAGCTCCACGGAGATGCTGCCATCACCATGTCCAGTCCTGCCTTGACACTTCCATGTCCCAAAGGGAGAATTAGCACAGATTCAACTGGTTTCCACTCCAGCCAAAGGGTTTGTAACTCCCCATCTGCTGGCTGAGTCAGCTGCTTCAGCTCTGTAGTGCTGCCAGTCGGGAGGTTTGGGGAGCCCTGTCTAAGGACAGGATCACTGTCGGGGTCTCAGGGACAGCCAGGACATGGTTTGGGCTGACACAACTCAATCCAAACCTCTGACAGGCGCCTGCTGAATTGCTCCCCTGAAGCAGAGCATAAAGCAGCCAAATGCTTTGCACACAACAGCAAAGGCAGAGCACTTGATGCAGCAGACAGACACAGGAGCCCTGATCAGAGGCTGGCGTGGGCGCAGGGGTATCCATCACCCAGCTGTGGCCCCTCCACACAGGCTCTGGGGAACATCAGCACCTCCATTTGAGGAGCACAGCAGAGCCTCCATTCCCTCCCCTTTCCCACCCCTGGGCTCTGCATCCTGCCCTCCCCCATTCAGACTATCAGGGCCTCTCTTAGAGAATAAATTATTAATAGCGGCGTAGCAAGCCTCTCTGCAAAGGCTGCATGTATTGAGCTTACAAGGCGCACAAGCTTTTAGAGAGCAGGACACTTTTCCTACTTCCTAAGCATTTTCTTAGTCCTGAATCAATAATGCACTCGCAGCCCTCCACACAGGTCGCTGCTGCTGTGCTCCTGCTGCTAGGGGCTGCGGACACAAATACATCTCTGTAGCAAGATGCAAGGGCTTAATAATCTGGCAGGGAAGGGATGGGGCAGAATCCAAGCAGCTTAATTTGTAAACAAGCTTCAGGGAAGTGCCCTGGGAAGAGCAGAGCTTGCAAGTCCCCGGCACAGAAAGTCCGAGTTTGGAGACAAGCTAAAATTCAGTCAATGGGATTAAACTGCCGTGGTTTTGAATGCCTGCCCGTGGCTGCCAGCTGAGGGGTGTCTGGTGTATCAGCCTCTGATCCCAGGCTCTAGGTCACCCTGCAGCCCCTGCTGCCAAAGGGAGAGGTTGAGGGGTGCAGGGAGCTGGGGGTGGAGGTGAGCCCAGGGCGGCAGGAGGGATGGGGTTAGAGCAGCTCACCGGGGGATTAGCAGTTCACAAAGAAAGAGCTGCTCAAAAATGATTCCATGGGAGGCCGGGCTGCTGCGGGTGATGTGTGTGGATCCCCAGCACAGATGAGATTATCTGCTTAGGAGTGGAATTTTCCGGGCAGCATTAACCCTTGTGCTGTCCCCAAATCAGCTGCACACTCGGGACAGGGCGCTGGGCAGGGAGATCCAGCAGCAGAGCTGCTGCCAGGCATCCCAGGGCTTTGGAAATGGGAGCACTGCTTCCAGGCCACTCTGCAAACAGCATGCTTGGGGCACTCCTTGGAGAGGTCACCCATGGGCTGGGCTGGTTTCAGGCTGGAGGTGGAAATTCCTCGTGTAACCAGATTTTCTGTTTCTGGCTTAGCCAGAGTGGGCATGAGGGGATTTGTGTTGGTGCAGGAGTAGCGCTGGCTGCATTGCAAGGGTGGACAGGTGACTTGGGTCAGCTCTTGTTCGTGACAAGCTGCATCTCCCTCTGGATCCTCCCTTTGTGGAGAGGATGCTTCCTGCCCAGATGTCAGCCTTTTGCCAAGGTTGTGTCGTTTACGGTGCAAAGACCAGTTCAGACCCTTTCCACGAGGTGCTGTCAGACCTCAGGGAGAGTTTCAGAGACAGCGTGGGATGAGAGCAGAGATTTCCTTGAGCCTCACATCAAGGCTGAGTGAGGGAGCCACTGCTTTGCCCTGCTGAAGGTGCCTGGGGGATTTCAGTCCTCAGAAAGGTGGAGCCCTCAATACCTAGTGAAGCCCAGACCTGCTCCTGAAATCCCTCCCTGCCTCAATTTCCCCGTCTGGAGACAGGACATTGCCCTGCCACCAACCCACCCTGTCTGGCACGGTGATGTCTCCCCAGGGCTGCTGGAGAGAAGGGCACAGCGCTGATCCTGGATGAAATACGAACGAGATGCTTCTCGAATTCAGAGCAGGCTGGAGGGGGAAGGGGAAGAGCAGCCACAAGTCGGGCTTGAATCTCTTCTCTGGCGGAGAGAAGGGCCCAAGGGAGCCCAGGAGCCTTGAACAAGCGGCGCTGCTCGGTGAATGAGTATCTGCTTCAGGCCAAAGGGAAGAGGCAAAACAGCAAAATGTCTCGCTGGGTGCATCCCGGTGTCTCGGCCAGAGCCCAGGTCGGTTCTGCTGACTCACGCTCTGCCGAGCCCCGCACAGGCAAAGCCTGGCCTAGGCCCCGGCCAGGGTGACCTTGTGCTCGGACAGCCTCGGATCCGGCAGGAAGGGGAAGGAAGCGGAGGAGCAATCAATCCCCAAACCACGGCCGGGGAGGAGATGGAGGGTGTGACATTCGGCTGAGCCAGAATTAGCAGCAGATCTGTGGAGGGACCCCATTTCCACCCTATTAATAATTCATTCCAGCTCTGCCTTTACCTGCTCATAAACAGCAAACAGCTTGTTAGCGAGGATGGTTTTCTCCCCTTCTGCTTTCTCTGCCTTAATAAGAGCCCCTTGCAGATGGCTGGGGGAGGGACGGGGCAGGGGGAGGACACATGAGTGAGCAAAACACCCCACCAGAGCTCCGAATCCCATCCCATCCCATCCCATCCCATCCCATCCCATCCCATCCCATCCCAATCCCATCCCATCCCATCCCATCCCATCCCATCCCATCCCATCCCATCCCGAGTTGCCCTTCCCCTGCAGAGGTGAAGCTGTGAAATAACCCCTCACCAACACCTGGGTGCCTTGCCAGAACCTTCCCACCCACACAGGCCACCTCAAAACGTCCCTTTAGAGGAGCACTGGGAAGAGGAGAGTGATGCCTGGGGGATGTGCAGATGAAGGCTTTGCTGGAGCATTCCCAAGTGGCTCTTGGGCTGCAGCCGCTCAGGCAGCCCATGGGAAAATCTCATCTTCCATCTTCTACCTTATGAGACAGCTCCTGTCTCATCTAAAACATAGAGAGCTTGACCAAAGAGGTATTTTAAAAACAACAACAAGAAAACAGAAAACATAGCATCTTGAAGAAAGACTCCCCAGAGTCTCCACAGTCCAATGCTGTGGTGCTGGCCCCGTTAGGGACCTCTCCCTGCACGCTGACAGGCATCCCAAAGCTGTTCCTGAGATGTTTTCCAGGTTCAAGTCACAGCTGTGCAGTGGGGAAAGCCCATGGCCCACTTGGAGGACAGGGGAATCAGTGCAAGGAGAGTGGACCTGGTCAGGCATATCCCAGTATCCCCCCATGTCCCTCAGTTGAGGGCACAGACCTTCACCTGGGCTCGCAGGGAAGGGGATTTGTGGGGCTCTTTGGCACAAGAGGGGACTTGTATTTCTCCTCTCCCTGCTCCCAGCCCTCTCTGCAGTGAGTTATGGCACTTGCCAGCTGTTGGAAATAATCGCTGTAAATTAATTACGGTTGTTTCACCCCTCTGATCCCTCCCAACCCATGAATAGAGTGAAAATTAATTGTCAGAGGGTATTTCCAGCTCTCTTAGAGTCCCACTCTGGCCACTGGCAGGTTACGGTTTATGCCCTAAAGCATAAGATTTAATTACTCACAAATGTTATTTTTGATCATAAAATCACCTTGTCTTGTCATAAATCCGGATAGAGCAGTTGAACCCTCAGATCAGGAGCAGCAAGAGTGAAAACACCCTGAAATGTCATTAGGATGAGCCTGTGTTTTCTCCTGGGTAAATGCAATTCTGTTTGGGAAGCAGCATCACGTCCTGGAGAGATTACTGGAAGAAAAGCCAAGGAAGTCTCCCAAAACACACATCGCTCAGGGTGGCCCTCGTCAGAAATTTGTGCTGCAGAAAATAGGTTGAACTCTGTGTCACTGGGGAGGTTAAGGGTGGTTGGCACTGGAGCTGGGTCAGGCACCTTCCCTGCTCAGCAGGTGATTCCCCTGTGCTGACCAGCACCAGAGCAAACCCACAGCCCAGCCAGGAGGGAACAGAGATCTCTATGAAGCCCTGGCAGAGTCAGGAAAGCTGGGGCAGGGGATAGAAGGGAAGTGAAGCCCCGCAGCTCAGTCTCAGCGTGAGCTGGGGGCACTCAGCCCAGTGTAAACCGGGAAAGAAAATGTGCTGGGAAGGTCATTCCAGCTCCATCCCACAGCATGTGGAGCCAATGCATCCATCCTGGTGCTGGACAGGGAGAGAGGAAAACAAAACTTTGCGAGGAATGTGTTCCAGAACATCCACAGGACAGCTGTGATATCTGGAAGAGCTGGAACAGAGGCTAGACAGAGTTAAGAATAAAGGATATTTATTGAGGCCTTCAAAGGCCACACCAGGACAGCAGCAGTGCTTGGATGGTTCCAAAATGGAGGCAAAAGGGAGGGCCCAGTCCTGAGATCTCACATTTTATATGTTTGGGTCCATTTGCACACAGGAGTCCCACTTGTCCACCCTCTTCCTTCCACGTTGTTTTTACTTTGAGCCTGAAGTTTGGAAAAAATGTCCTTGAGTCCCAATTGGAGTAGGATTCTTGAGTCTTCAGTAAGGATCTCAGTAACCCTGAACAAAAGCCACACACCAATGCAGAACAGAAAACCCAAAAGCCCAAGGCATCAGCAGGGATGGAGTGGGCTGGCCCTGCTCCCCTCTGCAGGCTGGGGACCCCCATGGCCCCCATGTCACCCCATGGTGACAGACCAGGGAAGGGGAGGCTGCAGGACACCTGCGGTGGCACCGCTCCGCAGCAGGGACATTGTCAGGGCAGGAGGGATCAGGTGCACCTGGAGATTTTGCTGATCCCTTCTTTTTTAGCAGGATTTGGAGGAAATTTGACACCAATTTCAGGACTCAGTTGCAGCACGAGGAAACACGGGGAATTTGTGAACGTCATCTGCTGCCCTTTGAAAAGAAATTCAAAGGCAGCGTCATTGGTGTCCTGAGGGAAGCAGAAGGGCCTTGGGTGTCCTGAGAGGGCTTTGGGATACTCCTGAGGGAGGCAAAAGGGCCTTGGGATGCTCCTGAGGGAGGCAAAAGGGCCTTGGGATGCTCCTGAGGGAGGCAGAAGGGCCTTGAGATGCTCCTGAGGGAGGCAAAAGGGCCTTGAGATGCTCCTGAGGGAGGCAGAAGGGCCATGGGATGCTCCTGAGGGAGGCAAAAGGGCCATGGGATGCTCCTGAGGGAGGCAGAAGGGCCATGGAATGTTCCTGAGGGAGGCAGAAGGGCCATGGGTGTCCCGAGAGGTCATTAAGCATCACAGCTGGATGGGGTGGGGGCTACAGAGGGAATTGTCACCTCCTGGGTGGAGGTTCAGACCAAGGTTTCCTTGGTCACAAGCAGTCCCAGGAAGGAGGGAAGGAGGTTCCTGTGCTGTCACCTGCTTTTTCTGGCTCTGCAAACTCTATGGCAGTCTATCAAACAGCCCTCAGTCCCAACCAGCACCAGATTTTGCAGGAGAGCCTGGAGATACCCAAGGTCTGAGAGGTCTCTGGCTGGGTTTGAGACAATTCTTAGAGGAAAAATCCAGGAGAAATCCACACAACAGAACCAATCTTTGGGCTGAAGCAACACATTTAACTTTTCTCCTTTAATACAAATTTTCTTATAAAACACCAAGGATTTCCACCTCCAATTTAAAAAGTACAAAGTTTGGTTTTCCAAAACTCATCCAAGTTGATGAGACCTTGTCATTACTCTTACTAGGAGACTGTAATTAAAAGCAAGTGGTCCCGGGGTGCTCTAGGTTTTAGCAGAGGCCTTGGCTTAAATACAATTCCATCAAACAGAAGAGACCTCCAAAAGCAGAGAAATCCAGGAGGGTTCTCACAACCCCATTAAACAAATCACACCAGGTATGAGAGCTGTGATTGAGCATCCTTGGCTGAGCAGTACAAACTCTCACATTTTTCCTTTCCAAATCTTGTGGGTTCTTTTCCCTTTAATATTATTATTATTTTTCTTCACTGTGCAGCTAGTGGTTGCAATTGCTTTCCAGTTTCCCTTTGGCATGGAGATCTGAAAACTGCAGTCTTATTTCTGTGCAGTTTTCACCATTCACAACAGATGTCTAGTTTGTTTAAAATATTCAACAGCCTAATGATTAATCAAGCAATTGCACCTACAAAAATATATAATTTTATGCTATGAGGCTTAAAAATTGTATTATCTGCTAGGGAAAAAAAGAAACCAAAAACAACTTTTGTGCTCATTAAGAGCCCTAAAAACCATCTGGGCTTTGTAAAACTGAGGCCTTTTGTTGTGGCTGGTTTCCCCCATTCCCCCCTTCCCAGCAAGGTGGGGAGAAGCTTCTCTGCAGCATCCTGGGTTCCTGTCATCCTGCTTTGTCAGACCAGTATCTTGTTTCTTAAGAAATCCTCCTCCTCCTCAAGGAGGTGACTTGCTGTCACCTTCAGAAAGTCCCTTTTGCAGCATTTCTGCCCAGAATTGACTCCAGGCACCAAGAAGAGGCAAAACCCGAGGGCTGGGTCAGCAGTCCCCAAGGCTGGGACACATTTCTAGCTCAAGGACTGGGCCCATGGGAACCTCCTGAGTGCACCTGGATCAGGGAAGCCTCCAGTGTCACTGCAGGCTGGGAATGAAGGATTGAGAGCAGCCCTACCAAGGAGGATTCAGAGTCCCAGGATCTGAAAAGGGTCTATAGGAAAGATGGGGAGGGCTCTTTATTATGAGTTTGGGTGTTAGGACAATGGATAATGGTTTTAAACTGAGAGACATCAGATTCAGATTAGCTGTAGGGAAGAAAAGTTTCATAATGAGTGTGATAAAATACTGGCACGGTAAAACCTCAAAGGTGATGGATGTCTCATCTGTGGAAACATTCAAGGTCAGGCTGGATGGGGCTTTGAGCAGCCTGACCTAGCTGAAGGTGTCCTTGCCCATGGCAGGGGGTTGGACTAGATGACCTTTAAAGGTCCCTTCCAACCCAAACCATTCTGTGATTTGGCTCACAGCAGCACAACCTCACCATGATGCCATTTTTTAGGACACCGTGTCCTCACCGAGGTTCTCACAGTTTGTCCCCTGCAGATTTGCCTTTTCAGGCTTAGCAAGGCTGCAACACTCTTCGGTACAACCCCAAAAAGTGCATAGCCAGAAGAGCTGGAGAGCCTGAAATCTGCAATGTTTAGTTGCTGTGAGGACACTCACGACTGATTTAATAGCGTGAGACTCAAAGTGAACTGGTTTATTTTAAGCTCATGGAGACCAAGTTTGCCTGGCTAATGCATCCTGACTTTTAGACTGAAGACTTAAATATCTCGAGACTTTGGACAGATTCTTTGGAGGACACACGGCTTGGAGGAGGAAACCAGATTCAAAAATAATACCTGGAATTGTTTCAATAGTGCTATATCTGATCTTACCAGGACCAACGGAGCAGCCAAAATGTGGCCATCTGTTTCCGCTCCCCCCTGCCCTCCTGACTGATTCCAAACCACCCCTCCCCAGCAGAAAAGACATCGAGCATCCCACAGAGGAAGGACAATTCAATAAACCTAACCCCAAAAAGGAACACTTCATTTTAGCAGAGGAAGCCGTAGTGATGTGACTCACTCGACGGCTTTTGAGGCTCTCCCCCACCTTGCAGCGCTGTCACTGGAGGTTATTTTTGTGTTTGCCCTGTTACAACCATGCACCTCCTGAGCCATTTGCCTCCCCAGAGCATCAGGGTGGTTAAAGAGATCTTTGGGGGTGCTGCCTGCTGAGCTGAACACACTCCCAGCTTGGGATACATGGGAGGCACCAGGGATTGTGCACCTCCGTTCCCTGGGATGAGCATATGGCAGACAGGCAGAGTTTTCACACCGCTTCTCCCTGCTCCTGACCCACCAGGTCCCTGCCAGGGATGTGCCTGGCCAATCTGTCCCACCTCCCATCCTGGCCAGCCTTTCCTGCTCTGGGTAATGTTTCTTTATTGTGGTTTCATCACAGAGTCCTTTGTTTGTTTAATTTGGCCACCCCAAAGAGAACATTGATAGGAGCATCATCCACAGCCCTGGAGGTGACCACTCTGGCCGTGCTGGGCACAGCTCAAGTGGCAAATACTCAGTGAGATTCATCTCACACCAGCTCAAGGTTGTGTGGCTGCTGCACACAAGGAAAGGAAGGCTCATGGCAAGAGCTCCCTTGCCAGGAGAGCTCTGAGACACAGACTCTGCTCAGACAGAGCCACTGAGCAGCAAGACAGGTTTGTCAGGGAGTTTTCTGCTGCACCCTCCCTCACACAAGTGGCAAAAATGGACCTCTGGGATGGTCTTTTCAGGACTGTCCTATTAAGCCATCTGTATGGCCACATTGACAGGAGGACCATACTGCAACACAATATGTTGCCTCAGCACAGAAAACACACTCAGAGCCCCCAGCACTTCAGCTGAGGGGGATTTTTCTGCCTTTCCCCTCAGCCACTGCTGGAAAGCTGTGCTGGGAGGCAGCTCCATCCCCCAGCAGGAAGCTGTGTCTCATTAGCAGAGGTAAACAATTCCTCTGAACGTGACGAGTCAGGAGAGCGTATTAGATATGTCAGTATCTCAGGGTTTTTTAATCCCTACTCCAGAACAGCTTGTTGTGGCAGGAGAAGACCCCCCAGCATGGTTCAGAGCCTCACCACAGCCCAGCTGGCATCTCCCCCTCTTCGAGGGGGTTGTGGGGTGCCCTCACCCCTCGACCTCACCCACCCAGGCAAGCCTGAGCACTCCACTGATTTCCCTTGCTCAGTTATCACAGCTGCAGAGAAAATAAACAAACAAACAAACAAATAAATAATCCAGCTCTTTGCTTTTAAAACATCAACCCAAGCATCCTTTTGTGAGCAACCTCCCTGCTTGCAGGGTGGGCACCACACTGGAGCTCGGCAGCTCCAGTCACAGCCCTTCCTTCCAGCACACACAGAGTTGGGAGAGGAGGAACACAGCCCAAAAAAGCATTTGCAGCTTCACTGCCAGGCAGGGGTGTGTCAGAGCAAGACTGGGTTGAAAACAGTTTGAGTTTTGACCTGTTTATCACTGTGCTGCTTTCCCTGGAAGCCTTGTGTACACAAACACAAACACAAGGTGTGCTGTATTTACGGGAGTCCCCTCGGCTGCCTCCCCTGCCCAGGAGCCTGGTTCTCATGTGCAGATCAGCCACTTGCTGGTTTGTTTTCCCCTCTCATGCTGACAGAGCAGCCTCCTGCCTTATTTACACTGTGCTGCTCACAAACTGCTCCAGACACAGAATTATTTGTGTCCTCGGGAGTTTTTCAGGGCTCCCGGGTGCTGTGGCCTTCGCTGACTTTGCAAGCAGTTGCTTGCCTTCAGTGCACATCTCTGGGCTCTGAGGAGGCACCAAAGGCCCATTTTTACAGACATGGAGTGGAGAAACTCTGAGTAGTTTCCAAGACTTTTGGTTGCCTGGCTGGAGGTGGCAAAGCCCAGATTTTCCAAAGCACTTTGTGTTACTCAGAGGTTTCCACCTCCAAAGCACAGCCCCACTTTGCACCCAAGAGCATCCACTTGTACAAGCCAGGTCCCCTCCTCTGCTGTGCTGGGTGTGCTAAAAGCAGCTCACAGACACTCAGATTCCAGCCCTTCCCCAGGTCAAAGCAAGCCATGGACACAGGAGCAGCCTCTTCCCACACCTGCAGCAGCCAGAGACACACCCAGCCTGCTCAGACCCAGCCCTGCTCCTCAGTTTTTGGAGCCTCCAGGTACCAATATCAGCTCCCTGCACCCTGGCACAGCCCTGGCACTGCAGGAAGCCCCCAGGGCCAGGCAGGAACGCACTGGTCCCCACACACAGCACCTCCCCATGGCTTCCAACCATGCACAAAGCACCCACAAATCAAAGCACAACACCCAGCTCACTCTTACCTTGAAAGCTGCTGTGCTCAGGAGAGACAGACCTCATACCCCAGCAGGCTCCTCACCTCCAGCCAGCAGCTCTGAGCAGCTCCAGCTGCTTTATCACCTCCTCCTCCTCCTCTGCCAGGTCTCTGCCTTCCTGAGAAGGGTTCCACAGCAGCAGAGCCCACTGTCATACCAGTCCCTCTCCTTCCCCAATCCTTTGGATTTTGACTCTGAGAGCGAGGCAAAGTGACAGCAATGAGATGCTTTGTATGCAAAAAAAGGATTTGCAGTGTGTTGCAGAGTTTTTTGTGGTCTGTACCCACCAGAACACAGCCCTGCACAATCCCCAAGGCAGGTGTGAACCACATGCTCACTCCTGGTGCCTGCAGGGCAGTGCTGCTGGGCTTTAACAAACATGGGCGAGCAATAAATGCATAGGCACAGCTGCCCAGCCCCAAAATTTCAACATGTGGTGTGTGACCTTGGCACTGTGTCCTAGTGCAGCTCAGCACGTGTGCATGTGGAGGTGTGTCCCTGCAAAACACACCAGCCTGGCTGTGCACTGGCACTTGAGGGCAAAATGGGATGGCTGGACATTCTCCCCCCTGCTCAGGCCTGGAGGCAGTGGCTATTGTCACCTGGATGGGATGAGCCATCCTTCCCACCCTGTTGCCTGTGGGTAGGCGAGGACCAAGGCACCAGGAGCACAAATCTCTGCTCTATCTCTACTGCTCAGTTCTCTTCCAACTTGGAGCTGGAGAAATTTGTTTTCCCTCCTCTAGCTGTGCTCAGAGGCACTGGAGGGATGGTGTCCCCCCAGCTTTTCATCACCAGGAGCCATGAGAGGCAGGGGTGTGCTGGGGGGATTTTAGCCACTTCAAGGCAGCAAGGATGAGCACAGCTTTCTGTAGGCTTGTAAATCAGCCAAGCTTAGCCCAAGCTTCTCAGAGACCATCTCAGGGAAGGAGCTTTCTATGAAAATTGCCCCCGTGCCAAATTGAAAAGCCCTTTCCCAAAGGGCCTTTCAAAGGAAACAGCTCAGCCATTCTTAAATTCGCTCTCAGGAGCAGCATCCTCCCTAGCCAGGCCCCGGCACCCTCCAGCTCAGCCCAGCAGCTAACACTTGACACAAGCAGCCAGGGCAGTGCCCACACCGTGCCCAGGCTTTGCTTTCCTCTCAGGTGCCCGTTGTTGTTGTTCCAGGAGAACCCATACCTGTGCAGCGACGAGTGCGACGCCTCCAACCCCGACCTGGCCCACCCGCCCAGGCTGATGTTCGACAGCGAGGACGAGGGGCTGGCCACGTACTGGCAGAGCGTGACGTGGCGCCGGTACCCGGAGCCGCTGCTGGCCAACATCACCCTGTCCTGGAACAAGAGCATCGAGCTGACCGACGACATCGTGATCACCTTCGAGTACGGCCGCCCCACGATCATGATGCTGGAGAAGTCGCTGGACAACGGGAGGACTTGGCACCCGTACCAGTATTACGCAGACGACTGCATGGAGGCCTTCAGCATGCCAGCACGGAGGGTCCGGGACCTCTCCACCACCAGTGCCAACAGGGTTCTCTGCACCGAGGAGTATTCCCGCTGGGCGGGCTCCAAGAAAGAGAAAACCGTCCGGTTTGAGGTGCGGGACCGCTTCGCCATCTTCGCTGGCCCCGACCTCAAGAACATGGACAACTTGTACACCCGGCTGGAGAGCGCCAAAGGGCTCAAGGACTTCTTCACCGTCACCGACCTGCGCATGAGGCTGCTGAGGCCCGCCCTGGGCGGCACCTACGTGCAGAGGGAGAACTTGTACAAGTACTTCTACGCCGTCTCCAACATTGAAGTCACCGGCAGGTAACGGCTGCTAAGTTTCTCTTCTCGGAGGGATGAGAAGAGGGTTCTTGCTAGAAAAGCGAGCCATCAGCGTTTCTGCTGAGCCAGGGAGAACTGTTCCTCCCTCTAACACCCCTTCTCCCCAGGCAGGGCAGCAGATGTGTCTTTGCAGGGAATGGCTGGGGCACCTCCAAGGCTATGTCCTCCTGCAGCTGGTGCTGGGGGAGCTGGGAGATGGCTTGGATAGACACTCAGGGTCTGAGGTCCCCCCAATACCCTGTCCCAGCTGTGCAAACACAACCAGTCTTTGCCCAGATGTCCCAGGGGTGATGCTGGTAGATATGGGGTGTGGAATGAGGCTCACACCCCTAAACTCCAGCTCGCTGCCCATACAAGCAGGGTGGGTCAACCCCAGTCAGTCCTGCACGCCCTGAGCAGCTCCAGCCCTGGAGTTTGGGCTGAAGGCAAACCCCCTGGCAGGTCTGGGGCAGAGGAAGCAGGAGGGGGCTTGTTTCTCCTGGGTTTTGTTTCTCATTTCTCTATACGATGCCATATGTTACGTTATGACATCAACTGAAAAAGCAAAGTAAGGTGGAAAAGTGCCGAGATGGCTGATTTCCCATCCAGCCTGTGTGAGACTTACAGGCAGGAGGGGAAAGCTCTCCCCATCACCCACCCCATGCTAACAAGCATCACCACAGCGACAGAGGAGCCGTTTGTATCGGTTCCAAACTGTTTGCTTCTGAGACTTGCAAGTAGAAATGTTTGCAGGTGCCACCGAGGCTGGCTTTGAACGGGCTCCAAGGGGAAGGAAGCTGCAGTGAGGGATGGGAGAGCCCTTTCCACCCGCCAGGGCAGGCAGAAGGAGCGGTGAGGGTTTTTCTCACGGCGTGGTGCCTGTCTGGGACGAGCAGCTGTGGCTCTCAGCTGGGTTGGGAGCGTTTAGGGGTGCCCACAGTAGGGATTGCTCAGGGAGGAGCCCTGGGGGCAGGAAGTGGGAGAACACCTCCACGTGTGTCTGGTAAATTAGGACTAAATGTTTGATGTCAGTGCTTGTGCAATGAGTTTTAGCTTCCAAGTGTGGAGATCAGCACAGATAACCAAGGACTTGTTCCTGCTCCCGCGGCAGCTTGGAGGTAATTGATGCTTTGAAGAGTTAAAAATACTCTCGGTGAACACCTTCCTCCTCCGAACCATTCACCTTTCCTGCCTGCCTTGGTCAGGATTTGTTGCTTCAGTACTTTGGACTTGAGGCCATGCTGGTGGGATTCTCCCCAAACCAGCACCTTGCTCTCAGTTGTCCTCCTCCCCCCTCCCCAGCCCCCCATCACCTTTTGAATTCACTGGCCAAATTTAATGTCATTTAACAGCAGCAGAGACTGGTTCAAGACAGAAAAATCCCTAAAAATTCTGTGAAAAGAGGCATCTAGGGAAGGGGAGGAAAAACCCTTTCAAACACGCCCAGGGCTGGAGGAGTCGCATCCTCTACGAGACATCCAAAATTCCACGGCCGCCCCGAGGGCAGCTGGAGGCGGGGACGGCCGGGCTGCGAACGCCCTGTGGAAGCTGCAATGCTGCTTTTTAGCCGGGGCCGACACGAGACTGGTTGGGGTTTGTTGGCTGATCCCTGCCGGCCTCTCCCGGCGCTGGCGCGGTGCCGGCGTGGCCGCCTGCCCGCGGCTGCTGCAGCTCCCGCTCCCCTCTTGGCTCCGCTCACCGAAACCCGCCCGACCGCCACCCCCAGTGCAGCAGGGCAGCGGCGAGGAGAGGGCTTTTCCTTGGCTGGGAGCAGGGAGAACTCTGAAATCTGCTTTTATCAGCCCAAGCTGCAAGTTCTGAGCTACAGTAAGATGCAGCTTTGCACTGCTCCAGCTTGCTGGGCCGGTTCCCAGGAGAGAAGGATGTTCATCCTGGATAGGGAAGAGGTCAGTGCCTGTCCTGTGCTGACTCTTCCAGCTCCCATGGGCACAGGGCAGAGAAGGTGAGCAGCTGAGGAGCTGTGGATAAGTGGTGTATAAGATGGGGAAGCTCACTGTGAATTAACTCTGCTCCTGTGATTATTCCAGTCCCAGCAAGCAGGTTTTTGCACTGAAAAGCAATCTAATTCCAGCTGTAAGCAAAGCCAGTAACAGTGCAGGGACTAAAACCAAATTAAATCTAGTGTATGGCTCAACAAGGGATGGGTTATTGAGAGGAAGAGAGGAGAAATCAATGTGAGCCTGACAGGAGCACTGTGCAGGGAAGGGGGGAGGAAGGGTGGGCAGGGATGGGGATGGACACACACTGCCTCTTCCAGGACATGTTGGAGGAACAGCAGGAAAGTGCCTAGATAATGGTGGGGTGGTGTTAGGGATCCACTACAGGGGGCATGGAAACAAGAGGGAAGATAATGGTGAAGAAATGAGGAGCCAAGGGCAAAACACAGCCAGAAAATTCCACCTGGAGAGCAGAGTGAGCAGCCCCGAGAGGCTGAAGGAGCTGTGCCTGGCCACAGTGTGTGGCAGGAGCAGTGTGTGGCATTGCCTGTGTCCCTGTACCACACCGGGATTTTGGCGGTGCCCACAGGGTGATGAGGCGCTTGGCAGCTCATTTCCAGTTGTCTGTTCATGGTCAAGAGAAGAGCAAAACACAGAGCAGGCCGAGAGCCCCGGTGGTTTCTCGTGCTGCAGCCTTAACTGGTGGGTTCAGAGAGCTTTCTGTGACCCCCTCAGCCCATGTACTCCTGGCCCCCACCCAAGCACACCCCATCCTTCACACCTCAGCTTCACACCAAGGAAAACCACTCACCACAATCTCCCAGAGCTTTTGGGAAAAGCAGAAAGAGACAGAACAAAGGACATGGGGACAAGGGAGTGAGTTTTCTGCCTTCTCTCATCCAGTACATGAAACGATCTGGTGAATCCTGGGGGTCACTTCTTCCTTCCTGGGTGTTGGTACAGTGGGCTGGTCCCTCAGGGTCTCCTCTGCATCTCCTCCTCCCACAGCCTCAGCCAGGTCTATCTCTCTGCTCATGGCTGACAGTTTATTTTTACTCTCTTTCCTCTTGGTATCTTTTTCTTTTCTTTTTTTTGCTTTTTTTCCCCTTTCTTCTTCCGTCCTGTCCCTATTGATCTGCAGAGTAACTGGAGATGCAGAAGAGTCAGGACAGGAATAGACACAAGCAAGCCCTTGGCCTGTGTGTTGTGTGTGTGCCAGGCAGGGTGGGGAAGGGAAGTGGAAGGACTTTTCCCCACAGATCTCTTTATTCACTGCTTAATTTTCTCCTTGGTGCAGCAGTGAGCTCAGGCACGGGTGAATGAGCTTTCCCTGGCTGCTGGGGCTGTGGTGAGAGCCACTGGTTCTGCTTCCGTTCCACACTGGGTCTCTCTGGAGTAATTTCTTCCCCTTCATAACGTCAGTCACTGCCGTGCTCAGCAGGGCACGCTCCATCACAGAGACATTAATAAGCTGTAATTGAAGTTAATGTGCCATGGCCAGGACATGTGGATCCAGTTAGGAGAAATCAGATTGAGCAGAAGTGAATCAATTTTAGGCTGGTTATTAGGATTTCTCCCCTCTGTCCTGCCCTGCCCCAGTGCATGCACTATCTGTCTGTGCATCCTGCTGGTGATGAGCAGTCCCCGGAGGAAGGCAGGAGGAGGGAGCATCCCTCATCACTGAGCAGCTCCACAGGACAGAGCCTCCTCTCGGGCTGTACTCAGGCCGAAGAGGCACCAACAAGATGGGGTTTCTAGTTTTGAAGTGGCATTTCCTTTCCTCACTTCACCAGTTCCTTTTCTTAGGCTTTCCTTGGCTGTTGCTTTGCTTACACCAAAAAACCTGAAGGGAAAGGCCCTTTGTGCTCCCCTGCTTCTTTGCCTGGTGCGTTCTCGGTGCTGTGCATGGATGCTCTCCAGGAGGATTTTCTCTCCACATGACTTGCAGAGTTTGTTCTAGTGGAGCAGAACAACTTTGGCCAGCCTATTGTCCTGCTGCCAACATCCAGGATCAGGCACTCCAGACCTGGAGGACCAAAGCCATCCCCAAAAGCACCTCCTGCAATAAATGGAGCTGGAAATGGTCAGTGGTACCCATGTGCAGGGGATATTCTTTTCTGAATTTGTGGTGAGTTTTGAGATGTGGAGTGATGCAGCATTGCTGTTAAAGATGAATGAATTCCTGGTCTCTACCTCCTCCTCTCAATGAAAGCAGCTCAGTGCACGTGTCCTGTGGCTGTAGCTCAGCTCAAACCAGGGGTGCCAGCACAAAGCACAAACTGGCTGCCCCTGAGCTGCTTTGCCCTGGTGGGAGATTTCTTCTTCTGGCTCTGTTGTGGGAGACCTTCCAGATGTTCTTGACTTCCCCAGCAAAGCTGTCTTTAAACTGGAGAAAAGGTTTGGTCTGTGCAAGAGTTTCTTGTTGAGGATCTTGGCTTTTGTGTGGCAGCTGGTGAGCATCATTCCCTGAGGAGCAGGGACCTGCACCAAAGGGGAACAGGCAGGACCTGGGGTGAATGATCTGTGAGAGCAGGGGCTTCCCCAGCTGAGCTTGCCCAATCCCAGTGCTGGGACATCACTCCCAAAACAGCCACAGGCTCACCCAAACATCCCCAAGAACAAGCCCAACGCCCCTGCAGCCCTCAGCCAGCTGCTGCCCACACTTGGCAGCTTTGGCATGACCATGAAAACCAGGGCAAGCACTGCCTGTGCCCGTCCCTGCTCCTTCCCCTGCAGCTCCTGGCAGACAGAACTCTGGTCCCGGGAGGCAGCAGCATCCTCGTGTCAAGGACGGCCAAGTCTGTGCCAGCAGAGGCTGCGTTCCTCAGCCGTCCTCGCCTCCGTGCTGGGCAGCCCCGGAGAGCTGGATGGCTGAGCTTCCCTGGCATTCCTCCGGGCTGGAATCAGCTCGAGTTCCAGCAAAATCCTGCTCTTGGTCATGTAGTTAAATTAAGTTAATGTGCAGCAACTGTTTGCTGGAGTCCTGCAAAGGTTTCTACTCCCACTGCAGCAAAGTGGGGAGGAAACTCTATGAGCGGGAGGGAGGGAGTTAGCGAGAAAACCAGAGAGCTCCGCCCTCCCCCAGACACTGCTGACACTTTGTCGATAGCCAGAGACAGATGCCCAAGGTCCTATTACCTGCTGCTGGCTTCGGTTTGTGAAGGTTTTATTCCCCCTCCGATTTTGTTGCCGAGTTGTGTCCGGCCCTGAGCAGATAATAGAATTTCATCGATAGACTGAGAAGGTGATGTATGTTAAAGCACTTAATATAAAGAGACTTCTACAGGAGCCCAAATTCAATTTGGCCAATGAACTCAATTGCAGGCATTATTGCATTCCAGGAGAAAGACCAAGAGCATTTATACACATTACTCTGCAAATATTTATGTTCACATATCCGTGTGGTGTCCTCTTCACCCTTCCTCCCTTTCTGCTGGCCGACCCCCTAATGGGGAAGTTTGGTTTTGTGTTTGCTTTTTAAGACAGCTTTGAATATAAATAATGTTCCACCACTCAGCAGGATCTTGACAGCTGGTGAGTGTCAACTTATTTAAAATAAATAGCCTCTTGGATGGGAACAGCCAGCTAGCGTGCTCTCCACTTTGGCATCTTTTAAATTGTCTCATCTTTGTTACCCAAACCTCAAATCATTTCGGAGGGCAGTGAGGAGGGTTCCTTCCTGCTGGGAGGACTCACCCATCTCTACCACACAACCAAAAGTCAAAACCCACAAGGAAAACAACCCGCTCACAACCCTCTGACCTAACTCAGGGTTTTTTTCAGTTCTTTGGCTCTGCACAAAGCAGTGAAAGCCAGAAGCCTCTTACTCTGGTTCAAGCTGAAAAAAAACAAGACAATAAAATGGCTTTTCCTCTCGTTCAGCCCCTGGACCACAAGCTCGGGGAAGCTCCCAGCCCTGCTCCTGGGATGTTGCCTTCTTCATCCCCCTGAGCCCTGCTCCAGGACTGGCCACAGCAAACCCCTGCCAGAGAGATCTCCCAGCAAGGCAAATCCTGATATAAATGCTCTCCACAAAGGGACTGTGCTTCTTCCATGGCCCAGCCATTAGAAGCTATTTTTACCTGCTTCCACACGCACAGATGGGCCAGAAACAATCCAAGCTCAGCACCCGTTATGCTTTGCCCAAAAGATTTGCTCCCTGCTTTTGCTGAGCTGCCAAAACAGTTGCAGAAGAGCAGGTAGAAGTGGGTAAGTGATGGCCAGGCAGCTGCCGGAGCGTGCTGCGAGCAGCGGCTGGGGATGACAATAGAGAGATGGAGAAGAGTTATTCATGTTTCCCCGAGAGCCCAGATCAGTTGAAACATCGTTTTCCTTGGGGACGGAGAGGAAAGAGCTCCCTTCAAACACATGGTCCCGTGAGACTCATTAAAGGCTCATCAATTACAGTGAGAGCAAACAATTCAGGAGAAAGCTCTGATAAGCCTTCCTCCGGCCCGCAGTCATTAGCGGCTCTCCCGAGCTGCCTCTCCCCGCACCAGCACAGAGGGAGCAGGGGGGCAAAGCCGAGCCCGTGGGGGGAAATGCAGGAGTGTGGTGGCTCGGAAGGCAACAGGATGGCACCAGCCGTCTCCAGAGTATCCCTATGGCCATGCAGAGCATCCTCGTGGAGAGGAGTGTGCAGGCTGGGCTGCGAAGAGGATTGCAGGGGAGGTGGTGGCCTGCTGCTGCTCCATGTCCGGGATTTTTTAAGGTGCTCAGGGCAGCCGGTGTTGTCTCATGGGAGCTGGGTAAGAGGCACAAGGGGATGGAGCAGCTCTCTAGATCCCCACCCAGCAGTTCCTCCAGCCCTACCCAGCACAGCAGGGTCACTGCTGGGGGGTGCCAGCACCCCAAGGCTGCCCCATCCCTGCAGGAAGGGAGAGGGATGAGGAGATGTTCTTTACCTTTCTCTGCCTCACTTCCCTGCTCTGCAAGTGGGGTTGAGGACAGAAAAAGGGTTGTAAATCAAGAAAGAATCCTTGGAAGGAAAACAAAGGGCTGAGATGGCTTTTTAAAATTACTTCAAAAGTTATTATTAATGAAAGCTGAGGGAAAGGGGAAGTTTTCCCATTCCCAGCACAGAGGGAGGTTTGCTGCAGGTTTGCTGCACTCACCCCCTTCCTGTGTGTAGGCATCTCCTTCCCTCACACGTGGGCCTGGCACCAGACACCTCTCCAGCAGCTCGCTGCCATGACCTCCAGGATGCTGATGTGGAGAATTGCAGAAAAGTGTTCTTTATGGCTGAAAGAAAAAAAAAACAACAAAAAACAAAGAAGAAAGCGAAAAAAAAGGACATTTGCCTGTAAACTTTCCTTGGCGCTCCGAGCTCCGTGATGTTCCCTGGTGGAGGCATTGGCAGCATCAGAACCACACTGCACCACTCTGAGCTGAATGACCTGCACTAAAACAAACTCATAAATACCCCTTTGTGCAAACTGCAACATCTTGGGGCACACATTGCTCCGACCACTCCTGCTGGGAGCAGTGTGAGCCAGTTTTTGTTCAATGCCAAGTGCAGTGGCCTGCAGGGCAGGATGGGTGTCCCTGGTGCCTGAGGGTGCTGTGGGTCCTGCTGGGTCTGCCCTGGGACTGCTCCCCACCACTGCTGACCCTACACAGGCTTTGAACACCCACTGAGAAACAGCCTCGACCCTCGAGTGAGAGAGGAGAAACACTCCCAGCTCCCCAGATCTCCTCCAGAGCCAGAGAGACCATATTGCAATCAGCACTTTGCTGGAGCAGCCCCGGGGCTGGAGCAGGGCCATGGCTGCCTTCTGCAGGACCCAGCGCAGGTGTCTGCCCCGCTGCTGATTTTTAAGCCTCATTGCTAAGTAGCTCCTAACCTTTCCCTTCATCCTCTCCTTCCTGCCATGGCTGGGCGCCGAGGAGGATGAGCAGAGGCAAGCAGCTCCCACCCAGGGGACTGGGCTAATGCCATTTACTCCAGTCTCTGCCAGCTGCATCTTGGCTGGGGAAAGACAGGCACAGACCATCGGCGTGTCCTTGGGCTTGTGGGCCCAGAGGAGGAGGCACAGAAGCCTGAGGAAGGGGTTGAAGCTGATCCACTGAGCCCAAGCTGCAGGAAAGCCAGGATGCAGAAACCTCTGCCCAAAATGGGGCTGGCTGAAGGTGCTGGGCTGTTCACCATTAAATAATGCAGCCTGATTGATTGGGCTGAAAAGTGCTGTGCTGCGGGGTCAGCCTGCTGGGGTTACAGTTCCCTGCTTAGATTGATGATCCTCAAAGGTCGAATTCAGAAAGCAATTCCCTGGTAAAATTGATCCTTCGGATAACAAAACTTCTGCACAGTGACAAAGGGCATAGCAGTGAGAAAAATCAGTGACCCCAACACAGGCAGGCAAGGTGAACACCTGCCTCTGCTTCCTCTTGACTTAATTTTCCTTGTTTACACCAATTAGGAAGTGAGGGTCTCCCCTGGGAAGAGCAGTGCTCTACCACTCCTCGCTGGGAGACATCCATGAGCTCCCTCCCTGTCCCCATCCCACCAGGCAGCTGGGGCTGTGCCAGGAGCTGGTGCTGGGCTCCCAGCCCTCCCCAGCAGCAAGGGAGCAGTGTGTGTGTGTGTAGGAGCTGACCCTTCTACAAGGCCAGGTCCCACTGCGAGGAGGAGGATTTGTAGCTGCAGCCAAGTTGATGGTGAATGGGTCTCACCCTCCTGCACTGGGAGCCAGAAGCACCCCAAAATGTCTGCTTGGCTCCTGCCAGGAGCAAGGATGTGCCACATGTGCAGGGGGTTGGCTGAGGCTGCCTCAGGCCACCACAGGGACAAGGTGGTGGCCACCCAGGGCTGATGTCCCCACTGTGACTGGTCCTTGACTCACAGGGTCAAACACTGGAGCCAAGCACCACCTTCCATCTCATCCCAAACTTCAGGGAAAGCAAGGGGTGTGACAGTCCTTTCCATCCTTGTACCCACTCCCCTGGGGCTCCTAAACCCCCCTGGCTGGATGCTGAGGCTGTGCCCCATCCCCTCACCCCCATCAGAGGAGGAGGGAGGAGAGCTGCAGCTCCTGGAGCTGTTGCTCTGTTCAAGCAGGGCCCAGAGCAGCAGTGGTGAAGCTTTGACCTGCTTTAACCTGCTTTAACCCACTGTCTTGCCTGCTTTGCTCTCATCTGCTCATCTTGAAGCGAGAGAAGGAGGCCACGCTGTGTGGACACTGAATAATTCAGAGCCAGGCTCTGCAGCACCCTGGGGCTGGGCAGCGCCTCTGCCAAAGGGCTGGGACAGCTCAGCCGAGATCCTTCCTTACAGAGTCAAAGGGGATCTGCAGCATCTGAAATTCAGCATCCCTCCTGCCTGGAGGTACCAGCCAAAGCCACTTCCTTCCCCTGGATGCTGGGGCTCGTGGCTCACTCCCAGGGCACAAGTGCTCAGAGGCTGTTTGTGCTTTCAGCCGTGACGCGGCGTCTCCAGCCCTCCCCACACACGGTTTCGAGTGGAGCATGCTGAGCGTGTCTGCCTCTGCTCCCTGGGCCACGTTTTCTTCTTTCCTCCCTTTCAGAGGCTGCAAAATTCCCTCCTCTGCTTGGTCAGACACAGGGCAGGGTTGTAAGACAGAGAGAGATTGTTCATCCAGCTTATGTTTAGCCTCTGAGCGGGGTTTGCTAGAATTAAGGACAGGGAAGGGAGGGAGAGGAAGAAAAGAAATCATACATGAGGTCAGCTTATCCAGCCATGCGTGAGGAGAGCACAGCAAAGGCGGCCTCAGTGGGTCAGGCAGGTGGCTGGGGAGCTTCTTTGGGGGCAGGGGCACCCCAAGGGAGAGGGGCAGAGCCACCAGGAGCAGGGGGCATGTGCAACACCAGCACCCAGACTCCCAGCTCCCAGCCTAATCCAGGCTGTTTATCCCAGTGCAGACAGAGCACAAGGAGCAGCAGGCCATGTTTCCTCTGTCTTCTCTGCAGGCAGTTCAGTCCCCCAGCTCTGCATCTCCTGAGCCCTGCAAAAGGAAGCGCTGCCCCATCAGACTTCTCCACCCCTGCACAGCAGGCACAGCATTACTGTTTTCTAATGCTTCTGCTTCTGAGGGTGTAAATTATTGCACAAAGCAGGGAAAACCATCGGGCTGTGCTAGGGATCGGCTGTCTGGAATGAAATGAGATGTTTTGGTCCCCAAAGTCTCTGTCTGATGGCCTCAGCTCGGGCCCAGGAGTCACCAGAGCCACGTGTGAGTTATGGGCTCAGCCTCTGCGCTCTGCGCAAGTCACCTCGGAGTCTGAGCAACAGGAATTACTGTGCACTGAGATAATTATTCCCTGCATACTGCACTACAGCTCATTAAAAGTTTCTTAATGTTTGCAAATTGCTGAATAGCGTTTTCAGTTGTTGCCTTCTCTGATGAGGCAGGGACTAGCTGGTGGATTCTGGTGGTGGCTTGTTGTCTGGGTTATTTTGGTTGCAGCAGGCTGGGGTTGTGCTGCACATAGGGAAAAGGGTTTGTGCTGGGCAGCCTCACACCATGGCAGAAAACACTGTTGGCTTTGGCACAGTGCACAGGGGGCAAGGGCTGAGTGCCACCAGGGTTAGCCCAGCTCCTCCATCCAGAGCCAGAGACTGCCTCCAAGTAAAAGCCTCCATCTGAGGTAATTACCCAGATTTCTGTAACAGCCTGACATGTGACTCCTTCCTGGTGTCTCAGCTGCAGATGTTGACTTGCCATTAAGCAGTCTGTGCTCCTCAGTCAGTCAGACAGTGGGAGTGAAGTGTCTCATCTTGGACGAGAGGCTGTGGATCTGCCCTGGGTGAGGAGGTGGCCATTGAACCCCAGATACCTGGGGAAAACTGCTGAGCTCAGTGAGAAAAAACC
The DNA here is from genome assembly GCA_013399455.1 of Anthoscopus minutus. NCBI lineage: Eukaryota > Metazoa > Chordata > Aves > Passeriformes > Paridae > Anthoscopus > Anthoscopus minutus. The sequence goes on from VWYI01048532.1 coordinate 464,805, forward strand.
TGCAGGAGGAGCAGGGAAGGGGTGACCAGCCTGGCCTCAGCACATTTCCAGCACTGTGCTGGGGGCAAGGAGGAGCAGCAGCAACACCTGACAGCTCTTCCCTGTCTTCTTCCTCCAGGTGTAAATGCAACCTCCACGCCAACCTGTGCACCTTCAAAGAGGGCAGCCTGCAGTGTGAGTGTGAGCACAACACCACGGGCCAGGACTGTGGCAAGTGCAAGAAGAACTTTCGCTCCAGGTCCTGGCGAGCAGGGTCCTACCTGCCTCTCCCCAATGGGTCCCCCAATGCATGTGAGTACCCTGCAGGGAGCCAGCCCTGCCCTGGGCTGCACAGCACCCACAGATGGGAGTGGGTGCTCATCCTGTCCTTCTCCAGCTCGAATCAGTGCAGGATGCTCGGCTTTCCAAAGGGAAATGGGTTCTTACCGCTGTCTTGATACACAGAGAAATGAAGGAGGATCTGGTGGATGCAGAGGTGATGTGTTGGCTGCTGGCACCGGAGTGATGAGTCTAAATGACGGTCGAGAACAGCGATGATGACCTTAGGCTAAGACACAACCACGGCTTCGGGGCAAAGCCAGTCACTGTCCTTTGACAAAGGGGTTCCCCAGCACAGCACAGCTCTGGCTGCCGAGCAGCTAGCGGGCTCTGTGCTGGCTCTGCTCAGCTGCAGGAGCACCGGCTGCTCTCTGCATCCTGTCCGTGCTTGCCGGTGCTCCCGGGCAGCGCCGCGAGGTCCCCGTGCGCTGCCGCTGCAGCGCGGCTCTGACGGCGGCGTGGCGCCGGCGGGATGGAGGAGGATTCCCACCATCCTCCGAGCAGGGAACTGGGGCAGGTGATGCCTGGAGGAGCTGGAACAGAGGCTAGACGGAGTTAAGGAGAATAAAGGATATTTACTGAGGCCTTCAAAGGCCACACCCGGACAGCGCCAGCGTTACAATCGTGGCTCTGTCTGGATGTCCCCAAAATGGAGGCAAAGGGAGGGGAGGCAGTCCTGAGATCACACTATTTTTATATGTTTGGGTCCATTTGCATGCAGGAGTCTCACTTGTCCACCCTCTTCCTTCCATGTTGTTTATACTTTTGAGCCAGAAGTTTGGAAAAAAAATGTCCTTGAGTCCCCAGTTGTAGTAGGATTGTTGTGTCTTCATCACCTTGTGATCTTAGTAACCCTGAACAAAAGCCACACACCAATGCAGAATAGAAAACCCAAAAGCCCAAGGCATCACAGGAAGCATCACAGATGGGCCAGTTCCTCTTGGGTTCCTGTCCTCTCCATGCTGGCAAACTTGTTCAAATATCAGGAAGCCACAGTAGCCACTCCAGCCCTTCAAGCAGCAGCTTGAGGCATTACCAAAGAGAATCTTTTCTCTCCCTCCCCCCAAATTTTCTGAAAGATTTATGTGCTTTAAGATGATCAAAGCTGAAAATCAGGCTCCAAAGGCCGTGACGGGAATGTTTTGTGTGTGCCAGGGCTGGTAGACGAGCAGGTTCTTTGAAAGGGAACGAGCTTGTCAGCTCCCACCAAGTGGCTGCATTGCTTCAAAGGAGCCTGGGAGAGTTTCTGGTGCTGACAGGCACAGACATGCTGTTCTCTCCCTTCCCTCCATTCCTTGTGTCTCTTCCTATTTCTCTTTCTCCTCTGCTCTTCCTTCTCTCATTCATCTCTCTTCCCATCTTTCAGTCTTCTTCCTCCTCCCCACCCCAACTATCTTGGCTGCTTCCTCCTCCCCACATCAATATCCTCTTCCTGTGCCCCAGAGGCAGCTCTCTGAAGCCCTCTGCTCTTGGTAATCCTACCTCTTCCATCTTCCATTTGTATTCATGCAGAGATGAGGCTTTCTATGATTCACTCTCGTGTTACAGCAGGGAGGCCCATGGTTGTGTTTAAAAAAAGACTGGATGTGGCTCTCAGTGCCATGGTTTAGCTGATGAGGAGGTGTTAGGTCATGGGTTGGACTAGATTATCTTAAAAGTCTTTTCCAACCTAGTTCATTCTGTGATTCTGTGATTCCCCTGTTCAGACCCACAGCTTGTCCTTAGCCCAGTGCTCCTATGTGCTCGTCCTTTGCTGTGCTTTCAGAGAAGCCCAAGGAAATGGTTAACAGAAAAAAACCATCAGCAAGGACCACTCTGGATTTCCTTCTCCAGGTGAAAGGCTTGAGATGCCAGGAGCCCAGACAGCGTTGTCTGGCTGTTTCTGTGCTTTGACAAAAGCAGCTTTTAAGCTGTAGCAGCAAACTGATGTGCCTGTGAGCAAGCCCCCACTAATTAGCTGCTGTTCAGTCCCATGTTGTGTGTCTGTGTGATCTTCTGATGGTGTCCTGCTTCCAGTGACTGGGCTTCCTCTTGTTTTTTCCAGGTGCAGCTGCAGGCTCAGCCTTTGGCAGTAAGTAAAACCCCGACTGAAATGCTGGCATTTAACTCCTCGGTGCATGATCCTTGTGGATGTCACTAGGAAAAAAAATACGGTTATTTTCTATCCATTATCATTTTCCAGGCAATAAGTCTTCCCTAATTGTGCCTCATTTTCTGTCCTGTCAAAGAGTCTTATATTTTCTTCCTCTGACTTCTGCAGCCTCATTTTGCCTCTTCCTCTGGCATGGTTTCCCCCCATGAGGTTCGTTAGTATGGCAGCCGGAAAGGAAATAAAAAAAGACTCTTGGAAATCACCAGTGCTCGCTGTGAACTCCCCCCTTAGCCCCCCAGTACTGCCAAATTCTGCTCTGAGAAGGAGCTGAGTGTGAATTATTTGGTGTAGAACCCAGTCTGGGTCACCTTGGGCTATCAATTAAAAAAGCGTATGGAGTGCGTGTACATCTGCATGTACACGTGTATGTATATGAACAAATGTCTGTGAGGTGTCAGCAGCAAAGGCAGAGCTCAGCAGGGATTTCTGCTGCAAGATTGATGGCAGGAGAGGGCTCCTTATTTAACAAAGCTGGAGGTAGCTTGATATCAAAGAGCCTGGAGTTTTGGGTAAGCAGAAGCCTGGGTTTGAATGTTGCGGTGCAGAGTGCCCCTCCAGAAGAAACAAATCAAGGAGCTCAATGAATAATGAATTCTTTGGTTTGCAGGCAAGTGGGAAGAATTGGAGGAGGAATCGTTTCAGGGAAATTCAAATGAAATTAAGAAAAAGGCACCTAATAGAAAAGTGGAGGGCAGGTTTTCTGGGTAAATGAACCATATTTAGATTTTTATCTAAAATTGTAGTTAACTGCTTGAAATTTTCAAATAAAAAGTAAAAGTCTCCTTAAGTAATTTAGGATTTTAAAAAAATAAATGTTTCAACAGTCTAAAATATTCTTCACCTTTCTCTTCAAAACCATTTTGATAATTTTTTTGCCTCCCATTTCCAAAGCTTGGCGTCCTCAGCACTACTTTTGTTTCCCTGGAAAACATTCCCCATCAAGATTTTCTGTGGGGCAGAAGCCGGGAGGGTGCTGGGGGCGATGGGCAGGAGGTGGACAGGAGGGATTTATGTCCAAGGCCAGTTAAGGAGAGATTATTTAGCCCACATAGGAGACTAGAAGTGACCTAAATTAAGTATTTAAACTAGCTCAGGGCTATTATGAAATTAAGCACGATAATCTGCATGAAGCAGTGGGACAAACAAGGACAGGAGGGCAGCAGGTGTAAGTAAATTAAGCACTGGGAATTTGTGTCCCAGGGTTATTTTAGTTGGGGCTGTTGTGGGGAGCAGTGGGGTGCTCCACTGACCCCCAGCCGTGCCAAAATTTGAAGGGTGCCACTGGGAACAAACACCTGCCAATGGTGCCGGTTGGCTTTGATGGTGCCAGGGGTTTTGGTGAGGGGTGGCAGCATGGAATGGTGCAGTGCAAGGAGCACAGCTTGGCCTGGGGGCTCCTTGGCACCTCCCGTCCGCTCCTCACTCCATCCCTGCCCAGACCTTCCTTCATCTCCCCTTTTCAGCTTAATTGGCAATTAGTTTATGATCGAGCTGTAAGTATTTAAGCCAATATCTGCACCAACAGAGTAAGCTGGTACAGCCCCAGCCTGCAGCCCCTGCTCACACACACGCGCGTGCCCTCGCTGTGCGCAGCGTCATCCAGCCGCCCTCGCCTTAATCCTGCCCGTGCCCCAGTTGTGACCGTGCTGAGAAATCAGTCACCAGTTCAGCCCAGCAGCAGCAGCAGCCTCACAGGTGTGCAGGCTGGCACAGGAACTCGCCACTCCCCCCAGTAAGTGCCTTCCAACTCTTCTCTTTGCTTGTCAGCCTACGAGCGACCGCAGCGCGTAAACACGGCAAAAACCAGCACGGCAAAAACCAGCACGGCAAAAACCACCACCATCACCTCAACCACCATCCCAACCACCATCACAACCACCACAACCACCAGCAGCACCCCCCTACCAGCCACCACCACCCAGCCAGGTGGGTGCCATGTTCCCTGCCCTGCTCAGAAGCCAGGACTCCGCTCCCAGGCTCCTCTTTCTGTGCTGGTAGCCGTGGATCTCTGCTCTGTAGGATGATAAAGGGACATGGATAAAAATCACCCCGACTTGGTTCACTTCCCCCAGCCACCAGGCAGCCCTGGTTTGCTGTTGTCTCTGGCACAACTGCCAGAGATGCTCTCACAGCTCAATTGCAGGACAGGAAAGTAATGAAGACTTTTCTGATCCATGATAAATTTAAACCACATATTTCTCTGGAAGGAGAGGGGAATTGTACCCCATCCTGCTCTATCCCTGACCTCCTGCCACTTGCCACCAGACTCAGAGCAGCCCACAGGTTTTGCTCTGTCCTTGCTGGTTGTCCCAATCCTGCACCAAATCCCTGTGGCCAAACCCATGGATGTACTGCAGGTACAGTTTTCCTAGGGCAGAATTCCAGCACTCCCCAGGTGGCCGCTGTCCAAGCAGCCCGGGAGCGTGCAGGGCTGGAGCTCACACACATGCCAGAAACATCTTTTCCTAATTCCTGAAATCACCCAGTGGAGGAAAACTTTTGTCCTTTTTCTGGGGGTTCCTCCTTCCCTCCCCCTGTGAACAAGGAGACGGTGTTTTTCCTTGTCTTTTGGAAATGAGCAGATAAAACTTAACAGCAGGACTTTTTTTTTAAGCTGCTCATGGGGGAATTAGACACGCATTCCTCCCTTTGCCATGCTTTCAGGGCCTGATATTTCCCAGGAGGACGTTTTACACCCACAGCATGTTAGTAACAGTCTGTCTGGGGGAGCTGCCAGAAGCCAGTCAAAGGGATGAGGAAACTTGATTGCATGTTTATGCAAATATAGATATATTCATGGAAGTACCCTGCTTGAGGAGTTAATCAGGGAGCCGAGGGTTTAAGTCCAACTTCCATGGAGCTGGAGTGACCCTGAAAAATGTAAGGCTCAGCTCTGTTAGGAAGAGCTCCTTACCCAGATCCATGCTCTACCTGTGCAGGAGAAGGGTTCATCCTCCCCCAGCCCATCCCCAGCAGGACCAGGTGATCACACCTACATCCACACAATGCACCTGGGGTCATCTCATTTTTATCCATGCTCACCTGTAGTGACATTTTAGGGCTGTTTTGTTGCTGTGTTCGTGTGGGTAGCTGCTTGGTGTGTCTCTTGTATGATTTGCAGTGCTCTGCCTTTGTGGCACCTCTGGCACAGGCAGAACAGTGTCTCTGGGGTTTGGGGTGCTGGGGGCAACCTCTCCTGCCAGGCTGCTCTGAGGGACATGAGAGACATCACAGGGTTTATTCCTTCTCCAAAACCTGCTTCCTGGGCAGAGAAAATGTTTTCCTAATGCTTTCATTAACTGATGGCAAGGCACAAAATTCATAAATTGCAGCCCAGCTGCCAGGTTGTTGGCTTGATACAGCCAGGCCTGAGCTCCTCGCTCCTCACTCCCATCCAGATCCCCAGCTGGGCTTCTGCAGAGCCAGGTCCCAGCCCAGGGCGGTGTGCCTGGGAGTGGTGACAGTCCCTGGAGGGGCTGCTCCACAGAAGAGGGCAGCCAGGGCCCCCAGCAGCTCAAGGTCCTGCTCTCACCTGGGCAGATGAGGGGTTTGACGCCAAAGGTCCACTGTGTGCCCTTGACCAGCAACAGGGAATCAAGGCACAGCTTAATTCTGATCTGCTTTTGGCCAGAGATGTTCCTCCTCCATGAAAGTATTTCTCTAAAAACTGTGACATTCCCGAGGGTCTGAATATCTAATTCACCTGGGCCCCAGGGGAAACACTTTGTGAAAGAGGTGACCCTTGGACTCCTGGCAGAAAACACATTTGCAGGGGGTGACCCCCAAGCAGGGTCAGAATCCCAAAGTGAGATACCCTGTTGTAACCCCCTGCTTCTGAATTTTAGAACCATTAAAATCCCTCCTTACTTTAAAGCCAGACATTTAAACCAGCCCAGCCAGAGCCCTGCCCCATCCCTGCGCTGTTTCGCCCTCTAATTGACACACTGTCTTCTGCCCTCTGAATTTCTGCTTCCCACCATAAGCAAGCATCATCAGACCAGCCTCTGAGTTTGCTGCCTCTGTGCCCGTGACAGAAACACAGAAAAAATCAGGTATTTCAAGCCAGCCCGACGTGTTTTTCCCTTCTCCTCGGTGCCTCCGCACGGCAGTGGGCAGCAGCACGGCAGAAGCAGCGTGGCACGTAGGCTAGAGGAGTAGATTAGATTTGGGTTGTCTCTGGGTTGCATGGAGCTGCTAGACATCTGCTTCCCTTGGCTGCTCGTGGTGTTTTCGTGGTCAAGGTGGAGCTGTGGTCGTGCTCGTAGGATGCTCCCTGCGCCCGGCCGTGCGGCAAGAGGGGAGACAGGGATGAGTTCACGGGCAAGGGCTGTGGTCTGGAGGCAGTGGAAGCTGCCAAAGTGGGTAGAAGGAAGAGAAATCACAGAGTTACCCTCAGGAGGATGAATTAAGTGCTATTCTCCTTTGCCTTCTGCAGTTCTGTTATTTCAAAGCCTTCCTTGAAGCCTGTCAGCTTCTTCTTTGCCATTTGTTACATTTTTTCCCATGTTCTAAATAAGCAAAAAAAAAAAACCCCAATGAAACAAACCACCAAAAACCCTAAACTTTTCCTTTTTAATTTCTTTTTCTTGTTTCAATTTTCCTCCTTCTGGTTCATGGCAGTCTCAGCAGTGCCAGTTCACCTCTGGGAAAAAGAGGATCAGCCTGAGCCCTGCTGGGTGGTCAGGAACTCGGGCAGAAAATGAGCACCAACAGCCTGGCTTTGGGGAGATCCTGCAGGAAAGGGATCTCATGTTTAATGTTTTGGGAAGGACTTTTCCAGGCTTCTCCCCCACTTCTCCAGTGCTGTTTGCCCCAGTGGTTTTTGCTATGAAATGTGACTTCTTGGTTCAATGGATTTCACTTCCTCAGAAGCCCACCAAGAACAGCAATTTCCATCAGTTTGCCCATAATTTCCCATTCTTATGAAGTGGGTCTGGGGCAAAATGTGTCTCTCTCCCCCTCCCAAAATGTAAAGTTGTCCATTATGGCCCAGAGCTACAAAGGGAAAGGTTCTCAGGATAATGAGCATTAATAATTTTCTTGGCTCTGTAAATGCGATTGAGTGGAGGTGTATGTGAATGACTAAAAAGCAAAATGCCTCCAGGGCTGTTTTTTATTGTGACTCTAATTAAACCCTTGCCAATTTGCACAGGGATTTTTTCATATTCTCTTTAACACTGTATTAATATCAATTGGTTTCCACTTTCCAGCTGAAAAGGACAATGTCTATCACCTTCTCTTAGAGCTTGTCATTAAAAAAATAATCTTTTTTTTTCTTTTTTATTCTGTATTGTTTATCATCCCCTTGATGAGGCTGGGAAATCACATTTCTCTCCTACTTGGGTTTGTCCTTTGAAACTTGGCAAGAATCAAGAGATTTTTTTTTTTCCCTCCTCCTCCTTATGTTACCCAACTGGAGCTTGAAATTAATAATATGGCTTTTAAAATTTTTAGTCCCTGGTTTGTTTTCTAGCAAACCTGAAGACTGTTACCAATATTGAGAAGCAGGGGAGGGGGATGGAGCCAATGGGGGTGAGGGTTTGCAGGGAAACCAAACAAGTGAGCTGTAAAATTTCTTGCTGGTTCAACTTCTCTGCAGTGGTTGGAAAATTCTTTGATTTGTATTTCTGAGGGAACAGCAGAGCCTGAAGGAGGGCGTGGAAGTTGGGATTGGAAACCAGGGCTTGGTGCCTCCATCCCAGGTGTGTGTGCTGTTTTTCAGCTGTTATTTCAAAGCAGAGGGGTGCAGGGCACTGGCTCAGATCCTGACGCTAACACAGGAGCTCGGGCAGCTCAGCACACACTGCCCCTCACCATTCGAGGGCTCTGGTGCCTAAAGACCCCCGTGGCACAGGGCTGGGTGTTGGATTTGGGGCTCTGACTCCCTGTGGGAATGCTGCAGGGCTCCTCGTGGGATACCAGCTCTCCCAGTAACACAATTTTCCCTTTGATCACTGCAAGACTACCCCGGCTTGTCGGCGGCTGCCCCGCTGCAGGTGGGCTCTCCCCCAGCCAAGGCTGGCCCAGGAGCACAAGGTAGGAGCCACAGGGCTGAGGAGCTGGGTCCTGACAGCTCAGAGAACGCTTTAGTTTCTAGCTCTGGATCCATGTTTTCCATGCCTCTCTTCTCCTCCTGCCCAGGAAAGAGCTCAGGGCTTGTCTGAGCCCTGCACGCAGCTGGGAACGAGGCTGGGTGAGCCTCGGGCTTTGGTTGTGTACATGAACAATGAGGATGGTGAGTGGTAGAAGGGATTGTTCACAGCTTGCTGCTGGGGTGAGCAGAGAGGATCATGGAAATGCTGTCATCTCCTGAGGCTGGAGCCTGTCAGTGGAGCAGAGTCACCCTGTGAATGGAGAACCTGTGCTGTTTAGAGCTGTTTAGATCCTTCTAATGCATTTCCTTGCTCAGGTCTCCCACGTGACTGCCTGAGGTGCTCCAGGTGGGAGCCTTGGGAGGTTTCTCTATGGCTGTTGAGGCTGGAGCTTCTCCTCCTCAGGGTTCCCATCCCACACACGCTTTGGCAGCTGCCCTTGCTGCTCCCATTTCCCACCCGAGATTCCTGTAGCTCGCTCCAGCCGCAGACTTTAGCATCCCTCCTGTGCAGATCCATCCTGGGCCTGTCTGGCCTCACAGAGAGACAAAGCTGCTTTTGGTGCAGTAACAAGGGACAGAGCTACACCAAGGGGCCAGGAGTGCTGGCAGCCTTGACAGGGCTCTGCAGATCTGGTTTCTCTCCGTGCCTGGGCAGTGTCAGAACCACAGGCCAACGCTCAGCCATCCAGCAGCTCCCACACCTTCCCCTTAGGAATATTTTTCCTGCCTCTCTTCACACTTATAGATGCTAACTTTGAGGGGACTTTGTCTCACCTTCCTGCTTCAGCACATCCTCAACCAGTTCCAGCTCCACCAACCCAGCCTAGAAGCCCACCTAGAGCTTCCAGTGTCCCTTTGCCACCTTGTTAAGCAAACCAGGGGGGATCTGTTTTAAATCTGATGTTCTCTCTGATGCCCACCAAACCCAGCAGCACTTGGACAGAAGCCGAAGCCACCAGACCCTCCCAAGAATATGCAAGGTAAGGCCAGGCCTGTCCTCAGGGCTGGGACAGGGCAGGTTTCTCCCTCAGTGCCACATGCCAGGACAGCCACCTGTCCTCAGCACAACGCTCCTTTGTGCAATCTCCTGCTCAGAGGGTCCAGCTCAGCTCAGCTCTGCTCATCCTGTCCCGGGGGGGGCTTTTTGGAGATGTTTGGGGCCAAGGAAAGCCATGGAGACCAGCAGGGCCCTGGTACCACAGCAGCCTCAGGGATGGGGTTGGAAGCAGGAGCAGGTGCACTCTGAGCCCATGGAGAGCAGGGTCACCTCCTGCCAGCACTGTCACTGTGAGGATGTGACCAACATGGGTGGCTGGAGCTGGAAATGCCCATCCAGGGCCTCCCTGAGAATCACAGCACTTGCAAGGACATAAGCTCCACAGTAAAACCAATGGAACCAGAAACCCATTTCCAAACACCCTGTGGGACCTCAGTGCTGCTCAACCTTGCTCCTCACTGTGCTCACCAAAGCACAAAACCTCCCAAGGCTTGGTGGCTTTTACCCTCAGTGCTGGGTCATTCTGTGTGGGACAGGGATCTGGCTGGCAGCACAACCCCCAGGGAGCCCCATTCCAGCTGGGACAGCTCTTTACCCTGGGGAAACACGGGAAACATGACCCTGGGAGCCTCCTCCCCAGCACAGCTCTCAGACCTGTTCTATCCTCTGGCATAGCGGCTCCGAAGAGCAAAGCAGGGCGCACAGCACACTCTGCAGGCAAGAAGCACGGGAAAAAGCCAGGTATGTGCTGCTGGGGACAGGCCAGGCTGGAGCCACCCTGGCTCTGCAGGACCCTGTAGCAACCCCTGCCAGATGCCAGCTCCGTGGCACTCATCCTCCTGGCAGATTTTTGGCTGCCAGCTGGTGTGACCCCCATGAGCCCGAGTCCGTGGCCAGTAGATAATGGCTTGTAAGTTGTAGACCCTTGTCCCAAACCGTGCCAAGGGGGCACGTGTGAGCAGCTCCTCCCAGCTCTGCAGCAGTGTTGTGCATGGAGCTAATTCATGCATTGAGTTTTTCATGCATCAGACTTTGAGGAGGGGAGGGGAAGAGGAGAAATGTAGCAGCTGCCTGGTGCAGAAATAGATGCCAGTGCTGCCAGCACGGTGCCCTTGGCTCGGCATTGTTCTTGTGGCAGGGGAGGACACAGGGTGGGGTGCTAAGCAGTGAGAAAAAGCCTTTCTCTGATTTTTCTCAAGCATCCTCAAAGAGCTCAAAACTCATCCGGCTCAAACCAAACTCTGGCCCAGTGGCTCCCATTGAAACGTACAAAGGTAAGCAGAGGGAGGGCAGGGCTCCAGGGCTCCAGGGCTCCCTCAGGTGATGTGGTCCTGCAGACTCAGACATGGAGAAGGTGGGGAGGGTCTGTCTGAGTCATGGTTAGCTGTTGGCTGTGTGTAGCAGCGCTTCCCTAGTCTGAAACAACACCTGGGAATTGCAGCAGGCAGTATTTGAGCTGAAATTCTTTGGGTATCAGTTGATGAGGCAGAAGTTATTTCACAGAGATCACAGAGACTCTCAGCTCCTCCTCAGGCAGCTGTGAACCATGGGGAAACCTCTGCCCTCCTCCTTCTCCCCTGGACATCATGTCATTGATCACATCTCCTGCTCCAGTCACATGTGCATGCCAACCCACACCTTCCCTGCCATCCCTCTGCCACCCCTGAATGTTTCATGTTCTGCTTGGAACAAAGCTCCATCTCCAAACCTCTCTCTGAAAGCTCAGACCTGGCTGTGACTGTTTCTGCTCACGTTACCCCCTACCCTTGCTGGCTGGGAACTTCCTGGCCAGGCCAGCTGGGCCACAAGCCACCTCCTTTTCTCCTGAGCTGCACACCTCACTATATAAACACAGATCTACATAAACTCCCAGTAAGATCCAGCACCTGGATCTGACACTGCAAGGCTGTCACCATCCCAAGTCATGGTAATAAAAAGCAAACACAAGAAGCACAAAATCCAGTGCCCCTAACTACAAATTCACCCACAGATGGTCGTTTCTAACACGTGCCCACAGCTGGGAGAGGTCAGCCCTGGGGACCAGAGCACTTGGCCAAGTGATGATGGCATCTCCCTCCCCACCAGCAGTGTTTGCAGGCTGTGCTGTGCCAGGCAAGCCCTGGTTCAAACCTTCACACACCTGTCCACCAGCTGTTGAAGGATCCCACACAAACCACACTGCCTTGCATAGGTTTATTTTAAACATTTAACCTGAAAGCCACCACCCTTCACAACAGAAAGGTACAACAGGAAGGGGCCTGCTGAGAAGGGATAGAGAGGGGAAAAGGAGAGGCTGTGAGGTTTTACCTGGACATGCAGCAGCTCCATCTCCACTTGAGCACCCTCTGCCAGCCCCATCCCATGGGCCAGTCCCCTCTGTTCCCCAGCCAGGCAGAGCCTTTTCCAGGGCTCTGCCCCCCAGCCCAGCTCCCCACAGGTCCTACAGCCTCCCCAGAGCCAAACCCAGGCACGGAGCTCTGCTCATTAACAAGGCAGCTCTGTAATTAACATCTGACTCCCCTCCACTGCCTGCTCCCGTAATTACAGAGTTTCTGAAAATCCTGGGATTGCAAGGGGCTGGCTCCTGCCTGTCCACACCTCAAGATTATTGCCCTGACCTTGCTCTGCTCTCTGAGCGATGATTTTCAGCCCATGATGGTGGAGAGCTGTGTGCCCTCCTCCTGCCCAGCACACCCCAGCCCTGCTCTGGCAGTGCCCACGGCATTCCCTCCTATCCTCCCAGCAGCTCCAGGCTCGTGTCCCCAGCTGTCCCCTCCTTTCCTTCACAGACTGCGAGTGCTACGGCCACTCCAACCGCTGCAGCTACATCGACTTCCTCAACGTGGTGACCTGCGTGAGCTGCAAGCACAACACGCGGGGCCAGCACTGCCAGCACTGCCGCCTGGGCTTCTACCGCAACAGCTCCGCCGAGCTGGACGACGAGAATGTCTGCATAGGTGAGCATGGCCTCGGGCAGCGCCCTGAGAATGGCTGCAGAGGTGAGCACAGCCTGGGCAGTGCTCTGAGAATGGCTGCACAGGTGAGCACAGCCTGGGCAGCGCCCTGAGAATGTCTGCATAGGTGAGCATGGCCTCGGGCAGCGCCTTGAGAATGGCTGCACAGGTGAGCACAGCCTGGGCAGTGCTCTGAGAATGGCTGCATAGGTGAGCACAGCCTGGGCAGCACAGGTGAGCACAGCCTGGGCAGTGCCCTGAGAATGGCTGCACAGGTGAGCACGGCCTGGGCAGTGCTCTGAGAATGGCTGCACAGGTGAGCACAGCCTGGGCAGTGCTCTGAGAATGGCTGCAGAGGTGAGCACGGCCTGGGCAGTGTTCTGAGAATGGCTGCACAGGTCAGCTGTGCAGCCCCTGCTCTCGGCTGGGCCCCTGCTCTGTCAGTGGGCCTCATTCAGCCCCTCTGTGCAGGATGTGGGGCTCACCTGCATGCTCTGCAAGGATGACAGCTGGTACGGTCCCTGCAGCCTGCCAAGGCATCTCTTGCCTCTAAACAAAGCCTAAAATTATCATAGAATCACAGAATGGTTTGGGTTGAAAACTCTAGTTCCACCCCCTGGCATGGGCAGGGACACCTTCCATGAGATGAGGTTGCTCCAAGCCCCATCCAACCTTGCCTTGGACACTTCCAGGTATGGGGCACCCACAGCTTCTCTTGGCAAACCATTCCAGGGCCTCCCCACCTTGACAGCAAAAAGCCTTTCTGACTGAATTCAGATGCCTTGCTCAGCCAGGAAGGGCTCAGCTCCAAACAGGGGTGCCCTTTACACCTGTGGCTGTTTGCACTGTTGGGGCCTCTTAGGCCAGCATGTCCTGCCAGCCCATTAGTCTCTAAGCTCTCTTCCACAGCACATCTCCAGACTTTTCCAAAGCCCCCAGCCCCTCCCTCAGGGAACTGCAGGCACAGAACCCCAGGCAGGACAGGCTCTGACCTCCTTGTCTTTGGGCAGAATGTAACTGCAACCAGATCGGCTCCATGCACGACCGCTGCAACGAGACCGGCTACTGTGAGTGCAGGGAAGGCGCCACGGGGCCCAAGTGCGACGACTGCCTGCCCAACTACTACTGGAGACAGGGCTGCTTCCGTGAGTACCCGCCTGCAGGGCCACGGGGAGCTGGGGGATGGCTCCAAACAGGAGCAGCATCTCCAGCACTGTTGCCTTGTGTGCCCCGTGATGCTCGTGGCGCAGCAGGGTGAGCAGATCCCGGCCATTCCTTTTATAGCTTTGCCCATGGAGTTTGTAGCACTCCACTGCGTTCTGCTGGCCCTGGAACTGCTCTAGTGCTGGGAGAGCTGGATCATTTAACCCCTAGGAGCTAAAATCTAGTTCCTGCTGCAGCCAAGGGGTTTGACACACTGCAGGGTAGCACCTACACCTCTCCCTCTCACCCTGCAGCCAATGTCTGCGACGACGAGCTCCTGCTCTGCCAGAACGGCGGCACCTGCTACCAGAACCAGCGCTGCATCTGCCCCGTGGGCTTCAAGGGCGTCCTGTGCCAGCAGTCCAGGTGCGAAGTGGACAAAAAGGACTGTGACGGTGCTCCCGCTGCCGGCAGCAGCCTGGCCACCGTGGGCCTGGCGCTGCTCGCCCTGCAGCTGCGAGGCTGGGTGGACCTGTGAGGCTGCCCAGGGAGCCCAGCCCGGGCGCGTCACCCGAGGGACCTGGGGACACCGAGGTGATGGGTGGCCGTCCCCACCGCCTCCTCCGCCTTCCTTCACGCTAGGACTTGCACAACGTCTTTCGGTCCACTTCCCAAGCAGAGAGGTACGCAGGGAGCCCGGTGGCCCAGCGCGGTGGCACGGGGAGCGCAGCAGCCTGTGCGGGACACGGCCCGTCCTGCGCACAGTGACTCTGTCCTGCTCCGCTCAGCGCGGCCCGGGGCCGCCGGGGCTCTGGGCAAACAGTGCCGCCATCCAAGGGATGTTTTTTTTATTATTCCTTTATTTACTTTGGTATAGGCTGGGGTGTTGTTTTTATTTTCCCTCCTCTTGGCGTCCTGTTTTGGAAGAGCCTGTCATGACAACTGCAGAGCCCCAGCACCCAAGAGGCAGGGCACAGGAGGGAGGGGAGAGGGGACTCTGGTCCATCCCTGCTGCATAGTCCCACATCCCACCACGGGCCCGGCCTGGCCACGCACATACTGTTGCCTACAACTGTAGTTGCTGCATTGATTTTGTATTTTCATGGCTGGGTTTTGTTTTCTTGCACTTACAGAGAACACAGGGGCCGTGAGGCATTTGGAACGTGAGGAGTGCAGTGTCTTATCCACACATGTCCGTATGGTGTACGGGTCAAATACTTCTTTTGGTAGAGACTTATTTTTGTTTGGATTAAATGTTATAACAGAACCACGACCTAAAGGGACATTTTACCATGAGCATTTGATTCTGGTGTATCCTCCTCCAGTAAAGCAACTATTAATGGCTGCTTGATCACCACGTTTTCCTTTTTGTGTGCACAGTTAATTACAGGTAAAGACTTATTTTTTGATTCATAATGTCCTCTTGTTTTTTCTCAGTCACTACCAAGGTGCACCACATGGTGAGGAAGAGGGGTGGGAGAGAGAGGTTGCCTCATCACTGAGAGCTGTTAATTATTTCTCCTAATTACTTCGCTGAGCCTAGGTTAGACTACTAACTGTAGACAATGAGCAAAGTCTGAGTGATATATTAAGCACTGGTCTTGTGTGAAAAGGCCATTTCCAAATGAGCCTGCAGCAGGAAAAGGTTGGCTAGTGCAGGGATGCTTCTCCACAGGGACCTCAGCTGTCCCAGCCCCACTGCAGCTCCCTCCAGCTGCTGCCATGATGCACCTTTGCAGAAAATGCTGTATTTTTATGCAACCACAGCCAGTATTTTTAATCAGCAATATAGAGCTCAGAGGGATTATATTAACTCATTAAGGCTCATCAACACGCTCCTGTCTGAGGAGGCATTTACAGTCAAGCACATAAATGAAGGCAGGAGAAGCCAGACACAAGAAAAGAGGGAACTCAGTCAGATCAATGGCAATGTCATAAATGCAAGAGCTCTAGTGCTGCCATATCCAAACACTTATGAAGCCAGGAGATGATTGAGTGCAGGTTTAGAAGATGGGGGACACCTCCAACTTCAGCTTGTTCTATTCTAAGCTGGTTTCTTTGACAGGCGAGCAGCCTTGGCCCCAATCCCAGTTCTGTGACACTCCCAGAGCCAGCCCAGGAGCCCCACATAATCCAGGCTTCAGCCCCACTGGCATTTCCAGGTCTGGTGTCCTTGCCTGAGTGAAGCTCTTCCCTGAGAGCTTCTCTGTCAACATCTGCCCTGTTCCAACACCTTCTCTCTGTGGGCCTGTCCCTGCAGCCCACCCTGCTCAGGGATGCCAGCAGCAGCCCGTGTTTCAAAAGCATAAGAGCCCACAGCATCTTCCAGTCCTAACTCTGGATACCGAGCACTCAGCCAGTGCCACCAAAACCCAGCCACCTCCATGGAGAGGGGACAGCAAGCCTGTGTTTGGAAAAGGAGAGAAAACCACCAGTGAGGGTGCAGGATGGATCCTGTCACTTCAAAGAGCAACACGCATTCTGAGGAGGATTTAGCATCACAGAGGCAGAGCACAGGGCTTAGTTAATCCACCATGAAGCAAAAGAGGGTTCAGCTCACCCTGATTTGATCCTTGAGGCAGTGGGCTGGCCCCAGCACTGCCTCCCTGGCTTCAGCACAGTTGGTTGCTCTCTGTTGGTATTGATGCTCATTCTCTTCTTTGTGCTTTCTGACTGCAGCAGACCTTACATCCTCCTACGTTACTGTTCTTACAAGTAATAGCAAAGACTGTAACAAGATCAAGACCTCTAATGGCACATCTGGAGGGTGAAGCTACATTCTCCTTTCCCTGCACTACTGTTTTTCTCTAGAATATTAGATTAAGCAACAGAAAATTTACTACTTCATAAAGCCAGACAAACTCTGCGCCCAGCAGATTCCCTGCAAATACACACTTTTATTGCAGGAACGTGCCAAGCAGCAGCACCAAATTCCTGTAGAAAATAACCTCAGAAGGGCACAACAAAGCTCAGACCAGGAATGAAGGCTGCTGAAAACTACACTTGACCTTTCTAGGTTTGGGGCTTTGCTCTGGTTTGGTTGGGTATTGGCTGTTTAGCTTCGGAGTTTTAGAGTCACAGAATAGTCACAGGTGCTGTAGGACTTGGAATCACACAAAGCAAGCCACTGCAAGGCAGGAAAGAAAATCTCTCACACAAAACTTACACTTAAGTATTCAAGAAAACAATTTAAAGCCTCTGAAAGCTTCAGCACTGAAGACTTGTTAACTGCAGACATCTGTTAGCACGGGTGTCTGCACAAAGAGAACAGAGCATTATCAAAATAACACAGAGAAACCATCACTGTAAGTACCCACAGATACCAAAGTTCATCTTTAAGGCAGAAGTTTTGTACATCAGTTAATGCTTCCAAATGGGAGAAGTTGTCCAATGAGCTTGATACTTTATGTGTGGAAAGGTTACCCAGAAGGTACTTCTCTTTCTGAGAAAAGCCACTTATGCTCTTTCAAGAGGTTCCATGTGCATCCTGTCACCAGCATTTGATTAGTTTGGAAAAGTTTTTAAATTACACTTCTGTCTGCAAAAAGTGACCTCTCCAAACAGCACAAGTAGAGCTTTTGATTTTTCTTGTTTACCTCAAATTCTACTCTGATTTTAACTATTTAGAGTTCTGACAAATCTAAACAACCAAAAGCACCAAGGCAACAAAAAGCTTCCTGATGCACATTTGCTCACTTGCCAGGTAAAATGTTAAAGCTACAGTTCCCGAGAGCTGGAGACAAGATGGGGGAAAGAATTCCACTGGCAGTTCCCAGGTATGTTATTTGTTTTTTTAAAGATGAGGCTGCAGACATCTCATCTGAAAGTGATTTGTAAGGAGCCCTGCAGAGGCTGGAAAAGCAAGAGAACCAACACTTTGTAATGGGAATAAAATGGTCTCACAGCCCTGTTCTGCTCTGTAACTGGCTTTCATGAGAAGCCTCAAATGTAAATAAGACAAAGTATAAACGAGGAGCCAGCCGAGTGTTCTTGCTCAGAAATAAGAGCAGAGCTGGGTTTTGAAGAGCTTTATATCCACATCTCATCTGGCTAGGAGCTGGAGAGTCTGGCCACAATCACACAGAAAATGGCTAAAAATCACACCCTGATTTGAGATGCAGAGAAAAGCTTCAGACCTTCCTGAAGGCTCCTTTGGCATTTTGATTCTCGAGCTGTTGCAGTAAGTTTCACTGCAGGGTGAAACGTGTGAGGAAAGCCTAAACCCGCCCATTTTCACCTCGTAACTGCCAGCAACAATATCAGGCTCCAAAAGCTCCATCCTGACCCCACTCTGTGTCACTCCAGGGGTTCAAACAGAGGGGAACCTGATGGGGTTTCTCAGTAGCAGAGTTCTTGCTTCATGCAACAGTGAAATCAGTGGCAGCATTGCACAGCTGCACCAGACTATAAAATCAGGTTTTCCATGTTTTCCCAATACCAGATGTAAGGTGCTCTCAGACCACCTTCATTTCTATCGTGCTTTTCCTGGGAATTGGTGGCAAATTAGCCAAAGGCTGAGCAGCAGACAGGTACATATGGCCAGGAGGTCTCACGTCAGTGATATTTGATGTACAAGGCTGCTTAGCTTACATTTATTTGCACTAAAGAATAAGGCACTGGGCTCCTTTCCAAGCAGCTTAAAAAGACAAGAAAGGAGACCCGTTGTGGCAAGAGACTGTATTATATCATTAACATTATAAATTCCGTTTACAACGCAGCAGTCATTTCATCCATCATTTATTCATGCACAATGGAGAGAGCATCTTGCATTTTTAGGACCGTGGTCTGCTCATGCACAGGACTGCTGTGAATGAACAGACCAGCTCCAGTTTTGGCTCATCTGGTCTCTGCCTTCTCACCACACTTCAGGGATTGCCAAAAAGCAAAATTCAGCTCTGGAATTACTGGGGTTCCACGTTATTTTTCAGGTGTTGACTGGGAATGTTGTTTAGCCCCAGCTGCTGTATTTAGTCACAAGTTCTGTGTTGCTCTGGAAGCCCAGGCTGGTCTGTGCTTTCCCCCCAGGAGTGTAGCAGGGGTGGGAGTTATTCCCATTCCATGGATGAGCATGGGGAGGAGAAGGGCCTTGCCAGCCTGCAGCCCTGGCTCCCAGCTCCTGTGCTGCCACTCATTAGACCCAGCTGCTAATTAGCTGCTGCACTTGGCTGCCCCAGGAGACAGCACTGGAAGAGCTCGTGGTGCCACCACCACTAGGAATGTGAATGGAGAGACTGGCAGGAGGAAGAGGCTGATGTCCCTCATGTCCCCACAGCAGCCTGGCACAGCTCTTAGGAAAGCCAAGCACAATCCAGTGGCATCTCCAGCTCTCAGCACCCCTTGGGCCCACCCATCAAGGAGCCAACACCTCCCTCCTGCACTTCCCAGAGTGGATAATGCTCCTGGAAAACTGCTGGTTTCCCTCTGGTGCCCCACAGACAGCTCAGAACAGCTGGGAAGGCAGCACAGCACAGGGCACAGTGACCCAGAGCTAAGGAACACAGACTAGACAAGGACCTGCCGTGCTCTCACATCACCATGATTGGGAGTAATGACATGGAAAACAATTACAGCAAACCTTAAAGGAAAAAAGAAAAAAACCACAGTTATACCCCACATTTACTGCAAAGCCTATTTTGTATACAAAGAATAAATAAAATAAACCTCCACACTCTGAAAACCCCTGAACAAAACACAGTGCAGCACTTACAAGAGACTTTCCTTTCTTCCCAAAAACACAGAGGGGACTGGCTTTGCACTGAAAATTAAGCTCCAAGCTTGGAAGCAGCATAGAAACCTCTATAAAAACCCTGATACTGCTTCTTCCAAAGGGTTTTGGCACAACCTCCAATAAAGTGTTTTACATAAAGATGTGTTGAGTATGTTTCTTTACTGACTTTTCCAACTTTAACACTCAGTAACCACTGCAAAGCCTCCTCTCCAAGAGCTACCAGCTCAGGAGTTATGACTACAGTGAATCTCCACTCACAGCTTACACACTGACTGCCCATCACTACTCAGCACTTTGTACCACACTGTGGGAACAGCAGAGCATTTATGAAAATTGTACCTGATCTGTTTGTTCCTCATTGCAGATTTGAGTCAGTGAGAAGCGTTTGGATTGGATTTTGCTTGATTTTCCATGTTACAGGTATAAACAACAGGAGAAAAAGCTAAAGCTACAAACCTACTCTGAGTGGTCTGTGAAGAGGGAAAAGTGTTGTAAGTGCAATAACCCAAAGCATTTTTTTATTGACAAATACAGGACTAATGATACAGACTGACATGGCAGCAATAATCTACTGCTGAAGACTGAGAACTTAAGTCAGATAAATCTGGTTTTAAACCAACAAAAAGGTCTGAGCCACTGAACACACTTCAAAGATGATTTATGGAAAAACATAGGCATTATAAAGTACAAAAAAAGTGAAATGTTAAACCAAAATTCCTTCCAGCATGTGGCAAGTACTGCTCTCAGAATATGTTCTGAAATGCAGATTAAGGAGAAAGAAAACTGGAAGGAAAGTTTCACAGAAACATTCTTGTGACCAAATTGCATTTAATAACCCGGAAAGCATTCCCTCATTCATTTTGTTGCCAGCTTCGCTTATTTACATCAAGACAGTCCAAATGGCTCCCACAGCCATGGGGTTTGCAGAGCAGCAGCCTCTTAATGTGCTAAGTACAAACAGCAGGCAGGGCAGCACAGCCCTGCCAACAAGAGCCAAGGGGCTTGGAAAATGACAGTTTTTAAATGTTCCTATTAACATAAAGGGAGATAACACACAGGGTATGGAGCCTGTGATGGGGAGTGACTGAAATGTCCAGTTTGTTAAGGTCACAGTCACTCAGCAGCCTCACAAGAGTCACAGCAGCTGGAGAAGAGCACACAGGGCTGCCAGGAGGAGTCAGGGGTCACTGAAGGACTCAGAATGCAATATAACAAATAACTAAAGCTGAACGATGCACAGATGCTGATCTCATCTCACAGGGATCTCCCAGATTCTCCCCATTACATTGAAACACTCAGTCAGGCACAGCACAAGGAGCTGGACAGGCCCAGCCAGCAATAAAAGCCTCCCCACACACCTCCATGGCAGCTCCTACCAGTAAAGCACATTTGTTCTGGGCTTGGATGCATTAGGGATGAGTTTTCCTGGCAATTACAGCCTGAAGCAGCACCTGGTGCTTGGCAGAGTAAGGCACTGGTGTCTCCCTGAGCTGGACCACACGGCCCTGCCTGGCAGTGGGTTCAAAGGACAAAGCTGGAATTATCCCTGCAGTACAAAAAATGGAACTGAAGATTATGGCTGAAGTGTGGCTCACTTGCTCCAGCAAAGCCAGTGCCACAGTGCTGTGACAAGGGACAGCAGGACACTCCAGGCTGTCCCTGAACACACACACCTGGAGATGGCACAACCCAGCCCACTCCCTGCACCCAACTGGTACCAACCCTGCAGCTCCTCCATTCCCTGAGATCTGCACTCTCAGGTTAATCTCCACACAAAATTCAGTGCATGTGAAATGCTGCCCTTCACCTCCTGAGACACACACAAGCCCCAGAAAACAAAAAGTGATACTTCACAGTGACCCAAAGAAATTCTTAGTAGAAATCAGTCTACTTTTATTGTGAAATGTTATGATGTGAGGAAGGTTTCCTTAAAAATACTTTGGTTTTTTGCTATCCTCTTTTATTGGGTGCATATTCTTCATCAGCACAGTGGAAAGAATCCAGCAGTAACACCTAGAAAGAACTACCTGCCCTTTTTATCCTTGTAGATCTCCAAAAGCTCCATACAAAGAAACTCAAGTGATATTACCAGTAACTGTTAACTAGATCTTGGACCAAGATTCCACAGTGCTATTGATTCCTCCTCACAAGAACCCAGTGGGACCAAATAGACCTCACAGGTTTTAACCTGCAGACTGTGTTGTCACTGCAACAAGAAAGGGATTCCAACTGATAGAGCAGCAGCAGCAAAAGCACAACTCAAGGCACATTTGTATAAACAAAAACTCTTCTGTTCCTATAAAAACAGGCAATAAAACATACAAAATTAGTAGAATTCTCTCCATTCAACCAATGTACACCTGCCTCACTCTTCCCTGAGGCAGTAGTGGAGCATGAGCAAGAACCACTGCTACCACATTTTCAACATTCAGTTTCACCATTAAATAAATTAGGCATATTAGTGCAAAGGGAAAAGAAGTCTGTCTTTTGGATTTGGGGGTTGGGTTGCTGGGTTTTGTTTTTACTTTACTCTGGTTCTTCATAAAAAATTACATCTCTAAGAAATTAGCATTTACACAAAGAAACAAGAAGCTATGTATTTACCAAATATCTTAAAATAATTCTGTATACTGTACAAATATACACCGTTAAACATTTACAACCTCAGCTTCCTGCATGACTAAACCCACTGCTCTTCCAAGCAATGCAGCTACCCAACTTCTCTTTTCAAAACCTCAAAGGTACCATCTGTCAGGTATTAAATCCCTTCACAATTAGGGACAGGATGGGAAAGAGATCTACTGACAGCAGTGGTATCAATATAAGGGAGTTCCAGCTGTGCTAAATAATTTAAAACAGAGTCCTTGCTAGACAGAAATCTGGGAATAGATTTTCAGTAACGAGCCGATAGTAAAGTCAGGGAAAGATCTTTCTTCTCTTGGCAGAGCTTGAATATGTGTTCTCTGGTGACTCCTGGGATGGTCTCCTTGATAAACCACAAGAGTCTCTGTTCCACTCACTGCTACTGCTCTGACCTCCTTCACTGGGAGCTTTGGAACTGCTTTTGGACACAGCTGCTCTGTGGTCACCCTCACGCTGAGCTGTGTGAGGGGCTGTGGGAAGCACACTGCACTGTCCTGCTGTTTGCTGGGCCTTCTTGGCATTCTCTGTTCTGCAAATCTGATCCCTAGCAGCTGAGGGCACATCCAGGCCTTGCTGTGGTGTTGATCCTGGATTGCTCTGGGCTGACCAATGGCCACCTTTGGCTTCAGTTCGACTGGCCAGGCTTGCCAGCCTTGGGTCCCGTGGTTTCTCCGGAATATTAGCAAGTGCTGCAGACCCTGAGGGTGCAGGGGCACTGCTCCTCCTGGAATCTGCAGCTGGAGCTCCTATGGATGCAGGGGCACTGCTCCTCCTGGAATCTGCAGCTGGGGCTCCTATGGATGCAGGGACACTGCTCCTCCTGGAATCTGCAGCTGGGGCTCCTATGGATGCAGGGACACTGCTCCTCCTGGAATCTGCAGCTGGAGCCCCTGAGGGTGCAGGGGCACTGCTCCTCCTGGAATCTGCAGCTGGAGCTCCTGCAGGCTGTGTGGGCCCTCGGCTTCCTTGGGGCACTGCATGGACAGGGCCAGCAGCAAGTTCCCGTGGGCTGTTCCCAGAATTTCCAGGCTCACTCCTCTTGCCACTGGAAGAACCAGCCTGCACTGCAGGAGATGTCACTGTCCCTCCTTTGGCTGGGGGCTGTCCCGGTGGCCTGAGCTTCAAAATCCTCATAGCCTCTTTCTTGTAATTTTTTTCTGTTGTCCTGATAATGGCACCTCTTTTCTGAGCATCCTGAATCAAGTGATTCCAGTTTTTATCTTCCTTTAAAAAGAAAAACAAGAAAACCCTTCTTATCAACAAGAAATCAACACAAATGGACAGAGGTGTCAGAGGATGCACAACCTCTTTAATCAAGGTACCTGACACAACTGTCATGGAAACCACTGTTATGTTCCTTCTGGAATGGAAGAATCTTATGTTTCAGGTGCAAAACAGCAACAGACACTCTGGCTGCTGTAACACAGGGAAGGCACTTTGAACCATCAGAACTTCCAAAAATGACAAATTTCTCAATTTTCTCAGTTTCCGGGGGTTTCCCTCACAGCGCGCGGCTTCAGCGCCCCCTAGCGGCAATCTAACACATACCCCCCCCCCCCCCCCCCCCCCCCCCCGGAAAAGCACAAAAATCCGGGATTCTCCAAGACACAAAGTTGATTCCCTTGCACAGATTGGAGCAGTGTGAGGATGGTGCTCGGGCCCTGAGGGGTGGCTCACAGGGCCCATTCCACTGCACCTACCATGAGCGTCTGCAGCCGGCCCAGGATGAAGAGGCTGAACCGGGCTCGGGTGATGGTGACATTCAGTCGCTGGAGGCTTGCCAGAAACCTGAGGGACAAGACAAAAAACTAAGCTCCTAAACTACTTCTTCCACAAGAAGGTTTAAAGGGTTAGAAGAAAAAGACATAAAACTAAATGTCACTGAAATTAACAGCAGCAGTTCCTCCCCATCCCCAGATCCCGCGGCAGCAGCCCTGTCTTAGGTGGAAAGGCTGAGCATGAATTGTGGCTTTTTTTCTTTCACCACTGATTCCTTGCAGGGAATTCCAGTTCTTTCCTGCTCTTGCCGTTGATGCTTCCTTTCTTAGAGCAAATCCCCTCTTAATGCCAACCACTGCTTCCTTAAACGTTCCTCAAAGTACTGAGGACATCAACCTCACTTCACCTATCAAGACTTTAAGCTTCTTTTTGACTTGAACTGAAATAGATTAATAATATTTGGCATGATTAATGGGAAAATACCCTCCTGAAATACTGAACACTGCACATGAATATTTTATTTTAAAGGTGACCTGTACTGGAAGCACGTCAAGGCAGACTTTTGCTTTGTCATGCTTCAAGTGGGGAGAGTGTATCTTTGCAGAAGTCTGGTTTTGCACTAGGAAAATTTCCTGGTTTGGTTTTCAGGGATCACAAACCACAGTGCTAAACAAATGCTGACTGTATTCTTAAAGGCTGATTTCTGTTAGCATTCTTTACTAGAACTCAAAAAAGTTTTGCGAGACTAATATCAACTATTTCCACTCTAACGAAAAAGCTTCCAAAATACACAGCTTATTCTTTACTAACAAAATCAACAATTCAAAAGTCCAACCTAATTTGAGCAGGTTCACTATCAAAGCCTGACTCTGTGGTCATTGCACTGAGACCTCATGTGCAGCAAATTCACTACCCTGCAGTGAAGACTGCAAACACCAGAGTCACCTCAAAAACTCTGGACAGTGCAAGAAATAGGAGAAGCAGGAAGCAGACAGCAGAGTGGATCCAGCAGCACAGATAGAGTTCTCTAGGTCTGGAGAAATAAAGAAGGGGGGACCTTGAAAGACTACTAAATATTCCTGACAGCTTTTACAACTGAAAGACAAGAAGATTATTTTTTCAGGAAGGAGGGGAAAAAAAATCCATTGTCATCCCTTGGAGTTTTCTTCTCCCAGTTACTTCCAGAGTAAATTTAGTGCTGAACTAGCAATCCTGGAGAACAAAATACTTTACTGAGGGTACAAGATCATAGATAAGGGTGTGGCAAATATCCCATCACACCTTGCCAAGGACACCTGGCCCTGGAACAGAGGTGTGCAAGCCATCAGCATGTACAGCTGCAAAGGCACTGCACCGGTACAGCTTGAATATATGAACCTTTATATATTTATGTATGAACACAGTAAGCTGGAAAGTTCCTGCTGAAAGAGCAGACAGAGGTTGTTTCGTTGTCAGCCAAAAGAACTGGCAGGTTCCAGCTGCCTTCCATTCCCTAACTTAATCAATCAGATTTAGAAATCTTCAAAAGGCATTATTGTTGTTTACCATAAGATTTGGATTCCTTCTCTTCCCAAAGTGGATAAGCACAATTAAAAGCCATTTTTCTTGTAGAGAATGAGTATCAGAGAAACATAAGCAGCTTAGTGAAACTTATGTTTAGAAAGAAAGGTTTTTGTGTATGTGACCAGATTTTTCCTAGTTTAACTTAGAAGGCGGAGAACTCTAAGAAGGCATATTTCATATTTTCACTGCCATTTTTAAACTAAAATTATCCACAAGTTACAGAAATCAGCAACTTCTCTAAGTGTTCTAGGGGTAAACAACACACTCAGTTTAGTTCCTTCTGTTTCAGACAGTAAAATCCAACATATAAAATTAAAAAATCTGCAATCCTGAGTTAAGACTTCCTGCTAATCTGCCCTTATCTTAGAAGACAAGCACAATCATCTACAAATCCCAGATCCAAATCTGCTACATCATATTCCAAGTGACATACACAGCTAATTAACAAGACATTTACAGACATTGATGGCAACAGCCACAGAAAATGGGTTTCATTTTGAGAATAGCAAGCAGAAAGCTACAAGGTGTACCAAAACCCACAAGAACAGTAACTGCTGCAGTAATAATGCAAAGAGCCAAGATCCCAAGGCAAATCCTGCCAAATCCAGGCAGTGGCAGGATGAGGGAGCTGTGCAAAGGGATCAGCACATAATACAGACCAGGAACACCAATTCCTGCACTGAGATACCCTTTAATTCACTGACTGGTAGGCATGCCTTGTTCTCTGTAACTTTCTAACCAGTCCTATTAAAAATATGATTTTCTCTATGGTGTCCCTGGAAATGGGACTGCAGACCCCTGCAGGACACATACCCAATGGATCCTTTGGTGCTGTTTGGCTGCACATATGGCAGAGTGGAGCCCTCAGAGCTGTTAGCCCGCACACAGGACACGATGATGCAATCCTTCTCTCGGCCCTGGAATGCATCCACTGTGTCCACTTCCCCATGGCTGTTGAAGAAATATAATTGAGCAGCTTGTTAATTTTGAGTTGGATTTTTAAGCAACACACTGATGCTAAAAGCCTAAACACTATCCTTAATGTTCATGTGTCAAACTACCCAGGGTTTCTCCTTCAGTACATAAGCCTAAAGCTAAATTTACTTTTCTGAGATCAGCATCATTACTGAAAATGTGTTTGAGTCCATACAGCATGGAGAACAGGTTCTTTTAAATCAGCTTTATTCAGAACAATAATCAAAGCATGTGGGTAATAACACAAGGAGACTATGCCTGTTTTAAGCCAAAGGGTTACCTGTCCCCTTTACAGGCACAACCAAGTACAAATCTTAGCAGTACAGAAAGAAGTTGAAAACTTTTTGCCATTACTTAAGAGAAAAAATATTAATATGCAAGAACCAAGGCCCATTTGAAAGCTCGTGGTTTCTTTACCTGTTATTCTTAAACACACTGTCCAGTTGTTCCTGAATTTTCTTTTTCTGTGCACTGTAAGGGGTAATTATTCCAATGCGACGAAGGCCCAGATCCTTCCTTTTGTCTTTAATTGTTCTAATTAACTCCATCACCATCTTCACTTCCCGAGGATTGCTGTAAGAGCTGCACAGGACAAAATGGAAACATTACAGGAACACCTTTGAGAGATCTTTCCAATTCAATGCTTTGGCTCAATTTGTTGGGGGATTTTGAGTCACAGCCCCTGTTTTGAACTTTTGCAGCTTTTTTCACACAGATGCTCAAAGAACCTGGCAAGCAGAGGCTGAGGAGGGGCTACTAAGCCTGGAAAGTGCAGGTAGCGAAAGGCTGCACTTCCACATTCCCTCAGCACTTCCCAGCAGTGCTCTCCTCACAGAACAGGCAAAGGGAAGGACTTAGCCTGCCATCTCCTGGCATCTCTTCAATGTGCACCTGGGAAAGGGAAGCCACCGATAAAATCTGGAATTCAAACTCTTAGTAAAGTTAACAGAGACTGCAGGCATTTACTGGCATCTAATGGTGAGTCAAACCAGGATTCAAACCAGTTTCAGATTTAAGAAAACCTTTGTCTTTTGTGAAATTAAATCTTATCAGCTGGAAAATGCAGTTCTAGCTACTTGATGCATATTGGAACAACAAAGGAGAAAACATAACTCTTCTGCAGGCAATTAATTCTCAGAAAAATCTAAACTTTGGCTGAGTTAGAATGCAGCACTTACTCATTATCTCGCTCCTCACGACCATCAGCTACATCAAAAATCAGGTAGGGCTGGAATGGCCACTCTGAAGAACATCTGTTCTCCTCTATTGCCCTGGAAATAACATTTTTATCACAAGGCAACTACAGAACTAAGACATTCTAAGAAATTATGAATTTACATCATGGTTATCAAACACAAGCAACTCTCTAGGAAGAAAGGAACTGGCCTCAGTTTCACCAAAGGAGGTTTGGATTAGATACAAGGAAGTTTTTTTCACAGAAAGGATTGTAAAGTGTTGAAGAGACTGTCCAGAGAAGTGAAACTCACCATTCCTGGAAGGGATATGGCATGTGAGGACATGATTTAATGGTGGAAAAGGCTGACTGAGCTACATGGCACTAAAGGTCATTTCCAGCTTTAACCACTTCATGATTGTAACTTCCAGCTCTTTTCCTCCTCAGAATCCCTAATTTCCCCCGCTACCCAAGTAGATTGAGGCCTGAAAATGAACTCTCAGTACTCTGCATGTGTAATTTTAAGGGATCTTACCTCACAGAGATGGTGTGCACATTTTCCCCCATTAACCATCTTCCTCCCACCACAACCTCAAGCATTTTCAGACTCACAAAAATACCATGACATGAAAAAATTGCTTTGAGACACCCTCTGCTCAGGAAGGGTAACAAAGAGCTACTCACTTGGCAGTTTTTAGAGTCCTGCCATAAACATAGTTGGATGGGAAGAGGCAGATGTCTGGGTGCATCCTGTACTGCACAGTCAGCTGCACCACAGGCAGGCTGCACAGCACGTTCCTCTGCACTTGCTCCTCCAGGTGCCTCTGCAGACGGGCCATCAAAGACTGGTCATAGCCATACTGCTGAGCTTTCTGCCACAGGAGAACACAAGATTTCATTTGGGCATCTCATTCCCCACCAGTCAAAGTATTTGGTGTTTTCAATGTCTAAATTGCTGACAAAATGACAGCTACTCGCACTTCGGTTTTCTACATGTGTTGGTCTTATTTCAGTGAAGGCCACCTGAACAAATCTGAATTTTTGTGTGTAGTCTTTTGCAAGACAACTTCTCTTTGTAACTCACAACACAGTAAAATTTTAAGAACATCAACCATAATGAAAAGTAAGACTTTCAAGGTGGGATCTTGTTAAATAAACACACAACCTCCAGACAATTTACACCTCTAAAGAAGCCAGCCTTGTTTTCCTCCTTTCTTTACCAGGTATTTAAAACAGCCCTTCCTGATGTGCTCCTATGTATTTATCCTTAAACACTTGTAGGGTCAGGAAATCCCCATATAAACACAAGAAATCTTCATCCTCTTTAAGGAATGGGGTAGTGACTGAAGCTCCCAAAATGAGGAAACAGAGCCTGCCACAACACAACATCCCTCAAAAACTGCACAGCTTGAAGTTTGTATTGCCCCATTGACATGTATCTTTTTCCCCCCTCTTTAAATATTTTCTATAGATCCTGTTCTTTAACCATATCCACTCTATGGCAAGAAAAAAGCCAAGACCTTGAACACTTACTACTGATTTGACAGTAGGAGGGAGTTGTTTGGGATCTCCAACGAGGACAAGTTTGTTACAGCGATGGATCAGTGGAATCAGTGTTTCCACCTCACAGGACTGCCCTGCCTTTTGGATATGCAAACAGGACAAAAGTAGAAGTTGTAAGCAAAGCAGGGAAGTACATTAAATGTCTTGCAACACAGCCAGAATAACTCAAATGCTTTAATTCTTCTAAAGAAAAATTAAAAGAAAAAAAAAAGAGGAAAAAGGTGGACTTCTCTCTAGTAAAAAACTACAAACAGATTTACTTTATTATTATATATGCAAAGCTCTCCAAACATATATAAATATAACCAAACCATCTGGAAATCTCTACAGCAAAAAAACCACAGCTGAAGTGTGGTTCTAAATAAAAGCTGTCTGCCATTACAGCACCAAACAAGTCAGGAAAACAATCAATTAAAAGTTATTCTTTCTCCTCGTGCTTCTACTGGGGACAGGGCGAGCAACCCACAAATATTGCAGCAGCAGCCAGAGTTCCCCAGGCCCCAAGCAGAGCACAGGTGTGGAAGAGGCTGCAGTTCCCCACAGCTGCACTGACCTCATCCACGATGACACAGCTGAAGGGATCCAGCCCCCGCCGGGAGAAAGCCGATTCCAGCAGGCTCCCCCCGCTGGTGCTCAGCGTGCAGCAGATGATGTCAGACTCCAGGATGATGTCTGCCTGCACTTTCTGGGAGTGACCACGAACCTTCAAGCACAACAGGACACCCTGGTAAAAATCCAGCCTTAACTCCAACAGACAGTGTTCCTGTTTGGGCTTTTTCCCAATATGCAGTCAGAGTACACCCAGGTTTCACAGCTGCCTGTCCATAGCTTACTCAGCTTATGGCCTTGATCCATTTACCCACTACTTTATAATACTCCCAGCTACATCAAAACCAAATGTCACCACACTTAAAGGACACCAAGTATAAAAATATATCAGCTGAAGTTTATTAGAGATAAATTCTCCTACCTCCTTTAGCTGAGAAGCAAGTTGTTGTCTCTCCTTTGCAAGTCTGCCAATTTCATCATCTAACATTTGACTCTAGATGGGGGAAAAATCAAAGAGGAACCACCATTAGCACCACCCATTTCCCATATATCTTTTTTCCTCCCATGTCCTAATTAATTTCCTAAACATGTAGACTTGCTCAGACTGCCTTTTAGTATCAAATGTGCCTGAAGAAGCCAATCAGTTTCTTGGAAAGCTGTGACCATATTGAGGCACTACAACACGTGATACCAGATCTTACATATTTGTGCAACACAGAAATGGTTTACCACCAGAAATCTCTTATTTGGCACAAATGCCCAATTCTTAGACCAAAAAAATGGAAAACTTCAAGTGCAACACATATTCCAAAATCTCAATCATGAGGTATCTTCCTGTATTTTCAGAGAAACAAAACCAGAGCTTTGAAACATATATTCAATTTAAACCATTATGATTTACAAATATGGTTACATTAAAATCTAACTGGCAACAGAACCAAGTGAAGACCACCGAGTGATAGAGCAACAAGTGGCGTGATCAACCAGTGGAAAACACTGGCATAAATAAACAAAATAATTCCCAACGTAAAGTTCTCCATTCCCTCTCATGGTGCTACCAACTTTCCCATTACTTGAAAAAGTAAGTGAAGAGATAGCGACATCAAAAAACAGAGTTCTTTTTGTGTTATGGACACAAAAACACAAAGAGGATTAAAAATTGTCTTGCTACCTCTCTCTTCTCACATTTGTGCATGGCACGCTCTCGAGAGAGCACGTCCAGCTTCTGATCCAGAGCTTCTTTCTTCTTCTGAATGTCCTGGTCATAGTCACCTGGCTTTCGTTCTGGAATAAGCCAAAGGAGAACATGAAGGAAGAATAGAAAAGCTGCTACAGTAACTCCAAATTGGACAAATGCATCTTTTGTTGCATTTTCTCATTTTCTATCAAAGTTTTATCTTGTACAATGAAGACAATGAGAATTGCTTCCAACTGTAGCTCTCAAATGCTGCATTGCTTAAAAAATGATGGCTTGAACATGTATGCAATGTAATTTCTTAAAGAAAAAAGTCACTTCACTTATTTCTTTCCTTTTCCTTAAATTCTGTCTCGTAAACTGCCACTTCCCACTAGGACTGAGAAAAACAAACTTTTATGAAATGCTACTGTAGAAAAATCTTCCTTCTTACAGGACACATAATCCTATGTGGAAAATATCATCAAGCTCTTAGAGAAGACTGAAGAAAAGTCTGATTTCCATGTTACTTACTCATTCTGTGTTCAACTTGCTTATCCAGGCTGAATCCCCGGACTTCATTGTTGATTGATTTTTCAGCACCAAGTCGCACTAATTTGATATCACCACAATTTCCTGTTAACAAAATCAGAGTCAAAATACCCTTAAATTTCTCCAGTGTCTTCATGCTTTGTTATGACAGTTTAAAAAAATGTAAATATCATGGATATCAAACAAGGCTCTTCTTATCTGGAGTTTTCAACACTTGACTTGTACTTAAATGCAGCTACAAAAAATTCAGCAATTCCAAACTCTAAAAAATAAAGATGTTGCCCGCATTTTAGTCGTGGCTAACATTAAGAATGTTATTTTGAATTAATGAAACTACCTCTTAATCTTAGGTTTATCTAAAACTTCCAGAATTCCTAACTCGGACAATGCTGAGTCCCATCAAGTAATGAAATTGGTAAGTCAACACCAAAATAACGTTTGGTTACAATGCAGCTATTTTTCTCCTTGTGACAAACTAGATCTCCTATACAGAATTCATCTACTTTGTATTAGTCACAAACTGGGAGGAGGAAAAATGAGAGACTTTGACACATCAAAATTTTCACCAGTCTGTTTCCCATGACCCACAAAGTCCAGTTTTATTTAAAATAAAAGGCAAGGGACTTGTGTTCAAATCCCCAAGGAGTACTTAAAAATTGATGAACTTAAGCTAATAGCATGAGGAACAGGTCAATGTCTATATAAAAGAAAGTAGAATTTATTAAAAAACCCACAATACACCTTTCAGAAAAGCACATTAAAGTTAACAACAGTAGGAGGATGTACCAGTCATGTTCTGCAAGAGGAAGAAGCTGCTCAGAGGAGTGTGCAAGTACAGTACATGATCAACTGCTTCAATTCCTCCTCCAGGTTTTGCCCATTTAACATTAAAACAGAATTTAAAAACACACCATACCCAAAGGCTCCTGTTTGTTTTGGCATTTTTCCTTAAATGCAATGATGATCTTTTTCATGAGTTCATCAACAGCAGCATTTGATGGTGCACAAACTAGAAAACGGTTTGGCTTAATCTTGGAACCTTTTTTCCGAGCTGTTTTCTCATTCCTAGTGTTCTGTAGATTAATTAACAACAAACCAAAACAAGCTCTTTAGATTGTTTTCACTTGAGACTGAGAAGCCAGACTGTATATTCATCTAAACCAAACCCCAGCACACAACCACGTTCACTTACTTCTCTCAAAACACGAGACAGGAGCCCTACAATAGTTTTTGATTTCCCTGTCCCAGGTGGTCCATGTATAAGGCAGATCTTGGGAAGTCCTGGGTGTTGCTTTACCATGGCATAAGCTGTCTCAATGGCTCTCTTTTGATCTTCATTGTATTCATTCATATATGAAGCCTGAAGGAATAGACAGGGCAAAAAATAATCTTTTAACGTTGATCACATCTTCCACATCAATTTTCTATACTTTCAGAATGTCCTCGCCTCTCTAGCTAGAACTCAAAAGCTGGAAGGGTAGGGAAGCTTTTGATTCTAGGTTTGCCTTAGAGGCACAACCAATCTTCACTTCAAGCTGTAACCAAGGTTTTGTTCATACTCCACACCTTTATTTTGCCATACCTTTTCCATCCTGTGTTTTATTTCCTGAACATTTCCCCAGTAAAGGGGAAGAAAACTGAAAGCAGCCCGAAGTTCACTATAACAATACAGCACAAACACCTGAGCAAGTTCAGATTCCTGTCCCCACCCCAGCAGACAATTCTCAACAGGACAGTGTCTGAGTGCTTTTGAAACTTGGCTATTTTCTTTTGGTCACCTCAAAAGGCAGCATGAAAAACCAAACCTGCGTAACTCATGAGGCCCAAATGCTTGTTCTGTTAACCCTGGCACTCCCAGCTGCAGGACTTACAGCACTTCCTGAGGCAACAGGCAGATCTCTGGGACAGAAGTCATTGTAACTTGGATTTATGATAGGTTTAGCCAGGGGGCTCCTGCTCAGCAGCAGCAGACCTTTGAACTTTCTGTGTGTGGTCACCAGGGAGCCAACCACCACACACTTCACTTGCTTATGGATGAAGAATGACAAATTGCCTCGGGTTTGCACAGTAAGATGGCAGGCAGTTTGCTGCTCTTTTTGTCCTGTTAAAGAAGAATAAAAAAAAAAAGTTGTTAATTCAAAAACTATAAAAATCATTAACTGAAAGAAACTTCAGTGAGTCACTCAATTAACTCACCAGAAGAAGATGCTGTCTTCTACTAGGGAATCAACAATGAATTCTTGCAAAATCCCAACACTTCCTCACTCCCACAAAAAAAAACAAAATTAAAAAAAAAACAAACAAGAAAACAAAAAAAAACCAAAAAAAACCCCCCAAAAACCCCAAAACATCCAAACAAAAAAACAGTGCTCAGTAGAACTACTCAGATCACTGCTTTAATAAGGCAGGTTCTGAGTACTCAGTGATTCTGGTAATTCACAGTTTCAGTTCCCAAAGACAGTGACAATTTTAGGCAGTGAGATTACAGAAGTTCACGGCACTTCGTATCTCCTGGCAATACCATCCTAAAGATGTGTGCAGAGCATTTACTCATCACTAGTTTCTGTTTTTACATGAAGTTCCAGAAAAATGATGGACAGCAGGGCTGCAGCTTCAGCTCCTGACTTTTATTAAACTTCTAGCATGGAACAGACCTGCTACAGAGAAAAAAAAACAATTCCATTTCCCCTGAGGCCAGTGGTACATTACAACTACCAACAGCATTTTATGGCACCAAGAAGGATCCCATTTTTATTTCTAGCCCTGTTACTCACTATTTGCGTAGCCAGATGCACGAGAAAATCGTGTCACAAGGCCAACATGATTCACTATGTGGCTCTCCATCCCACTTTCTTCCCCAAAAGTCTCCTTCTCCTTGTGGACCACCAAAAGGATTAAGTCATCCTCCTTCGGATGAAGCTGCCTTGCCAAATCACTCTCTCGTAGATGAGCTACCCAAAAGACAAATTAAAATCTCAACATTAAAAAAAAAATTGTTACAGTTATTTTCTGACTGTAGAAGTATTGTTTACTTTTAAAGCTGTCAAAGGCTATAGCAAAAGATTATGGTGAAAATTTTAACTCCATGAACTCTTAAGCCTGAGCACAGCACTGTATAAAAACAGAGCAAGTCAAGGACAACTTTATCAAAGATGAAACAAAAAAACCCCAGATGAGAGAGATGGAAGGCACAAATTCCCTGAAAAATACATTATTTCTCTTACATGCATTCTGTAGAATAGCAAAGTCAAAATCCTTTCTATATTTAAAACAAACACAAAAAACTCTGCCTCTAAGTGCCAGCTCATTATAATGCATCATCTACTTGAAAAATCAGATTTTATTTTAAAAAAACCCTCACCTGTAAAATGTGCTGTATTCATGTCAGCAGAAAAGTTCTGTAAGTAGAAGCAGTAACTTTTCTCTCTTACTTTGTGGTTTTCTACCCATTCTTGTGCCAGCTACGTGTTGAAAAGGAAACAATAAAACTTTGAAGCGTTTCGCATATCAGAAGAAAAGCTTATGACTCAAAGGGCAAATAAAAAAAATGAAATAAAACTATTAGACTGTCAAGTAAATATATCAAGAGTCTTACCCATTTCTTTCTTTTCACATAAGCATACCCATTACAAATAAACACACAGGGCAAACAGAAGTTCTTCCTTGCCACTCATGCAATTTCATGTACTTAAAGCTCTTCAAAACTTCTGAGATTTCCCTGACTGCACTGTAACCTTAAAATATCAGTATTAACCTGGCATTGGCTTTACTTCTTACCTTATTTCTATAGAAGTGATGCAATGACTGAACTTGAAAGCGTTCAGACATCAATTGAAGAAACTTTGTGTTTTGTCAGTACTAAACTATAAACCAATAAAGACTGGGAAAAAATACTTCCTGGATTAACCTACACTCTCATGTAAGTACTCCACAGAACCCAAAGCATTAGGATTTCCTCTTCTGTCATTGAAGACCTCAATTTCTTAAAGATTTCTGTTTTGAGCTTTAGATGTTATAGAGAGAGGAACCACTTTCTTTGCCACTCCTTTTATTTTGGATGTGCACCCAAGAAAAAAGAAACTGGCAGTCCCCAGTCCTAAACACAGCTGCTTGGATTATCTACCCCAAATTATTCCTCTATTCTGACCTGTATCTGAACGTTTTCAAAGGTAAACAGAGGACATAAACAACCAAACAAAACAGCAGAAAGCTACTTACTGTTTCAAAGGCGTTGAGCATCATCAAGGGAAAAAAAGTATTAAAATAGTCATTGTAGCCCTGAAATTGGACAGGAACAGAGGCTACTATGGACTGCAGAAGATTATTCGGAGTTCCAAAGTGGCTGAAGTTTGCAAACATTTCATAAGTCCACTTTAGGACTTGGTTAACAAAAATGCTGTAATCACGCTGCTGAGCACCAAGAAAAGAGTAGGTTTCTCGGCTGGGCCCTCTGGAAATATTCGAAGCATTGTCATATTGTCTATTTTGTGTCTGAAGAACATTACTGGAGCTAAGGGGTTGAGGTGTATTACTGAAACTTCGAGATTTGCATGTTGGATTTCCTGCTGGTGCAGGTTTTGGGTATGGTGGTGGCCTGACCGCCGCTGTTTTGGCCGCGTTCACTTTGCTTTTTGAAGGTGGGGGCAACTTTCTGACATCTTCGAGATCTTTGCTGAAGGCTGCGTTCCGTGAAGAACTTGCTGAGCTGAAAATTTTGATAGTGGAAGGCTTTCTTATCTTAGATGGTGGGAGGGAAGGCTTGGCAAACACATGATCTGCCCCTGTGCTGGTGGTTGGGTGTTTACTGCAGTATTCTCCAGGTTTTTCCACCTGTTCCATACAGTCTTTGTCCTTACATCTGACAACAGCTGAGGGTTCATTCTGCTGAAGGCTTTCATTAAGATCCATTTCCTCTGGGGTCTTATTACCTATAGCAACATCTTGAACCCCTTCCTCCTGAGAACATAACTCCATATCCACAGGATCTGACTGGGTTAAAAACAGATTATCGTCACCTTCGTCACTGCTTTCATCTGATTTACACCCATTTTGCTTTGAAGTTTTCATCGCACACTCAGGCAAGACAGTGCAGCCTTTTCCTTTAGACTCATCTTTATCATCTCCAAGTGCAGTGGAAGAGGGATTTGAATCCATAGGGATGGGAGGAACCACCACACTGTTAATCTCCCATTTTCTGTTCCAGTCAAAAGAACAAGATATTTTAGAGGCACTTGCCACCTCCTCCACAGAGGTCTCAAATTTTCTTTCACTGGCAGAAGGACATGCAGCCTCTTCTTTTTTTTTCTCCCTTTGGTTTTCAGCAGATTCCTTAATAGCTCCCAGTTCAAAATTTTGAGGCTTTTGTTCCACAGGTTTTGCAAATGCTTTGCTAACTTTGTTTCTGCTCTCTGAACTTCCTGCATTTTTCATGCTTCTTTTAAACCTCGCCTGCCTTAGATACTTCTGGTCTTGACAGATTAGCAGCTTTTTATTGCGTTTTACAGACAAATACTGAGCCTCAATCTGTTTGGTCCTCTTTTTCTGTGCAACTCCAATTCTGCCTGCAGCTTTGCCGTGGCTGCGCAGCTGAGCCAGGCTCTCCAGGGAGGGCTGGGACAAGTCAAACGCCTTGCGGGGGCCCTTCTTCAGGCCAAGCTTTTCCACAGTCGACGTTGGAGCAGGATTCTGCCGAACCCTCCTTGGAGGAACCACAGCAGGCATTGACCTGCCAGGCTGAGAACGTTCTGCCATGCTTTGGAGTGGTGTTTTATTTTTGGCTGTTTTAACAAGGGGAAGTTTTTTAGGACTTCTCTGAAGAGCTGGTGCTGATTTACATTTCGCTGCGGTCTTCCGTGGGCTTGTGCAATTTTTCTTAAGGGCCAGCTTTGAAGCTAATGAGATGGGAGATGTAGATGCTCTGGGTTCAGGCAAATTTGAGCCCAGGGTAAAACCTTTAGCAGTACCTTTGTCTGCACATTTCTCCAGTTGACCTTTTGCGTGTTCCTTGCCAACTGATTCTTCCAAGGTTGAATTAGTCGCTTCTTTTGTATCATCAGTTTCTTTCTCATGAGAATTATCTTCTGTTTGCTTTTCTGTTGAGCTTGCTGCTTCTTCCGTGGTGTCATCACTAAAGTAAAACAGATCATAGCCCCAGTGATTTAAGTCATCATTCAGGCAGTCATCTGAATTACTGGTCTCAGCTGCTGGTGAAACATGATCTTGTTTGTACTCCTGAGTTGCTTCCACAGCATACGCTTGAGTATCTTGCCAAGCCGAAAAAACCTCAGCTTCTGTTTCAAATTCAAAGTACTGAGAATTGCAGTCATCCAGCAACATGGGAGAGCCTGCTGGAGACTTTGATTCTCTTTTAATGTCACTATCAGAAATGCTGCTGGAAGTTGAATATGGCTCTACCCACACATTTTCACTCTTGGTTTTTGTTTCCTCCTTGTCAGCCATGCTTTTTTCTTCATCAGAAGAGTCAGAAATGACAATGATTTGATTGCTAGGGCCACCTGTACCACTGGGACACCTGCTACTTTGGCCCTCGCTGGAAGATCTTACAGAACCTTTCACTTTCCTCTTAATATCAGAGATACTGTACACTGAGCTTTCCTGGTTGGATGCAACAGGAAAATTGACACTTTTGGCATAAGCAGCTAAAGATAACTTACTGAGTTCTCTATCAATCTGGGAGTCTGATAGAGCATCATCTTTGGAAACCGTCTTCACAAAATCCTCCTCTTTCTTGCCCACTGAACTGTTTTCCCTCTTGAAATACTCTGAAAACTCAAGCAACCTATCACTTGATTCATGCTTCACTGACAGCGGCTTGATCATATCCCTCTTGTTTTCAGAGCTAAATGGAAAATTACTATACGCTGGAATTTGATCCCTACAAAAGGTCTCCAAAACTTGATTTTTGCAGTCATTTTCATCCAAATCATTTAAAGTAGGCTGCTCCTGGTTAGAAGTTTGCAAGTTAGGCTTTTTCTGAAAGAAACGCTTCAACAACGAACCTGACTTTTCTTCTGCTGATACTTTATTTAGTGAGGTGTCATTACGCCCTAAAAGCAAAGTACTGTCTTCTTCCTTGCCCTGCAGACCAGGTTCATTTCTAGAGGAGTTAGAGGAATCCAGTGATGCCTCCTTGGACACCTGTTTAGTGGGCACCAGTCTGGACTGGAATACACTGTTTGCACTTGTCTCTTGCTTACTTTTGCAATTCTTTGAAGACGGACAATCAAGATGAGTTTGAGCAGACAGATGTGGTGTTTTGGGTTCTGCTTTGTGTTTCATTTCAAACTCTCCGCCTCTCCTGAACTCTGAACTGAAGCACTGATCATCCGTATTGCATTTCCCTGCCACAAGTTCATAGTTCCTATTTTCCTGAACTTTCCCACATACTTTTGCTGCCGAAGAGTTCTGAGGTAGGATAAACTCCTGACCTGTCAAGTCACCACATTCCTTTTTAATATTCATCAAGAGGCCTTCTGTGGATGTGCAAGATGTTGAACTTCTACATGCATCTCTACATTCCTCTTCCCAAGCATTCTTTCTCCTATGGAAAGGGTTCTCTTGACAATCTCTGCCTTCCTTTGACACAACAAATGGTGAATAAAGGTCCTCCCTCTCATGTCCACTCATCCTGTATCCGTCATCACACGCATTCCTCTCGTACTTTATAGAGCTGGTTGGCAAAGCTGTCGAGTTTGAACTGCTTCCTCCAACCAAAGACGCGCTCAGTGCTTTACCCTTTATACTTCTAATAACTTGCTTTAAACACGTTTGCAGCTCCTGGGTTTCCTGGCTGCTCAGCTGCCACCCCACAGCTCGATTTCCCCGCAGGAGGAGGTTGAGTTTGTCCAGGTACTGCTTGCACAGGGCGTGCTGGCCGATCTGGTAGCCCTCCTTGAGCAGGCTGCGGATGAGCTGCACGCAGGCGTGCTGCACCGAGCTGGGGGCCTGGAACGACCCCGAGCCCTTGGCACACAGCCCCAGCGCCTTCTCGCTGCACCGAGTGAACGCTCTGCTCGGGAGCGTGGCACACCTCACCACTGCCTCCACCCACTCCTGGGAGCTGATCCACAGCAAATGCAGGCACTTCTTACTTCTGTGTAGCTCAACAATGGACACCAAGATGAGGAGGAAGAACTCGGAGATTTTGTCGCACTGCTGGATTCTTTCAATGAGGATATCTTTGATTTCTGAGCAGAGGTAGTGGATGACCTCTACTATATAGGCTACACCCAGGTCTTTGAGATCCATAAGGGACTGAACGAAAGGGATGAACCAGAGGAATGTGCTGTGATGGACACGCATGTCTCTGCCAATGTCAGACTGAAGCATGTTAGCAAGGGTCTGCATATCTTCATACATGTTGGGGCAGTACTCTGGGCAAATGGCAGCCTTCCAGCCACTGTCCTGAAAAATATTTTTAATAAGGCAGTTTTTTTGCAGTCAAGCTTTTTTGTTACTTCCTTTCATATATTTGTTCATTAAACAGCAACATCTCTTATATCCCAATGTAAGTAATTAAAAAATGCAAAAAATAAAGAGCACACACAGATGTATAAGGAACTAATTTCCTAAAACATTATCTATGAAATTGGTGTGAGGTAGTAGTTTCTTTAAAAATCATTGTGAACTATTCAAAGATACTACCATGCTGACATAATTTAACCTCAGATAACCAAAAACACATGGAAAGCTTTTAAAAGACATTTCATAAATGCAACATGTTGACATAAAAGATGACCACACTGGGAAATGTTTATTCTTGACAACATCATTCAGTGACCCCAGTTCAAAGAAAAGGAATATGAAATACTGGTTTAATACCTTCTGAGGCTTTTCTGTGTTATAATTATACACAATCTGACTGCAAGAAATCATGTCATCACCATAGTCTGACTCTGGTTCAGATTTTGTCCTGAAAAGAAACACAAATCACTGCAGACTCACACAATTAAAACCCCAAGAAAGTCAGGACAGACATTGCTTTTCAGATAGCAAGTTATCATTAGAACTTGCCAGTGATAAAATACACCAATGAAAATGCACCATATTTAGAAGTGTAGAGCTTGTTTTATCCAGCTTGTAAGAGGTGGGGGAAGTGACTGTCTCAGGAAAAAGCTTTCTATCGAGTCATGGATTTGCCTATGCAGAACAAATGCCCAGAATGCCATCTACTGAATATGCAGGAATTCCCATAATTTTACCAAACCCTGAACATGGCAATCCTCATTAACCTTCAGTGCAAATTGGTTGTAGCTTTTAATACTCACAGAAGAGTTAGCAGTCTTCCTAAATTCAGGAAAAAAAATCCTAACAAGTTTAACACAGACACTAGAGTTACTAAAAAGAAACAAGCATATTTTTTGAAGGAACCTCACAATTTCAGGGAATCTAATTTAACTTTTCTTTGCTTGAAGTTGGAAACATGGTATTTTTTTAATTGCCATCTCTGACCCCCAACACAAATTACAGCAGCACTGACAAGAACTGACCTCCTAAAGCTACTGCGAATATTTTTGATTTCGTTGTTGTAGCTCACACTGTTGATTATGGTTTGAAAGGCTTGGACAGGATCAATCAGCTGACCCCAAACTTTAGATCCGAGCTGATCCAAAATAACCATGAAGCAGTGCAGGGCAGGCCAGAAGGGGTCAGTGGAATCATCTGAAACACAGCAGCAACAGTGGAGAGGTTTGAAATGCAAGTCCTGAACATTCTTAGGCTAAGCAGAAATGGAAAGAGCTGGTTCTCATTGGTTTTTCTAAAATGTCAATAGAAAAGTACTCTCTAGTAAGTTGCAACTGTACTTTTTAACCTGGAAAACGAATTTACAAAGTCAAGCTCTCATTTGTAGACACTGCTCCTTAAGCAGTCTTAAATCAACAGGAGCCTGGATGCCCAATATTAATATTGAAAAAATAACTGATATTTCTCGACTCTATGAAACTGGCTCTTTTTTTTTGCAGGGGTGTGCTAAGAAGCAGCACAACTTACAGAATTTTTTATACTTCCATTTACACAGCTAATTTATACTTCACATTTACACTAAAAGCAATTGGTTCTTTCAAGTGTGCTCTTACTCCTTCAAGTAAGAAAATATCATACCCTCAATAAGCACAAAGTTCATAAAGATCTGCTCTTTTAAGAGGCAATTGTGGTCTTGAGCTCACAGGCCATTCCCAGACCATGCCATGGTAACCCATGGGGTTACTAACTCTAAATTCTAAAGTCTAAATTTACACCTGCAAAAGGGGGTCCCCTCAAATGGACAGATGGAAGAGTCAAATTTTAAGGCAAGGTGCAGCAATTCAGAAGGAGTTTCTTTACCTTAGGACTTAAAATTCAAACTTAATGCCGCAATGAAAGGAGCACTCTGTATGCACAAGCAGCCTGTACATTAAATGAAAACAGTGACAGAAATTGCAGATTTGTCCTCTCAAAACCTCTAAGCCACATTCAGCAAAAGCACTGCCATCCCTTCTCCACTCCAGACTTTGGTTGTCATCTTTCAGTACTGCCCAAATACTGTACCTTTCAGAATATGAATAAGCCTCAGGTAAAATTACCTCTCATTACACTACTAAGAACTTAACAAGGAATTTGATAAAGATGAAAAATGGGCTATAAACTGTCTTAATCTCAGTATCAAAACTACTTACCAGCTGCTTCTTTCTCCATAGTGTGAAGTATAGACTGCATGAAATCATTTTGTTTGTCTGGGCCCAGTAACAAAGAGTCCATAGCTTGTTCTTCCAGCACTGACAGCAACATGCAAATTCCTACAGAAGGAAAAAAAGAAGCACTCTCTCCATATATTTGAAAAAATACACAGTACCTCTGAAACTCTAGAGCTCTGACTTGAAAGAAGCACTTACAAATGGGAGACTACACAAATTCATTCCTGATCATACTCACCCAGCCAATAGTTCTTGTAGTTGGCTGTATCATACAAATGAGCTGGCAGAAGGATGAGTTTACCCTTTTCAAACATTGAAGAGCTGTAAATATCTGGATTCTCAAAAAGCCCCAACTCAATAACTTTGAACAAACAAGTCAGCACTTCCTCTAAGTCGTAGTAATCATCCCTGTCAACCTTTCCTAAATTCCTTGCTGTTAGGATGGCCCATCGACGAATCTATAGGATAGAAACAAAAAGTTACACGTTAATAAAAAGAACAAATAAAATCACAATTCTGTAAGAGGAAGCACTGCTGTTACAAATGGGACAAAGGCATATTTTTACTAATAGAATAATTAAAAATAAGTCTTCAAAATAACCTTCAAAACAGGCTTGCTATACCTACAAGATGAAGTTGGTGACAAGAAAGATCAAATTCAAGGTTATACCTATAAAGAAAATTCCTTGGGATTTATGAGCAACAATGTAGCAGTTGGTACTAATTTTACATTATTTACATGTTACTGATCAAGTTATTCTAATGAGAGAATTGCATACTGTAGCAGACATCAAGTTTCATTTACAGATAAATGCACCACACAGTTTTTTCTAAAATCATGCAAAGACAGCACTCAATTCCTTCAGTATTAACATGGTGGACAAAACCAGGGTTCAGAAGAGAAAAAGAAACTTACCACCTCATTTGGATGTACCAAAAAGAGATAAATTCCTGGGTATTTCTCAAAGACCTGAAAGGAGTCGTGACTTAGTTCCATTCTACAGAGCACTTCTACACACAGCTCACCTAAAAGGGTAAGACCCAGTTATAGTAAGGACTAATCTACAGGCTCACAAGAACAGAGTATTTAGCATCAGAAGAAATATATACATTGATCTTCTGGTTTAACTGATATTTATTTTCACCTCCTTCAGTAGAACACCACCATCCCCTTCCACAGGGACGTGATCAGATACGTACTGACTTTCTTGTGCAGCAGCAGATATGGGTATTTCAGTATTTCCAGCAGGGGCACTCGCAGGTTGTTCTCAAAATTTGGGCCCACATAACCAGACAGACATGTCTCCCCATGCTCATCCACCAGGAACAACTCATCATCTTCTCCTGTTTCTTCATTCATGAATTTCTCCATGTGGGCAATGAGGCGGGAAGTTTCCAAGTCCCACAGGTCCTATTCAGTGAGGGAACACAACAATCAAAGTGTACTTGTGAAGAAAGTGATTAAGGACATTTATTACCACAAACAGAAATCTTAATTACACTTTCAAAAATTGAAATCTCATTTTGAAAAGTTTCTTTCTACACATGCTCCAAAACACTAAAGCTTTAAAATGGAATTTGATTATGCAAAGCACAAATCTCTCACTTTAAAGGTAAGACTACAAAGTCATTTTTTAAAAAATAGCCTTCAAACCAGATGCAATTTCATAATTCTGTTAAATAGTCATATTCATTTCAATACTTATTTTAGGTTAGTCACAAAACTTTGTTCCCCTGGCCAATACACAGAAAGACATAATTCAGGAAAAGATCATATTTAGGAAGGCAGGAGAAGCAGTTATAAAATCTTGCCTTCTTACAAATTTTGCAATTAGTGGAAGGAAAA
The DNA here is from genome assembly GCA_013399455.1 of Anthoscopus minutus. Taxonomy (NCBI): domain Eukaryota; kingdom Metazoa; phylum Chordata; class Aves; order Passeriformes; family Paridae; genus Anthoscopus; species Anthoscopus minutus. Next base: position 508,643 of record VWYI01048532.1, read on the forward strand.
GAATATAAACAATGCAAAGAGATTGACTGATTTGCTGGATATTTGTAGGGATTCACTCACTTAACAATATCCATCTTAAATAACTGCTCCAAATCTCAATTAGACACCAAGCTTATTCACTGCAGTAAATAGACACAAAAAGGAACTTGCAGTAGGTCCAGACACTTCTCTTATTTCCAGTCTATGGAACTTCCAGTCATATGGAATTGCACTCCAGAGCAATTTAGCTGACCCATCTAAAGAGCAACCTTTTAGACATCTGTATTATGATTGATTATCTAAAACCACATACTTTTCATACATAGAAGGGAAAAGATGCTTTCCAAAAATAAAAAATTCGGTATTTTAGTAATTAGTCAGAGAGGACTACAAAAGAGGTTTAAATTTTTTTGATTAACTGCACGGTCTTGCATGGTCTGATCTCTGAAACTAAAACACAGGAGAAAACTACAAATGAGAAGTGAAAGCAAACAAAAACAGGAACAAACCAATAACCGAAGAGAAACCAGCGAAAAAGAGAAAATACATCAAAGAAATGAGCTGTTAGTCTGGCAGATGTTCTTTGTTTCAGATGACAACAACATGAAAGAAGTCTAAGCTACAGTGTCTAGTCAGCAACTGGTCAGCACTAGTCAGCTACAGCTACTGGTTTAGTTCTTGCCAATTTGAATATATGCAAAACAAGAGGATCTCTGTTTTACATTCAGCAATTTGCAACTCCAAATGAAAAAATCAGACAGTTAAAAAGCAACACAACCTATTCCCAAAACTCAATAAAACACAATCCCTCCCCCCACACTGAGGCTCCCTCTACACAGAAGCCTCTTAATTAATCTCTTAATTAATTACCTCATGCAACCTTGGACATTCTTCCCTTGCTTTGTGATATTCAACCACACACTCCAGGCAGTAACAGAGGTCATCATTGGATCCTTCAAAATCTTCCTGGGAAAGCCTTCGAGCAGCATAGTGCTTCAGGAACTCAGTGGTGTCAGCACCACTCTGTGTGCACCATCGGCATGTGCTCATTCTGGGGGGGCAAAGAGGCAGGAATTAAAGCCCAAAATGTTCCCTCTCAGCCACACCAGGACCCAATTTAAGCATGGTGAGCATCAGGATTTCAGTTACTCATTAGCAGCCTCCATGCAGGTGCTCCTACAACATCCAGGTGCATGCAGTTAAACAGATTAAAGTGACATCACACAAAAAATGCCTGTGGAATAGCAAACAGCAAAGCTAAAGCACTGTAGTCGAATGCACAAACTAGGAAAAAAACACACACATTGCATAATTTCCAGAGCTACAATGCAAAGCTCCTTACATTATTTTACTGGTGTCTCTGGAATCTAGGTCTAGTGGCACAAAGTTTAATTAGCTTTTTTCCTTAATCTCCTGCTGAAATTTATAGGTCAACAAATCCCTGTTGTCACAAGCAAAGGATATTTATGCAGAACTTTCCCGTCTTTGTTATTTTTATACACAGAAAGAGTGCTAAAATTCTCACCACAGATTGCCTTCCTCTGAAAACAAAAATCCTTCACTAAAGCAGCAATGGAGTCATCTCAGATCCTGCTAGTCTGAAAAATTCCACACAACACTGGAATCACAGAATGGTTTGGGTTGGAAGGGATCTTAAAGCTCATCCCATTCCACCCCCTGTCATGGGCAGGGACACCTTCCACTATCCCAGGCTGCTCCAAGCCCCATCCAACCTGGCCTTGGATTCCAGGGATCCAGGGGCAGCCACTGCTTCTCTGGGCACCCTGTGCCAGGCCCTCAGCATCCTCACAGGGAAGAACTTCCTCCTAATACTCAATCTAACCCCGCCCTCTGTCAGTTTGAATGCAGTTCCCTTGTCCTATTGCTACAGATCCTGATGAAGGGTCCCACTCCAGCCTCCTTGTAAGCCCCAACAGATCATGCACAAGCGTGAACTCTTGAACTAGCTATACAAAAAACAAGATGTTAACTACTTCTTTTACTTGACATAACAAAAGTAGATAAAGCCAAGCTGTAAGTTTCCTCATACATACACATAATACTGGGAAAACTCATTTACCTTTGGCATTTACCTTTGAAAAAAGGAGCTATTTGCTGTGCAGGTGTGCCAGATCACATGGTGGGAAGGACAACAGCGCTGCCCTGCAGCCAGGGAAGGGGCTGAGCCCTTCAGCCATACATGTCCTGAGTGCAGAGGGCAGAGCCGTATCCTCAGCAATCCACCCCTGGTGACCAAGTCTCGGTGGTGTTTCAAAGATCTAGAGCAAAACAGAAATCAAACCACTGAATCACGGAATCAGTCTGGCTGGAAAAGACCTCTGAGATCACGGAATCCAACCTGTGACCAAACACCACTTTGTCACCCAGACCACAGCCACACTGAGTGCCACACCCAGCTGAACACCTCCTGGGATGGTGACCCCACCACCGCCGCCCTGGGCAGCCCATTCCAATACTCAAATATTTAACAACTCTTTCAGTGAAGGAATTCCTCTTGATGCCCAGCCTGAACCTCCCCTGCCACTGCTTGAAGCTCTGTTCTCTCCTGTCACCCGCTGTCTGGGAGAAGAGGCCAACCCTCACTTGCTATAAACTTTTTTCAGGTAGAAGATTAGCAAAAATCTTTCAGCTCACACTTAAGAACTGCTTTGGTATTTAGGTTAATAGTTGCATTAATGCATTTCATGAAGTGGTAGGTATGATTTGCAAGAGAATCCCTTCTGTCATTCAAATGCAGATGAGACGATGTTTGCCTCGCTTTTCACTCAGGAAATGCGTAAATATTTACCTATGCCCGTTAAGCGAGGAAATCACTTAAAGAAGCGTGGGCGGGCACACGAAGGAACCCCAGCTGCGAGCAGCACCGCGCCCTGTGAGGCTGCTACCGACACCCCGCACCGGCAGCGGAGCCTCGGCACCCGCGCATGGAACCGGAAACTCGGTTTCGCGGCTGGAGCCGGTGCCGACCCCAGCTCCACCGCAATCCCAACCCCAACACGAACCCCAACACCTGCAGCGCCCCGTGTGTGCCCCGGCAGCTCCACCCGAGCGCCCCCCTCGCCTCGGCCGCCCTGCCCGGTGCCCTCCGTCCCTTCCCGCCAAGCGGGACCCGCCCCTGAGGCGGCGTGAGGGAGCGACACAAAGAGCGTCCCGGCGGGAGCGCGGGCTTCGCGGCGGAGGCGGCACAAACTCCAGCACGGTGCCGGGCGAGCGGCCGGTTCCTCTGCTCATCGCTCGCTGCGCTCCCCGCTCACCTTACGCCGCTCCCTCGGTCGGCCCGGCCTGGCCTGGCCCGGCCCTCCCGGTGCCACCCCTGCCGCCCTGAGGCCGCAGCGCTCCCGCGCTTCCGGACGCGGCCGGAAGTGGGCGCTCGCTGCCTCCCGCGGGAGGAGCTTTAAAGGGCCAGCACGGCCCCGAGAGGCGGCGGGCGGGGAAACTGAGGCACAGGGCCGGGCCTCAAGGATAGTGATGCCCGAAAAGATCGGCTGGAAGTAAAAAATCCTGGACCGGTGTCTATAGAGCAGGTATTTGTTTGTTGCAGTGCTGGAGGTGAGAGGGATTGCTCCACCTCGCTCACCCACCCCTTGTCAAGTGCTGTGGTTTGTTTATACAGTAAGTATTCCTTGATGTTGCTGTGTTGTTGAATACGTGCCGGAGGTCCTTTACATAATGTTACGCATATAAGTAGTTCTGTACTGCACTTGTGCCTCCTCAGTTTGGGTGGTCTTGGGTCTTCTTCAGTGAAGGGTCAAGGTCTTCCTCACAGATGAACTTTACAACTTTGTCTTCAGAGTATGTGCAGTTATGGTATTCCTTGGTCATTCTGGATCTAACCTTTCTAAATTCTTCATTTTGTGGCTATTTGGCTTTACATTTGCCAATTTCTCATTAGTACATCCTCCTGCTCCCCAGTATGGCTATGCTTGTCTGTTTTTGAAATTATTCATCTGGTGAGTTTCTGTTTATTTAAGCATTAAGCAACTAGTTTACCATAAACTGGCTATTACATTGTATAGAAAGTTATGATTCAGGTTATACTGGTGTCTTATACCTCAAACTATGTAAGCATCTTGTAATGTTGACCCAAGTTCTATCGGCATCACCTTTCTCCACCTCCTTGGTTAAGACCTTACAAGAAATGGGAGGTGAAAAAAGCAAATCCCCGTTTGATCTTCAGCTTTGAAGTGCTGCAAACACACCCATGGAGCTGTCTGTCTCTGATAACACCACGCAGCTGAAGAATTTTATGCTGTAACACCACTCAGGCCATGAACATGCCTGGGAAATGCTTGAAGCAGCAACGTCTGCTTGAAACACCCAAATTTTTAGGGTGCTTTTACACTTGAAGGATCTGTCATGCTCTTTTTTATAATTACAAAACTTTGTCAATGTCATTTCCTTCATCATTCTATGGAGCCCCCATGGGTTTTTTTCAAATTTTTGCAGAGTTTGCTCTGTTTGCAGTAATACTGAAATACCCACGTGAAAGAGCTGCCTCCCTGTGCCCGTGCTCCCATGGGCCGGGGAAGAGGGTGGCAAGGGAAAAAGCTCCTTCCTTGTGCCATTATTCAGCGCCAAGGAAATAATCAACATACAATTATCTGCCCCTGTGCAAGCAGATTGCTCACACGTCCCCCAAGGAGATGAAGGAGTTTCCTTACTCCATTCCCAGGGCTGCAGGGAGATGGAAGCCTCTCTTTCCTCACATCTGTGTTTCCCCAAAGCAACCAGTGCAGTGATTGCTCCAAGTTTACAATTCCAGCTCTGGCTCGCTCATATTTAGCAGAGAAACTGCTTTTAACAAGTATCAGCAAGATTTTTCCTTGGGTAGTGACACGTGGAGACAAGACTCTAAAACTCAAAGACAGAGTGAGTTTTAAAGTAGGTATGTCTATTCGGCCGGACGCATGTGGGACATTTCCACAAATACACGCGTGTCCCTTGCTTACACACATGTTCTTTTATCCCCTGGAATGTTACATATGCATTTTCACCATGGGTCATTTCCTGGCTCCCCTCCCTCTCCGCTCTGTATGCTAATCAGCTTATCAGTCCTCGGCACCTGCGCAGCTGTCTCTGGTGGTCGTCCCAGGCTTCGGGGGTCGTAAAAGGGATGAAGTAAGAATGGTCTTCTTCGGGCTGACTTTTCGACCCCGCTGCTTTGCACATGCTCATTGATTCCTTGGCCACGGTCCAAGCCAGGGGTCAGGATCCATTTGTTCTCAGAACATAAGGAGCTCCATTTTTCAGTTATTTTTACACCCTGTATTCTGTTTTTCATATACATTCCTCCTCCTTATCAGGCCTCTTCTTGCTGTCTGGCATGTAGTCTCTTCCTTTCCCACAGGCCAGGATACAGTATATTCTCACGTAACCTAAGGATGTGGTCCTAAGCAATATCCATTATTTTATATGCCTATTGCTATTCAATACCTTCTAATTTCTATGATTAATATCTTCTAGTTCTAACCTCATGTTTCAGTAGTTTCTGGGAGGAACAGGAGCTCATGGCCTGAGGTGACCCTTGGAGCTGGAATACACCTGGCTCGTGGACAAGGGAGTGAAAGTGCCTCGGAAAAATATTTTGAAAGGTGGTTTTGAAGCCCAAACATGCAAGATAATGAGTGGAGGAAGAGATAGCAGAGCTAAAACAAAGGCATCCATCTTGTCTGTACTGCTGATTAACAGGCACCAATTTCACCTTAATCACTCTGAATTGCAGCTAGATTGCAGGCCAGGGGAATGCCCTGGAGCAGGGAAATCGCTCAAGGTTTGGGATCCCTTACCTGAGCCCGATGCCGAGGTCTTTCTCTGCCAAGGGCAAAAGATCCCTTACCCACACCAGAGCCTTGGTGTCTGAGAGCAGCTGAATTAGTACAGATGAAATAGCACTGGCTCATGGGGCTACTCATTATTAATGATAAACTTTAAATGTATAAACCACGGCTCAGGTCTGCACCCAGACCCCTCTCTCAGGAGTTAAAAAGGAAGGGAATCCATTGTGAACCTCACGAGTCAGCTGCAGGGTCTTTGTTACCCTTTGTGTCTCCAAAACTCTTTGTGAATCACTAACTTGATTTTAACCCAGTTTTCCTTTGTGTGTTTCTTCCATGCAGTCAAAGTTATTGAAACTTATTGAACCTTGGTAAAATACTGTTAAAATTTTATTAAATTCCATCAAATTTATTGAACTCTGTCAAATTACTTTCTCTCAATAAAACATTGCTGCTTCTCTCTTTAGAGTGAGGTGCATTCCATTTAGCCACAACAGTTGTCCTTTAAAACAAATAAGAAATCTCATCACAGAGGTAGAAGTTTATTTCTGCAAGATCTACTGTACAAACTCTACAATCAGGCATTGTTTGTGCTCTTGCCTGCAGGGAATTCAGAGCATCTCCATTCTCCAGGAAAAAAAACCCTTGAAAAATACAAACTTCTTAGATTCAGAAATTCAAGTTTTTCAGCTTTTAATCTTCCAACTCATGAAGCAACACAGAGACCAAAGTGGAAGAAGTGTGTGTTTCCTTCCACCCATCCCATTTCACCTCTTGGCTGGAAAACTTTACCCTCAAAGCAATGGCTGATTGTAGGGGAGGTCCTGCCTCACAAAAATCCCAGTGCTTCCTTTAGAAAGACTAAAGACAGACACAGTTAAATATGGAAATTTCTCCTTTAAAACCCCTTGCTATAAATCACGTTCCAGACCCTCCAACAAGGCCTTTATTCCAAGCCATTGAAAATTCTGGATTTTCCATGATTATTATTAGAATTGAAGAAAGAAATTATCACTTATCTAAATGACCCTCAAAAAGCAGGGACCGAGTCTTCTTGCATTACTGGCTGGTACAGCAGATGGGAAATTGTCTTGTGCTGCAATGCAAGGTGTAACCAAAAGGATGAGTTCCATTACCATCTGTTAAAACCAGGTGGGGCAGTGCTCTCTCTCTTCCATGACCCATCCCTCTAACTGGGAGATATCTCCTGTTAATGGGCCAGCTGTTAAAACCAGCTGGGGCAGTGCTCTTTATCCTTTACGTGACCCATCCTCCCTCCAGGGGATCTCTTCTGTTCATGGCCATTGAGTCTCAGTGCAGGACTGATCAAATTCCATCATCCCCTTGGGACATGCTCCACCCAGGGGGAGGAGCCAGGCATTCCTACCTGGACACAATCTGAGGCTGGGAACACCACAGGCAGCTTTATCCACTGCATTCCCAGAGGAGAGACTGGGCCCATCCACACCACCAGACCCTCAGAGGAAAACTGCACCCTTCTACAGGATCCCTGCTTCAACAGAGCCACATCTGGCACTGCAGGACTGCAGCCACCACGTAATTAAACTGCTACCAACTCCCTGCCCAACAGCCTGTCAGGTTCTGTTCTGACTCTGGCAGTGGTTTTTTTGTACCACTGCATTTTTATTTTAATTTTCTTAGTAAAGAACTGTTACTCCTATTCCCATATCTTTGCCCAAGAGCATCTTGGTTTCAAGATTATAATAATTTGGGGGGTGTGGCTGTAGTTTACTTTTTTAAAATTTATTTTCCATTTCAAGGGAAGTTTCTGCCTTCCTCAGCAGACACTTGTCCTTTCAAACCAAGACATAAATATAAACAAGCCATAGAAAGACTTTACACAGTAAGAGAGTTTGGGGGCTTTTTACATTCTCAGTCAATTTACAAATAATCACTTCAGGTACACTGTTAAAATTATCATACAAAACATGAGCACAACCTCCATCTTATTGCTTAATTTTCTTATTAAAATGTAGAAATTCTCCTCTGCAAAATAAAAATATGTACGCATATGTATATATATATACACACTGTTTTGTCTCTGGAATTCCAAATATTAATTACAGCATTTTAAATTAATTGTTTTGGTTAGCATGAAGTGATGAATAGTAATGGACAAAAGTCCTTTTTCTCTGGAAGGGTTGAAAAAAGTGTAAGTCTGCATAAAAAAATAAAATCAGTTGCTTTTAAGAATAAGATACATGTTAAAAAAACCCAACTCAAAATTTGTGCTGTTTTCATCAACACAGATGTCATAAGCTTGATTATCACAGAGATTTAAAAGCAAACTGAAAACCTTTTCCCAATCCCATGAATTTTAAAAAAATTAAGTTCTGAAAGGCATGTTCATTCATAAAAGGAAAACAGCAGCTTTCAACTCCACAGAAAAAGTTATTTTGAAACATTTAAAAAGCAACTTGGATGCTTACATGGAAACTTCTAAAACCAGAGCTAAATTAAATACAAGGTTGCACAAAAGCTCTGTTTAACTCAATCTTCAAGATGAAACAAGGCAATCAGAGGTGCCTATCCTGACTTTTCCCATTATCAGCCTGGATACTTGCAGGTGGTGAGCTGCACCCACTTTCAACCAGACCCATTTGCAGTTAAATATGCAAATTAGGCATTGCTCTTAGGACAATCAATTAATCACTCTCTTCACTGGTGTCAAAAATGTCACTGAGTCGGAAAACCTGCTGCTGCTGACTGGCTGCTGACTTGTCAAAACTATGGCATCTACCCTCTTCTTTTCTTAACTTTTCTTCAAGTTCTGGAAGCTTGTTTTCATACAGATAATCAATAATTTCTATGAAGGGAAAAAAAAAGTTTTAATTGGATCTGTAGAGGAACAGCATCTCACAGATAAAATGATGTTGTTAGTGTTAAATGCACAGAATCTCTGTACTGTTCTGATCACAAGGGCTGCAGGGAGATCAGACAAAAGCATGCAAAGAGAAATTAAAATGCACAGTCTTAAAACATTGCAAGCCAAGGTATTAAAAAGAACAGCTTCATAAGCACTTGCACAAAGAGAACATTGAAAGTTATAAGGAAAACATTTAGTAAAATAAGTATAAAGCCTAAGATTTTAGCCAGTTAGGAAAAAACTGAACCAGAATATGAATCCTCTGAGACTCAAGCCAAAGCCTTAAGGAGTACAGACAAACAGCTGGCATACTGACCAGAAAAAGTCTTTCTTTTCCACAAAGGGACAGAGGACACTTTTAGCCTATAAAACTTTGCTTGAACATAAGCTCTAGGAACATCTCTGCAAAGAGAACAGTTCAAAGAATTAGTGATGCAAGTAACTATGATAAAGCTTAATTGTTACTGAGTTATCCTTTCATGAGAGTGATGCCAGTCAAACCCTAGCTTAGATTTAGGTAGAAAGGATGGGATTCAAATAATAATTAACCCATAATATTAAATTATAATTTTTCCCACTAGCTGATTGACACACAGATACACAACACTCCAGTATTTGGAATGTTAAGGGCTTCAGATCTTGGCTTCCTGCTCAGTGCTATGCTAGGATGTGCAGTTTTAATGTTTCCAAACTGAACATTTCCTAGAGTTGTAAAGGTATGAGAACTTTTATTCATCTGCTTTAACTACCCTTTGGATCCATAAAAAGAAGGAAAGGTTTACCCAACAGCATTACTGAGGTCATCCCAGTTTACTTCACTGGCATCCTCTGCTTTTGATTCATACAGCCTGTGAATGTAAGACAGGAGCAGTTTGCAGGCAGAACTCAAGACATAATTCAGTGCTCCCAGCTCCCCCAGTCAGAAATTACAGAACATTTTGTCCACAGAAAAAATGATTGCAAAACATCTATCAAGCTGCTAGCAGGCTGTTGTCACCCTGCAAACTTTTATAAACACAGCTCAAATGGTGGGAGATACACAAAAACATCCCAGTGCTCAGAACTGTACCTTTTAATAAGATTGATCTTGGCCTTTAACCCTTTGGTCCCGCTGTACAACTGCCGCTCTCTGACCAATTTGCTTGCTAAAATCGAATTCCTTTGAAAACACACAAAAACAGGTTTCTGTCATTTCAAGAAATTCCAAGCACCAAGATGCTGCTGCTGTCACAGAGAGACAGTATTCTGCAAGTGACAGGGGGGATTGAAAGGACACAGTCACCAATGGAAAGAATTATTTTACTATGAATATTAAGGCAACAAAAAAGTAAAGTGATACATTCAATAATACTACACACTTGGCTTTGGCAACAAGCAAAAATAAGCAAAGGAATGCACTAATTACTATATTGAGAGGAAGGGTAGTGATTGAGAAAATATATCACCAATTGCCTCAATATTTTACCATCATCCAGATCCTGCCACTGGGGAGCTCCATTTCACAGTCAGGACATGGAGAACCCTTCCCAGCAACTGGGAAATCCTACAAAGTGTGTCCACTCCTAGGTGAGATCTCCAAATCTGCCCCAGAAGTGGGCCCAGCTTTTATAGGCCCCAAATCATCAGTCAGATTGACTTGATTATATTTTTAGCACAGAACCACCTGGATCTGATGCCACACTTCCCAAACAGCAGGGGCCAGAGCTTGGCCAGGGCTCAGGCCTTGGCTGGGAGGGTTTCCCCTTAAAATACCCTACAAACAAGCTGCTATTCCTGTCAGTTGGGGAAGTTTCTTAAAATTAGACATTTCTTGCAGGTAACTACACAAGGTTATGTGAAAGTTTCTGAAGCAGCTGGTTTGGTGTTAAACAGCTGGCATAAGAGTCTCAATCATCTATTTTTAGCTAAATAATACTGCTGGTGTTAGTCACAATGCCCAGGGTTCATCATGTACGTCAACTCTGCTGCTCATGCCTCAGCACACCAGGCAGAAATCAGGCTTTGCTATCACAGCAAACAGAAAACTTGCTGCAGCTAGCAAAGAGTTACTTGTCTCAGACACATCTGCAATGCCTTTTCTGTGCTCTGCAGTCTCTTACCCGTCCTACCAAAGAATCACCACGGTACAAAACGCAGGTTTTGCAGAATAAATACACCCCAGAACACATTTTACTATCTCAGTTGAGTCCAAGGCCTTACCATTTCTGTTTGCATTGTCTCCAATATCGACTTCCCACTCTGGTTTCAATCTCAGTCCATGGTAGTGGCTGGTTCAGCTTCTCACGCTCAATCCAGAGATCCGTGTTTGACTGCTCCAGTGAGGAAAGAGAACTTGGATTTTCTGTTTCCACTTTTCTCTTCATTATCTCCTTCACTGCACTCATTAACTTCTGGGTTTCTTCCTTTGTCCAAGGACCATAGTTAATAGCTAAAATTGAAAATCCACCAGGTTAAGACATAATTTATCATAAATGATTAGGGGGGAAAAAAACCCAAAAGAGCAATGTTTCATTTTCCATTATTTTTATTTATAGTACCAACTTCTTAACACATGTCCTAGAAACTCTTCTGCATACCAGACTTGAAAGTTCAGCTTGAAGACTAAAGAACAGTCTGATACCTAGTTTTTATCTTTTTAAACCTGACTGCCAAATTCCTTCTGCCCTCCCCAAGAAATCTTTTTAGATGTCAGTTCTGTTAATAAGTTACATTTGTTCCACTTTTTTTTCAATTTTCTTTCAGAGATCCTTCTTGAAAGGATCTTTCATCTTTCCACATGAAAATGAAATCAGTGGTGTGAAGAAGAGGACCACTACAAATTATTTAATTAATTAAAACCCCATACTTGAAGGACTTTTTCCTTATGTTTAGGGTACCTACATCATACAAATTCAAATAATATTACACAAAATGTATTGTATTTCTTAAAATTACATACCTGACTTGATTTCAGAGTATTTCATAGCAACTGAGAGGTTAGAACGGGACATCAACTCAGAAATCTTCTTCCAATCATTGCCATGCAGAGCTTGATACTTCTTTAATTTTTCTTTTTCTTCCTCAGTATACCTGGTTAAGGAAATGGGCACAGCTTCAGCTGCAAATTCAAACAATTTCAATCTCTTAAAGGGCTGTAACATTAACACAGGTGATCAGTGTTAATCATCACTATCGCTTCAAAAGTCACAGTTTAGAACAGAGGAATCAATAAGGGAAAATTAACTATCAGTTAAGTCACAGTAATTGGCACAAATGGGAGAGATGATCTGTACTTGAATCTGTTTTTAATTTACAAATAATCAACACAGCATTCAGGAACACTTTTAAAGTATTCCCTTACCTTCCTTTATAATTATTTGGGTCAAACATCTTCCTTGCTCGATAATATATCAGCCTCCAGGGCCGGGGTATGCCCTCAGCTGGAAGGTAAAGGATCATTTTTAACAAACATTTCTCACAATGGTGAAGCCAAAATGAAACAAACCCCAACACCCAACACCACACATTTTCATGACTGTGCTGTCAACAACAGCTTCTTTCCACTCACTAGCTACAAACTGCATGGACTGGCTGTGCATTTGATCCAGGTGTGATTAAAATTTAACTGGCATGCTGAACACTCCCATTAAAAGAGAGACATGAGACAACCACCAGGCAGGAGGCTGAGGAGACACTGGCTGCTTACAGACTGCTCCAGCTGGGAAATGCAGGCACTGGGGGCACCCAGCAAAAGCCAAGAGAAGATCTTTGCTGAAGGGAAGATCCACAGGGATCAATCCCTGGGAACACACGACCTTGGGTGGTTCGTTCTTGGGCAGCAGTGCCCAAGAGGGGAGGGGACTGCAAGGCACAGAACACTGATGAGACTTGCTGCTAAAACTTCCCACACCAGGAGCAAACTCCCAGACTGGAATGAAAGTCAACATCAGGCAAATGTGTCAATGCAGAGGGAAGGACTGTGTGTCTGAAATAACCATAAATGTGTAGTTTGATTGCAGTATCCTGGTCCATGACAGGCTGTCCTTTACTGTGCCTTGCCTGAGATGTTGTCACCAAACTCACAGAATAAAGCTCCTGGTGCACTGAGGAGAGCCCCATGTCTTGGAAAACTGACATAGCTCAGTTTCTTCCACCCCCTCAGTCCTGTACCTGCCACCTGTTTATGTGATCTAAGAACAGGTGACAATGTCAGACAGGACTTGTCAATCACTCACAGCTGCCATTAGTGAACTTAATTATAGTTCAGCAAATAATGCACTTAAAGCCATTAAGCCCAAATGCAACTCTGGACATCTTTACCAGGTTTTATCTTTAAATTCTTTCTCTTTGAGACCAGATAATAAAAACAGTGGACTGTGCAGATTATCAACTACACCATGTCAGCAGCTCCTTTTTTCATCAAATTTAGCAACATCAGTACTTTTCAATAAAAATTATTTTACAAAATACACCGTATCACCAGGTTATAGAATGCAACATTCTGCTGTCTGAGGATGAACTTAAATACTCACAGATTTTTTCACAAAAATGATGTTCCATTTTCAGGCGATAAATGGTATCTTTATCTTCTGGATACCTCGAGGTAAACAGAAGTTTTTCAGCACTGTCTATTCCAGTAAGTGATAAGAACTCTTCAACATTTTTCCGGATTTGTTTATTTTCCTTCTGGGTAAATCTGCCAAACTTGACAGCAATACCTAAAATATAGAAAGGTTAAAAAATAAGTCAAACCTCAAGTACTATCTCTTGCACATCTCAGGTTAGCTCAGGTATCAAATTCAAAAGGGAAAAGAAAAAACTGAAAGAGACAAAACCAGCAAGGAATCAGCAATTAACACACAAGTTCTGACTGAAACTTGCCAAAATGGAAGCAGATGTTACAAAACAGAGAAATAGAAAATATGTCAGTGGAATGAAGTGAACCAGAGTCTGGGTGCAACAGGCACAAGAAACTTTTCCCTCTGTGCAAACATTAGCACAGCTACACTTTCCTTCCTCACTGCAACAGGATTTCAGAGAGCTCACCCTGTCTTTTAAACTCCTTAAACCTCATTAGGTCTCTTCCAGCCATTTTCTTGATTGAACCATCTGATATATTCTTCACATGAGGAATAAACTCTTCCAGTTCGTGTCTTGCAGTATCCAAATCTGTGATTGAAGTCATGACAGGGTCCAGGTGTTCCTCACCATCCACACTGACCTCATCAGAAGCTACCAATTCAACAAAGGAATTGTTTTGCTGCTTCTGCTTCTTCTTTTCATGTGATTCCGAGGCTTTTTGTGTCCTGATATTTAAAAAAAGAGCATAAAATAAAAAACACCACTAGAACTCCACACCAGAGATTTTGTTAACATCTCTACCATTAAAACATGAACATATTCATTAATTAAAGAACAAAAAATACTACATGCATCCACTGCCTTGCATTTCTAACCTTTTAATATAACTTAATAATTGCAACTTATAATTAAATTTCTGTACTTACAATAATCAAGGAGCTTTCTGAAGTTCTGAAAACCCACAGGACTTTCATACATGGGCATACTGAAAAAAAATTCTCTTACTACCACTGGCACACAGATTTTTTCCATCTGTCTCTTATTAGTGCTCCTGTTTTGTATTCTAGACACTGTAATGGCATCAAGAACTACTTCTACCAGCATTTACTTGCACAGAACATTCAATTGTTTAGCTGACCTTACAAAGTAACCAACTTTGCTTGGTTAAAATGCACATGTGCACTATAAATATCAAGTTTAACAAGTGAAATCCTTTTCTTTTCCCACTTTTGTTTTTTTTAAATGTGAATGGTTTGCACATAAATTATTTCCATATCTACAGTTTTTAAAGAGGAGAAAAGAACCTACATTGAAGTATTCTTAAAAATTTTTATTGGATCTCCAGAAGGAAACTCTAACACCACACATGCCGTGTAAGTTCAAGGTTTTTCTTTAAGACACACACAAAGCAGAATGAAGAAAAACCTGGAACCCAAATAACATGAAAGGAATGTATTTGGGGAGCAGAAGGACAAAAAAAACATAAACAAAACCTGAACTTACATCACATCAGAGTCTGAAGAGCTTTCTTCCTCGATAAAAGCTCTGCTTTTATATGGTGTTCTAGCACATGCTGGAGTATTTTTGCCTCGAGCAGCTGCTTTACTGGGTGTAGAAAAATCAGCAGGGGCCTCCATGGAGACCTTACTGATGGCAGAAGCAGCATCACAGCCTCCATCCTCACCTGCAGGTGAAGGGCACTCTCTGTCCCCACTGCCCTGCTCTGAGGGTGACAGCAGTGGCTGCTCAGCTGCTCCATCCGTGTCCTCCTGCACGCCCTGGGCACTGCCCTCTCCCCTCTTCTTCTTCTTCTTCTTCTTCTTCTTCATGGATTTCTCTTTTTGGCTCTTACTGTGTTCCTCAGAGGGAGGCACCTCACACACCTCATCCGCTTCAGGCTGCTTTTCTTTCTTTTTCTTCTTGGGTTTTTTTAAAAAAACATAATCGGCAGCATCCTCCTGGCAGTCCTGGCTGCTGTGCTGGTTCACAGGGACACAGGTGACATCACTGAGCTCATCAGTGCTCTCCTGACCCTTCCTCTTCCTCGGGGAAGCAGCTGCTCCAGTCCCATTGCTGATTTCAGGTTCCACTGTCACAAAGTAACTATCTATCAAAGCCTGCTGCTTCTTACCCTTTTTGTCCAGTTTCTTCTTCTTTTTCCTGTCTTCCCCGCCCTGTGGTGCTGCATCTTCAAAGAGCAGTTGGGAAGTGTGGCCGAGCTCTGGATCTTCCACAGTTTCAGCATTTTCATGTTTGTTGTTGGACTCGTTGTGTTTCCTCCTCTTCTTTTTCTTCTTCTTGACAACATCCTGGACTTGAAAATAATCTGAATGTGCTTTCTGTTTCATTTTTTTTCTCTTAAATAGAAGAGAGTTTTATTGAAGTGTTGTCATTTATACACCATTTTTGTTTAAAACAAAAAACTCCCCACCCAAAAAACC
Organism: Anthoscopus minutus; assembly: GCA_013399455.1. Lineage (NCBI taxonomy): Eukaryota > Metazoa > Chordata > Aves > Passeriformes > Paridae > Anthoscopus > Anthoscopus minutus. Next base: position 524,305 of record VWYI01048532.1, read on the forward strand.
CCAACAAAAAGCACAAAACCTTAACAATTAAAAGCTCAATTTTATCTTACACTCTTACTTTTCAATCCAGTTAGTTTTGTAAAGTGCCTAGGAAAAGCTGATGCCCTCTTTGTCAAACAGATGTGCATCACAGCTGTCCCCAGCCTTCGAAGTGCCTTCCTACAACAACAACAACAACAACAAACACTTCAAAAAATTTAATACCTATTAGCTTTGATTTTCAATGACTAAGCAACGTCTGACTATTATGTTCAACTCAGTTTTCAGCACTGAAACAGTAGCAAGCTAAAAGCAATAAAGAAATACGAGACTGATCAGCGATAACTCAAAATTCTTAATTCACAAGTTTGTGACGGGCCGAGCTCTGCTCTGCCGGCTCTGTCCCAAGACAGGGCAATTCCTGCAGAATTCAGTCACACATGGCAGGTAGGAAGCGTTTTTAGTACATTTTCTACATCCAACACAAACAAAACACTCACTCCACACCACCTCCGCCACATTTGAAACACGCGCTCTTGAATTTCGCATCCCCAGGGCAGTTCGCAACGCCGGCCGACCCCGAGCATCCCCTCCCCGCCACCGAGGGGAAAAAGCGGCCCCAAGCTCAAACCCCGAACAAGCTCAAACCACAGCTCGCCCCTAGGCCCAGATACCGATAAACCCCGGCTGAGCACGCGAGTGCGGCCGGGCCGGGCCGGACCCCTCGGGAGCTACCATGGGAAGCTCCTAGCGCACCCACAGAGCTCTCGGCGGTGCCGGGGTGTGAGGACCCCGCAGCCCCTCACGGTCCCTGCAGGCTCTCCGCACCCCACCGGGCCCCCCGCTACCTCCACGCGGTGTCCGCCGCGCCGCCGGCCCCCCGCGCCCGGCCCATCCGTTCCCCCGGCGGAAGCGGCCCCGGCCGGACCCATCAGAGCGGCGCACCGCCTGTTGCCTGGAGACGGACGCCACCGCGCGCGCCGCGAGTTCGGTGGGAGAACCCCGGCACCGGCACCGGGGCCGTTCAGAGACCCCCGGGATCGGGACCGGGACCGCCGAGAGAACCCCGGCACCGAGACAGCCGAGACCTCCTCCCCCGGCATCAAGACCGGGACTGGAACCCCCGAGAGACCCCCGGCCCGGGACCGGCCCCGCCGCGCCATGGCGTGCGGCAGAGCGGAGCCCCGGCGGCGGCCGATGACCTTGGCCGAGGCGGGCCCAGGCACGGAGAACGAGCGGCTGGGGTTGGTCCGGCTCAGCATGCTGCGCAACCCGCTCATCATCAAGGTGAGCCCCGCGACCCCCGAGACCCCCGTTCCCTCCGGCCCCGGCCCCTGCCCGGACACGGCCACCTCCCATCCCACAGCCCCGGGGAGGGTGGGGGTCACGGTCGCCGCGGGCAACTACTCAGCAGAAAGGTTTCCCGTTAAAGCGGTTAAAACCAATCGTCACCCCCGCCACTGATTTATATGACAAGGAAATTGTGTTTCCCCGCTCCTCCTTCACAAGCACGGTGTTTTAAAGAGCCGGCGGTCCCCAGCCGGTGATGGGCACACAGCAGGATGGGCTCTCCCTGCGAGGGTTTTCCCAAGTCCTAAGGCCCGAGGTTTGGGAAGCACTCGGGGACAGGGATCGAGATGTCACTGGGGCTGTTCTGTGCCCCTAGACACAGCAGAGGGGTCCCGGGGAGAGGGTCACACCAACTTTATCTACCTAAATGATCACCACCATTGGAAGGGGTCGCCCAGGGAGGTTTGGAGTCAGCATTCCTGGAGGAGTCCAAGGGAAGCCTGCACGTGGCACTCAGCGCTCTGGTCTGGGTGACAAGGTGATGATCGGTCACAGGTAGAACTCGATAATTTTGAAAATCTTTTTCCAGCCTACGTGATTATAATTCTGTAATTAGCATTTTTAGACCCGCTCTAGAGGTTCTGGTCCCTTCCCATACTCCTGGCACTTCTCAATTTGTCAATCCCACTCCTATCCCTGCCCTGCGCGCCGGCTGAGCTCGGGGTGCGGCTCGGAAAGTTTTAAGCATCTCACTTCGGTTGCTTCCTCCTCAACATCCACACCCCCAGCCAGTCACGCTTCATCCCCCGCCTGTCCCGAGCAGCAGCTGAATTGCAGCTCTCGTCCCCTGGATGGCACTCACGGAACGGCTTCGTGCCCGAACCGGCGCTCCCGAGCCCCGAGCGCTTGGAGCGGCTGCTCTTCGCCTTTCCCCTTGCCAGGGCAGCCGCTCCTGCTCCCCAGCCTTTTTTCGCCGCTTAAACCGCGGCTTTCCAGCGGGATTTCGGCTCTTCGGCTCCCTCAATAATTGTACCTTGCACCGGGAGGCCTGGAAGTTGGCCGTAAAATTTGGGAATTCGGAGTGTCACTGGAAATTTGACACTTTGCAGTGTTGAGTTCTTTAGTTCACTTATGAAACTCGTAAAATCTACTGGGAAATTTTGCCAGGGATAGGGAAAAAAGCAGGCTTTGCATCAGAATTCAAGAGGCTTCCCTTCTTCAAATTCACAACTTCAACTTTCTTTTCTCTGGATCTCTTAAGTTTGATAGGAAAGATAACCCTTGCAGAGCATCCTGGCACTGGGAATTCTGAGCAATTTTAAATCGTGGGATGTTTTAATAAATCAAGACACAATCCAGATTTCTGCAGCCTGGACTGGTGAAACTAAACTTTGAGCAAGTTTTAGAAGAAAAAGGTAGTGTTCAATTTTAGTACTCTGGACAATTTCTGTTTTGTTTGAGGCTTCCTTGCAGGAGGGTGTCTGCTGGTAGGGATGTAAGGAGATTTGCATCCACCTGGTGCAATCGAGCATGGAGTAAGCAGGGTGTTAACAGGGATGCTTTTACTCTTGGAACCAGCAGTAGTTGCACCTCATGGTGGGTTCTGCTGTCGAGTTTGTGCAGCAAACTGCTGCCCCCCTGCCAGCTGCCTTCCCACACTGCCCAGGGAGTGCTGGTTCACCAGGGTGTCCCTCTCTGCCGGAAGGTGACAGGGGTGGGGTGGCAGTTTGCTGGGTAAGAGCTGGCACAGTGGTGACACACGGACAGCATCAGCCCTCTGCCCTTCCTCCTCCTCCTGCTTCCAGCTGCAGCCTGGAATCTCCTCCTCCCCAGCACAGCCCTGGGGACCAAGCACCAAGGCAGCAGGTCCCAGCCCTCATGCTGAAACCAAAGGGCACAAAGATGGTTTAGAAGGAAAGGACAAAAGGTTTGGAGGCAATTGCAGCTTGGAGGAGTGCTGCTGGCAGCCGAGGGAGGGCATGAGGAACACACACAGCTCCAACAGCTGCCAGTGAGGTTCTCTGGGCAGCAAATCACACAAGAACCTGAGGCCCAGTGGAGATGGATGAGACACTTAGTCCCTTATCCTCCTCCAAATAGCACTTGGACCCCAAAACCCTGATGCAAGTGTGACAGATCTCCTAGTTTGCAGCAGCAAAAGTACATCCTTCTTTCTCTTTCAGTTATTTTATATATGTTCTAAATATGGCATCATCATAAAAATGATGATCATAAAATCAATCATAAAATAAATATGGCATCATCTAACTATGGTATCCAAACAAGATCCCTGCCCAGAGTGTTTCTGGCTGAACCTTGTGCCTCAGGCTCCTCACAGAATGTGTCCACGTACTCCGGCTATCACAGACTAAAACCATCATCTTCTCACATAAAGATTTCTAGGGATGAATGCTCTGTTTCTCTGCTGGAATGTATGGTGTGTTTTAATTAATCCAGGAGTTCATTTAGTTATCAATATATATTTGCTTGCAGCATAAAACTGAGGGAAGCATTTCATCTACTGATGCCAGTAAAAATCTGATCAAAGCATTTTTGGTCTGTATTCACCAGTAAAAGCCTTAGCCAAGCACTTTCCCAGTACAAACTTACTGAAAACTCCTGTGTACAAAAATAAACCAGCTTTGGGCAGGAAATAAGAGTTTACCACACTTAACCCCTGGCAAACTCAACACAGACTTCAGAAATATTGACCCACAGCAGACTGGTTACATTCAGATTAACATCTTCTGCATAATACGGCATCATTACATTCAACATATCGCTGATAAATCCGAGGAGTTGGATTTATCTTCCTTGATGTGTGAAGGTAAATGGGAAATCCAGCCCCACGTGCCAAAGCATCCACTTACCTGTCCAGGTGGTGCCAGGGGCCATGCAGAGAGCAGGGAGCTGCTCTCCAGGAAAAGCCCTGAGAAGCATCGGGCTCACCTTCAGAGCCCCTACCGCTGCTCCCAGCATTGAAAAGTTGTTTCCAAACTGGCATTTCTGAGGAGGATGGTGCTGGTGCTCTGCTGGTCAGGAAAGGCTGGCACCGGGTCCCAGTCCAGACTGCAGGAGAAGCAGATTTAACAAACAGAACTGCTGGAATGTGCAGTGTTTGTTTTACAAGCTTGTTATTTACATGACAACTGATGCCAGGCTGTCTTTATTGGTCTGAATGCCAGGGCATTTAGGGTTCATTTTACTAAGCTTTCCTCTACAGCCCTGAGGGCTGGAAGTTTTTCTTTTTTTTCCCAAATGTGATTGAACAGAAGCTAAGCTACAGGATTCAGGCAATAAAATTTCAGCAGCTACAATCTCCAGAAGAAGAATATATGACAAAAAAAGCTCCCAAAACCGCAGGAACTGGCACACTGGTAGCCTTGGCTTTGGAACTCCCAGCAAAGGAAGGATTAGCCAGGCCAGGGAGAGTGAACTGCCCTTTTTGATGGGTGGAGGGGATGCAGAGAAGAGATTTCCCAGGCCTCAGCCGGGAGCCTGCTCCGTGCTCAGGGAGAGCAGCTCCCTGTGGCACCAGCCAGGTGACCAAGAAACTCCACTCCCTACATGGGTACCGAGTAAGGGCAGAAATCACCCAGCACGCTTTTCTTTTTCCTTTCGTGCCTGTTGAAGCTCATCATGGAGTATTTCTGAGCTGCCTGTCACAGAGCAAGGCACTGCTGACAATTTTGATTTTTGCAATGGTCCATAGGATGGACACTACAAAAGCAAGTGGGGCCATTGTGTCAAACTAGAATTGTGTCACATAGTGAAAAAAAAAAAGAAAAAGGTGTAATTAAGCAAGAGACAAAGATGGACTAGTGCATGGTGTGAAAAAGAATATTCCGACTTTGAGCTGTAAACTGCATCATCACAAATATCTCTTGGAACAGACATTACTGACGGGGCAGGTTTTCCATCACTCTGAAGCTTTTATTATTGACCTGGACTGTGGCTGCAACAGGGCTTTTACATCTGAATGTTGTGCTTTGTCTTTGAGCCTTTAACCCTCCTCAGCTTCCTGGGTGATTTGGGTTTGGTTTTTTTAACATTCTCTCCAAATCCACAGATCTTTATCTCTTCTGGCACCAGCCTGCGGAGGAGTCAAGGTGGGGTGAGGAACGGGACTGACAGGAGCAAAATCCTTCCCTTTCCACAGAGCACCCACCCAGCCCAGGCAGGGCTGTCAGGTCCCGTGGTCTCTGCAAAGGATCCAGGGCTTCAGCCACAGCCAGGATCTCACAGCTGTTCCCACATGAACCAAGAGCCCCCAGACTGCTGATCACAGCCCTTGTTGTGAGGCAACTTCCAGAAGATTTGGATGACTTCCCTCAGGTGTTAGCTTTCATGATTTAAATAACTCTGTTCCCTCCCCTAACCTAAACCTGCTCACAGCTGTTTGGGATCAATACATCTGTTGGAAACTTGGTCAGAAAGCAGATTTTAGTTTCTCTGTCTCTCCCCTGTAACACAGAGCAGAGCAGCCATAAGTACCATGAGCTGTATTTGGAATGAGATTGTTTTATTTGGTGTTAATTATACTCCTTACCTCAAATCACTACCTGTGCTGAGCATCCTGCCTTCTGTGTTTGCTGCTTAGGGACACTGAGGTTTAATTAGTGTTTATGCAGCATTTTGTGTGCTTATTGCTATTATTATTATATCACAAGTACTATTATATTTTTGCAATCTAAGACCAGTGTTGTGCTTTTAAAAATGTATTCTGAGATGTCTATGCAGTGCCTCAATAATTCATTAGAGAAATAAACTAATGAAGGGCTGGTTAGTCAAATAATCATTAGGTTTGGTTCTGAGCTTTCCTTCCAATGCTCTGACTTCTAAGGGTTTTCTTCTCAGCATGAACTCATTTAAGATTTTAAATGAATTATTTGGTACACTAAAAATTAAACTCCTTATGAGCTTTAGTGCCCTCCCATATTTTGCACAGGCTCTGCTGAAATAAATAAGGTATTTCCAAGAGGCAAGTAAACATTCTGCATGAATGAAAGCAGTGGGTTTTTCCTCCTGGTTGTTTGAACACGGGCTCCAAAGTGCCAGCTGTGACTCAGCAGGAAGAGGGACAGCCCCAGCAGCACAGGGCCTTGGGAGCTGCTCACTCCCAAGATCCACAGGCAGGATGTAAAATCAAGCAAAAGGGCATTTTGATCCTTTATGTGAACAAAACAATGCAAATTGGTGAGACTAATAAGCCCAGAAACATTACAAGGTGAATGCCTTTTATGTTTGTGAAAATCTTCTATGTTTATTTGTCTAATACAATGGAAATAAAGCTTCAAAGGCTCTTTGATTTAAAAGTGCATTATTGAAGTCAGCCAGCACAGTTAATAATGGTTAGACCAAGTTGTTGCATTATGACCCTAATAGCAGTCCTGTCAGGGCAGAGAACATCTGCACAGCCTCTTGCCCAAGTTGGTGGGGAGGTAAAACCAAAAATTAAGCCAAAGGATGAGAGGATATAGGCAGGATAGGGAAAAAACTAAAATGAAATGGGTCACAAATGGATCCATACATTCACAGTGCATCCAGAGTCACTGCAGGCTGTAAATTTTTATGATGAAGCTAAGAGTCTAGCTTTATTCTCGGAAAGATTTAAGAAACTTTGGGGGAAGAGCCACCACCCATTTTTAGTGCTGCCCCCAACCACACTCAGCCAAGGAACGATTTTCAGATTCATTCAAATTGAAGACACCACACAGAAAGTCAGGGATATCCCAAATCCCACTGAAGTGCCCTTAACCCACCAACCCTTCTCCAGGGACACTGAGCCCAGCACCAGCTAAAACTTTGGGAATATCTCTCCATCCTCAGCTTCCCACTCCAACACCAATAAAAATTCTCCTTCTCTGGAAGAGGCACCAAAAAGTGCCCAGAGCATAGAGGAAAAGCTGGTGGGGTCTCAGTGAGAACAGTGCTGGACAGGAGGGCGTTGGGTACACAACCAGTTGGCAGCTGCCCAAGGAAAAGGTGAAAATCTCTTTATTTTTAAACCTTTCCCACAATCATTTCCTTCTTTTGAGTGCTGCCTAGCAGAATGGAGAGCAAAGAGAGCATGTTGTCAGCAGTCACTGAGACCAGCATTTTCTGTTCCTGATTTTTGGGAGTTTTTAGCCACATTTTCCCCAAGGGCAGATTGCTTTCCATGCAAATTCTTAGAGATGCTCTTATGCCTAATTATTGGATTTCAGAAGCTTTTGTCATCTTGCAGAGATTGTTTTGTTCTTGCTTGGCTGCTCACATTGTACAGATTAGACAGAACCTGCATTTCTGAGAATATTTTCTTTTTTAACCATTTGTACTTTATAAAATAAATTACACTGACTTTTCCCGCTCACATTTATTTGAAGTAGCAAAGATAAATGCAAGTGGGACCTACTACTAGATTTCCAGCAACAGCCTTTAAGAAAACTTCAATATCCAGGGAAATCTCTCTAGTTTGATTTGTTTAAGCAAACCAACACGAGGTTTGTGCTTAAAAATCTTACAAGTGAAACCTGATTAAAAATAATAGTGTAACTCCCAGGCTGAGGGGATAAAAACCAGCAAAGCAAACACAGTGAACCTTGAATTGCTCTGTAAAGAGCAAACCAGCCTGAAAAATAACACCAGCTTTAATCAGGAGCTTTGGGCTGCTCGCCCAGGTAGAAGAGCCCCTTTGTTTGCAGCTTTTCAACTTCCCGATGTCCCTTTACATTTGCTGTCTGCATCACCCTCCTGGCTGCCCAGCCCTTCTGCTGGCTCCCAGGGGATTCCAGTGGGCTGGTCAGGACTGCAACTCCATTAATTACCACGTATTAAAGTGTGTTAAAGCCTTAAGACAACCAGAAATGCAACTTTGCCTGCACGAGGGCAGCTGCATCCGTCATCCCTGCTCTGCTCCCGGTGCTGGCACCGCAGTCCCACCTCTGCCACCGTAATCAGGGAGCTAAAATTGTTCTCAGCTTAGCCCCAGCACTGAAAAGCACAGTCCCAGATCACACTCGCAGTTAGTTAGCATTTAGATAGGCTGGGATGGGGCTCTGTACAATAGGCATCAAAGCTGAACTCTTGGTGCAGCGAGAGGGATTAATTTCTTTAACCAACATGCCTGATCTGGCCTATCTCATTACCCTGCCTTGTCAGTGTCGATGCTAGATTTGATTGAAGATTATACCATTTAGGCCTTTCCCCTGCTTTCCACAGAAATCAGGCCTATTGAATTGCACATTCTTCCATGGGCCCCTGTCAATACTCAGTGGCCTGAGCCTCTAATTCTGCTTCATTTAAACTTCATCAACTTTTCCAATCAAGTGGAAGGATCTGAAATAGGCTCCGTAAGCAGAAAGAGCCTTTTTCCTTTTGTCAGATAATTTATTCTGTTTTCTCTTTCTCTCCCCCTCGCTTCCCCACCTCTTTCTCTTTTTCTTCTTTTCGCTCCCTTTCCCTGATGCTGAAAATGAGATTACAGTATTTAAATGACTATGATAATCAATCGGGGGACCTTGAGCCGAGATTGAGGTTAATTTTTCTTAGCAGAACAAAGAAGCGTGATGCCATCGGGGATTTGAAGGTGCAATCTGTGTTTCATGCTTGTATTCCTAGCCCCCCCACCCCAAAACTGCAGTTTTAGGAGTCTTTTCTTGTTACTAACTCTGCAGTAGCTGTGATTTTTAAGAGGAGAGAAGAAATGTAATTTTGGGACTGATCAATAGCTAACAGCCTTCAGTCAACGATTTTAATAGGAAAAAACAATTCACTTACATGGTGAGACTGCAGATCTAATGAAAGTGTTATCATTACCTTATTTATTTTTAAATATACTTGGAATAATATTCTGCAGTGTTAGGAATAGCCCTTCCAGCCTGCACAGCAGAGTTGTGAACTTTTAACTGAATCCCCCTTTTACCCAGCCACTCTTCCTATTTAGCAGCTTTCCCGGCTGCTTGGAAAAAAGTTGATGCTTTTGTCATGATTTTGCTAATCAGAAATGGAATCACTTATGTTCATCTCAGAAGCTGCCTGGAAATGGTTTGTTAAGTCTTTAGATGATGTATTTTTGGTTGTAACACGCCAGAATTTGCTCACCTGGATCCTTCCCATTCCTTGCTCTGGAAGAGAGAAAGAGAAAAATATGCTTTTCTTTGCTTCCATCCCAGCTGTCTTGTCAGTGCTGTTTTACATGCTGCCACCCAATGTTATCTTTTATTTGTGTCAGGAGAGAGGATTTGACAAGTTCAGTATACAATGTTCATTTGGCAAGGAAAATTTTTCATACCAATTTTGAGTAGAAAATGAAACCATCTTTCAACACAACGAGCAACATCATTTTTGGACAGACTTATTATGAGAAGAAGAATTGCAAAACTTTATTTCCCTGCACGATGAAGAAGAAAAACAAACCAGGAAATGAGACATTTAAACAAACAAACAAAAAAACCCAAACATGTATGAATGTTTGAGGCCATCAGTTTGTTTCAGAAATAAAAAATAACCAGCGGCTGCTGTCAGGTAGCTGTGGCCTCCTTTTTGTTAATCAGATGCTGCTGAATTTGGTTGCATCATAATGTAGCTTTGTTTCAAACCTTTTAAGCTGTCAGATAACTGGGGAAGGCAGACCAGACTGACTTTAGAAGTTTTTCAGCTTTTGCCAAGCAAAAGAGGACTGGAGGTTTGGGAAGGGGCTCAAGGCTAGAGAAGAGGGAAGGGTCCAGGGGCATTTCAAAGGGCTCTGGGTGCTTTGCCTCCACCCAGAATCCTAAATGTAACTTCTAGCAGTACAAAATACTCTGAACAAGCCAATTAATGGAAAAATCTCATTGTAAATTCTGCTGTCCCATGTGTCTCACAGCAGGTTCCTTGGGGATAAGGTTTCGTGTCTGACAGCTCCCCGCCACAAAGGGCTTCTGCTCCACGACCAGGACTTGCTGGTGCCACTGCAAACTGAGGGCCCAGGACACTTAAATAAATATTGCCTGAGGAAGACCATGCATTAAAAAGGGCTGTCAAAGCTTCACTGGGTGACAAATTCATTTTAGCTCCCAGGACCCTGCAGGGTTGGGAGGTGCAGCCCGAGAGCTGTGTAGGATTGGGCTGAATGTCTTCCATACCCTGCAAGTCCACAGGAAACCTCAGCCCCTGGTGGGAATTGATGCTCTTTGGTGCTCCAGCTATGCTCTGTGAATTTTTACCCCCAACAAAAGCAGCAGCAGCCCCAAAATGTTCAGCCCCACAGACGTGGAAGAAGCTGGGTGTGTTCCAGGCAGTGTTTTGCTCTAAGAGTTTTCTCTCTTTAAGCAAATGTTGACTCACCATGGGGAAATTAAAACTCCATTAGAAATTGCCACACTGCAGAACAGACCCCATTACAGTGGTCGAATTGCAATTAATTGGTTTCCTCAGATATCACTTAATTCTGGGAAGGCACAGAGAGATGGCAAGGACAAGGCTGATCTAAACAATAATTTCCTAAAATAACATAATCTAAATAAACTAATGAAGTGATTACATAGTTATTAATCTAATAGGAAGAAAAGTCACAAGAAAATATTGGGTATATAACAATTTAGAAAGAACAGTAGAGTTAATACCATTCTGATTAGGCTCATCATGAGGCAATCAGCATTTGTGCTTAGGGATGGATGCTGGTTGTGCAAATTAATTATATTTTGTGCTAAAAGCTTCCACCTTCTGCTTTTTTTGGCCTATTGTTCATACTCAACTTTTCAACACCCAGATGGAAGGGACTACTGCCTGTGAGGCACTGCAGGTTTGGGGGTTGTTTTGTTTTTTAACTAAAGTTAATTTTGGATTAAGAAATGTACAGCAAAATAACCATAAAAACAGACTCCCTTGTGTGCAGATAGAATAATCAGCTATTTGAAAATATTCTGGCCCAGGGAGGGCTCTCCACAGGCAGTCCCTGTGCAGAGAGGCAGTGGGGAGCTGCATGCTTGGGGTGCAGCAGTGCCTTGGGTGCTCTGGGGGTCCCCAGGGCCAGGCAGGGTCCCCCCAGCCTGGGGCCAGTGCAGGGAGCAGATCCAGCCATTCCCACAGAGCTCCTCTGTGCCAAGCTCACTGCCTTGCATCATCAGAGTATAGAAAGTATTTGGCTTCAGGAGAATAAACAACTAGGCCTTATAAGTCATTAAAAATGTATTACAAGAAAAATGCAGTGCAGCTATAAATAGAAAACAAAGCAGCTCCTATATAAACTTTTACAATTGCTGCTACTCTATTTTTCAGTGGTTTTGAGTGAGTTTAGCTTCTGTGATCTCTGGGGACTGAGATCCCTTGAAGCTGCAGTTCTCCTGGCAGTGCTCTGGCCTCTGGAAGGCTTTCCTGGGTTGGGTGATGAGCCTTTGGTGACAGGAGCTCAGGAGTGTGACCTGCTCAGCCTGGCTGAGCTGAGATGGGAGCTGAGGTTCTGGTCAGTCCCAAACTGGAACTTTGGTGTTCCTCCCTTTCTCTTCTTTTTTAAAGTGGAAATATTTTAATTTATTTGTGACAGCTTGACATGTAGCAGTTACTTCCAGAAAAGTTATCACCTCTCCCTGCAAACCTCCACAGATACAGATCTTAATATGAAATAAACTCTATACAGCAAGGCATTAATCAGTGATACATCATTGCTGTCTCCCTTTTTGTTATCACTTAAAATAATTCACATAGGTTGTATCAAACACTCAGAATAATTTTTAAACCTTTGTGAAGGAATAGACAGGGTTTTTGAAGAAGCCAGTATTGTCTCCACATTGTGCTCAGTGCTCAGTTGAAGTCAGGGTGAGACTGTTTTCAGGGGAACTGAACTGCACTTCGTGCTTTCACACTTCAGTGTTAAAGAGTTTTTGTCATCTGGTCTGATTTTCTTTTTGTCATGTCAAGTAATAAAGTAGAAGAATTTGGTGGTTGATACACTTTAATGCAAAGGTGCATTAACCTTACTTTGCTGGTACCCACAGCAAAGAAGGTACCTCAAACTTTCAGCTAAATTCAGCTGTGGGATGTTCTGACTTTCAAAAATCAAACCCTGACTGCGACCCCACCATCAATACTCCAGCACAGAGTGATCACAGCACAGAAACTCCCACGTGTAGCTAATAGGGTGTTTCAAGGGAAAGACTGAGCTGCCTTGGCTGGACAGTGATGAACAATTAGAGGTTGCAGGACCCAGGTGTACTGAGGAATCCACAGTTAAATATTCAGGTCAGGGAAAGTAGGCCATGGATCTAAATGGTGAATCCTAATAATCCTAATGGAATCCTAATAACCCTAACAGAGGCGTGGAGGACATTTTGTGTAGCTGACATCTTAAGAAATGTGATGTTTTCCTATGTGAGAGATCTTGGGCTGCATCAAATCCTGGATTGCAACGTAGTGACTCCAACTTGTTTGAAAATAAACCCAGGCACCTTCATGGGTGTGAGGGAGAGCAAATGAGCTCTTCTGGACATGCACTCTGGACTGCACTCCCAGCTGTGGAAACTGCTGGCTGAGAGTTTCTTAAAGAACAGACCCATTAGGTTAATTTCTACAAAAAAATTCAGCAAGTCATAATGGGGAAAAGCAATTTCCTTTCCATGAAATGTGGGCTCTCGCTTTGTTTTCCTCCTAAACTCTCAAACTCCTCTTTTCTAAAATGCTCCCCCAGCCTCCCTCAGCTGGGGTCTCCTTGCTTACCCACCTCCTGCAAGGCTGTCAGCATCCCACAGTCCCTTTAATTTAGGAATTTAACAAGTAATTCTAAATTGGGATGCTGAAAAACCTGTGATCGTATCTACCATGTCTATCCTGTCAGATGTGGTTCTGTGCTTTCCCTGCCCTGAAAACAAAGGGGAAGAGTTGAACACATGGTATCCTCAACTAGAAAGGACTTTGCTCTAAGAGGATATTGAGTTGTTTTGTAAAGCTCAATATTATGCTCGAATTATGCCTGAATAAGGTGAAGGGACATTGTTAAAGAGCCCTAAACATTGACCATAGTGGATCTTCTTTCTTCCAAACCCTTCAGTGGCATGGTTTTTGGCTGGTAATGATTTGGTATTGTATTTATAAGCCGTCAGGGTAATCCAGAGAGCAGCAGGAGGGGCATTTGCCTTAAATAAAGCTTTACAATGCCGCTAATTAAAATGATCCTTCCTCTCCCTGTGATGACTAATGAGACAGAAAGAAGATCCAGGGAGGGTTAATGAAAATGTTGCCGTGAGATTCCCTATTTTTAATTGGTCTTTGTAATGTTTTAATCTTCTTTATGGTGTGGGGGTGGAAATGGAGACATTTTCTTTCAACCCTTCTTGCACCGTGTAGCATGTGGCACCGTGCAGCTTTATATTAGGAGTCTGTAACCCCAGGTCTGAGGCAGAGTGTAGCCCTGAGATGGAAGAAGCAATTTCAGACTTAACTGAGACCAGAAACAAGAAATGTGAAAGCTGGTTTTAAGCTCAAGCTTCCAAAGCTCCAAGGGAGCATTCGTACCCTGAGGACTGGGGCTAAGATCTATTGTGAAGGATTGGCACTGATGCTCAATAGTATTTACAGCTTTAGGTCATGATGCTCTGTTAAATGCAATATTTATCCCATGAGCATGTCACAGTTCACCTCAGATGTCAAGAATTCAATTAATATTCTATTTAATAGAACACACCATGACCTAACCTTTTAATACTCTTAGTGCGTCTGAGCCCTCCTTATTAGTGTCACTTTCCAACTTTCCTTCTCAGCTGATGCATCTCACAACAACTGGGATGGGGAAATTGGGAGCAGGGGGAAAGGGGAAGAGATTTAAATTGCTTTAGGACCTCACTGTGAGGATTCAGCAGCTTTATCCTTTGTAAAACCTGGCTCCCAGGGGTTTAGCACACCCCGCTTTTCCCATTTCTAAGGGTTGACGTTCTCTAAGTTTCAACTTTGTGTTGATTCAAACCCACAAAAGGCACTTCCAAATTTTTCATGGTTTGAGCTGATCCAGTTTCAAACAGCATTGCTCCTGCCTCACGTCTTCTTATTGATCTCAGGGTCAGGGGAAACCATTTATGTGAGCAACACCTGCAGGAGTCAATCTTTGGCTTCAGATTTTATCTGTGCACTGTGGTGGGGAGTTATAAATACTCCGGGATTGGGAGATCAGCACTGCAGAGATTTCCCTGCATTGCACCTGGAAACTGTCTCAGGAAGTGAGATCCCTTGGATGCACCATGATTTTACAGATCAGAATAGAAAACTGGAGGGCTCCTTCAATGAGCAAACAGGGCAGGCCAGTTCCAATGTTTGCGGTGGAAATCAGAGCCAGGTTTTGCCATCCTTGTGTCATCTCTAATGAGCTACCAGCCATAAAAACCAGTAAATTGTGTGTTTCACATCATATGAATTAGAAGACAGGCTTAGTAATCTGGTGGGATTTATAGCAAGCTTTTTTAAAGAATAGAATTAATTTTAAAAACTCCTAATTGGGCTCTGCTCCAGGCTGATATTTTTCTGTGCGAGACCTGCGTAACACATTAGAAATGGAAAGAGCTTGAAAGCAAGTGTTTTGAATTACTCTGTGTCGTTGTAGCCTTTACATTTTGAGCAGAATTAAACAGCAAAGTGTTTTTGAAGGCAGCACTTGCCTGCCTTGAGGCAGGCAGGCAGGATGGGGTTAGCCAGAGAACACCTGGGAAGGGGCCACGCTATTACCACCCCTGTGATTTCAGCAAGATTTGTTGGGAAGATCAACCAATAAATACAGAGCCTGTACAGTAGCTCCTTAGAGTGGGAGGAAGAACAGACATTGTGCCAGATATTTTCATGCAACTATATTCATTATTTATGCAGAAGAAGAGATATTTCAGGAAAACAGAGCTGAACCATGAGTGACAAGGTATCTTTCCAGAGCGTAGGGTGCAGGGAAATTGCACTGGGGTTGACAGCTTTTTAATGTAGAGTCTCTATTTCACTGAATTACTGCATGTTGGCATTTCAAAAGTACAAGATGACCTATTTATTAGCTGTGAATCAAACAGAAATTACATGCTAGAAAATAAAAAAGTTGTATGTTTCTTCCAGCTGGTAA
Organism: Anthoscopus minutus; assembly: GCA_013399455.1. Classification (NCBI taxonomy): domain Eukaryota; kingdom Metazoa; phylum Chordata; class Aves; order Passeriformes; family Paridae; genus Anthoscopus; species Anthoscopus minutus. The sequence goes on from VWYI01048532.1 coordinate 539,618, forward strand.
GATGCTTATCTTACAGAAATAATAAAGTAGAGGAAAACCTGGAAACAAAAGATCATCAATCACAAGGCACTAAATTTAACGTTGTAGGACCTATATTTGTCATATAATATTGCAATCCTATGTGCTTGTTCCCATACATGTGATGTAATATTAAATGTATGTGTGTCATAATACTTTAAAATTTCACTGTCCCTGCTCTGCTTAGGTTCCTATCACCTTCTTCCCTTTTGGAGAGGGAATAGTGGCTTGGAAACTTGGCTTTAACAGTAACATCCTTGTAAATGGGCAGTGCCAGAACCTGAGGAGGAAGGTAACCAGCTACCAAACTAAATACTAGAAACTACCAGGCCATGCAGATGGAACATTTCCCCGTGGAAAAGGCAAAAGTAGGAGGAAAAACTGACAAAAGAGCCCAAGTAGTATCCCTGCACTTTGCTAGAGGCAGATGCCACATCTGAAGGAAATATCAACAGCATGGTATTTGAAGATTGGAAATTCAGCTTTCCCTGGGAAGTTTGGTAGCTTGGATCTGAACAAAGGGCCAGAAAGGAAAAGTTACAATTGTTGGATTTGCCATCTGACATTCAAATGAGAGTGGAACAAATTCCTGCCTTCTCTGCCCTCATGATCTTACATAAACAATTAGATAAGTTGCAGGAGCAAAAATGTCCAAGCACAAACCTGGAGCAGTGTCAAATGTAGCTTTGTGAGGGTATTTCATGTACCTTTTAGCTCAGAAAGGAAATAATCTTATTTACTTCCATTTCTCACTCCAAGTATCATCATCAATATGAAGAGTAAACACTACTTAGGAAAGTCCAGATGAACTTGTACCACATACTTAGTGGTTTTATTTTTTAAAAAAGTTGAAGTGAAAACCACAAATTGGCTCTGTAGAAAGAAGGTTGCTGCCAGGTAAGATTCTTCTCAGACCTGGCAGTTTTGTACCCAAACTTATTCTGGAGTAGCAGTTTCCAAAATCAGGACTCTGTTATACCCCAGTGACTGTGGCCAAGAGCACCAAACTCATCCAGACTTTGCAATAACCATGTCCTGAAGAGGGCAATTGAGCAATAACCTCCTAAAACAATTATAATTTCTGTTAATCCATCCATGTGGCAGGAAAGGGGAGGACAGCATTTAAAAGTGCTGCTCCAGCAAGAAATGAAGAGAAGGAAAAAGAGTACAAAAATTCCTGCTGACATATCTGAGACCCATTAGCAGAGGCATGTGGTGAACTTGATAAAGGCACCTTTGGCTCTGCCATTTTGCCCTTCTGGGAATCTAAAACAATCTTTCACCACCCTTAAATTCAAATCAGCTTTATAATTGATCAGCACCACTTGGACATATCTATTTTTACATGTATATTCTATCAATGTAATTTTCAGACTTACCAATACATAATCTGCTTCCTCACAATAGCTGGATAAAGCACATTTTTAAATACATGTTGATCCAGGGGCATTTGCAATAGAAGCAGGGCAGTTATTTCAGCTTTGCAAATCCATTCCATGTGAACACATAGGATCTTGGGGAAAAAAAAGAAAAAAAAAATCTATACATTAGAAACATTTAATTGACCGCTTGATGTTATCCCAGTCCCTCTGTGTTGAATCCTGAATGGTAAAACTTAACATGACTCTTTTTTGCTTGAATTATCCTCCTGCTCTTGCATATATACAAGCTATGTGCTCTAATGCAAGACTCATACATTTGTCTTAGTAATTTATCTCATTTCCTTTGGAATGGTGTCCCTCAGTGGCTCAGAGAAAGTGGAGCGGTTGTTTTAATAGATTTGAGTTTTATCTGCCTCTCTATTTGCAGCAGGGCATAATAATAATAAATTATGATACTAATAAGTAGGTTGTGCAGAATGGACTACAGTGGTACCACTTCCCTCCCCCTCCAAAAAAGTAATTTATGGGTACATTCTTGTGACTTTAGGGGTGTAATAAATTATCAGGGTTCGTTTTTCCATCCAATTTGAGGCAGTGCAGCTGTGTTTTGCAAGCAATAAACTCTCTTGTTGTATTTCTTAGCTAAGCACTGAAAAACACAGTGTGATTTTTTTTCCTTCTCTTCCCAATTATTGTTGCAACGCCTGGTAGCTTCTCTGTAGTTAAGGGTTTGCCAATGCTTGTATTATAAACCTCAATTTTCAGGGGCCTATAACTTTGCTCCTTTAAATCACAGAGGGCTAGAACTTGGTGTACATCTCTGTCAATCTGGATGCTTTTTTCACTGAGAAAAAGGCAAATTTTTTAAGGAGTCCAGACCTCAAAATCTGAGCCATGTGTGGAAGTCAAGAGACACATGGATATGAGGAGCTGATAATGCCTGGACACCTTTCCAGCTCCTGAAAAGCCTTGGATCCCTCTTATTTTGGGTACATCCTGGGGCAATATTTGGATCCTAATTACATTTCTGACAATGTACAAGAAGGGTAACACCGTGTGCCACTTTCCTGCTGGAGGTTTGGGGATCAGGGACAAGTCAGCCACTTGCAGGAGCTGCCTCCTTAAAGGTGATGGCCCAGGGTTCAGGATGCTGTAAATACAGAGGGAGTAAAGGAAACTGCAGTAATTCACCCTTCCCAAGCAGCCTCGTGCAGCCTCAGCCAACTGTATCGACCAAAATATTGTCAGAGGGTCTCTGGATTCAAGGAGAGGTTAAAAGTCTGAGTGGGCCTGGTTCCCATGCCCATTCCTGCCCTCTTTGCATTCAGCCTGACACAACCAAGGGTCAAAGAAGGAAGGAAGAAAATGAGAATATACAACACCAACACCAGAACTGCACAATCTGTGCAGCAACCTCAGAGACCCAGGGCTGGGAATAGCAGAGTGTGTCCAGCCCTGCCAGGGAATGGTGCTTTCCTTCCCCCTCTGCAAAACCTTACTGGATGGGGAGAAAATCCACCTGATTTTCCACCACTGCTTTGTCCAGGTGCAATTATGCCCTGTAATGCCCCACAGAGCCTGTGCTCTGCATTAGGGAGCCAAATACCTTCTAACACATGGGAGGAAAAATGATTTTGGGTTTCCAGGGTGTTCTTAGGGGGGACATCATGGCAGGGAAGGAGCAGCTCAGCCCCTTTGTGCAGGCTGCTCTTCCAGCTGCTCATCTCAGGCTGCACAGCTCTGCCAGACTAATGCTGCTGCTAAAGCTGCCTCCTACGTGATCAGCAATTAAGCTGTGAAGTCAGCCCCTTAATATTATGTTAACATAGTTCAGTATATTAAATGTAAAACAAGTCATAATTTTTAAAGGTACCTCGGCTTACTGAGTTTAAATGAAGGCAGCAGGACTATCACAGCCATATGCAAATCACCTGCATTTTAAAGCTAACAATAGATTTTGCTTTATTGTTTTGGCATTTAACGAGTGGGAAAATAATAAATTAAGCCACATGGGGAATCCCTGGTGCTTTTACAAACTGAAGCAGTGCCCATTTGGAGAGAGAACATTCCCCATTTTTCTCCCTAGCTGCATTTCTCTTAACCCACCACCTTATTAAAGCTTATAGGGCAAAATTCTCTTCTCATATTCCTCTGGCAGCTCTTAGTCCACATTCAGCTCTCCCTACCTTCCCAGCTGTCTTTCATCCTGCCCATTCTCTCTGCAGTCAGGAAACAGAAGAGTGAAGACTGGCTGGGCCATAGGGAGCCAGAAGAAAGATTTTGTCATAGTTTTAGGAGATTTACAATAACTATTAGAGCACAGATGCTTTTTCCACCTGTTGTGATAGGGGATGCAGCTACCAGAGCAAGGTCCATGGGAGAGGCAGCTGCATCAGACTCTGGTCAGCAGAGTAGTGGATCCATGCAGCATCCCAACTAGGGCCTCTGCAGCTGCCTGGTGTGACACCTCCATGGCTCTGTGGAGCTCCTTGGGGCTGCACAGATAAAGGAAGGAAGGGGTTGAATGTTTTAGCAACATGACCTCTCTTGTTTGAAGCATTTTTAAAGATGTTTTTAGAGCATGTCACACAGGGCATGAGCAAAAAAAAAATTAATTTTAAAAAAACCCCCTGTATTTTCATTTTAACTCACCCAGCTCTTACTGATCAAAGCACTGAGCCAAAAGTCAGGCTCAGCCATGAAGGTCACAGAATTAAAGAATAACTCAGGGTGAGAGAGACCCATAAGATTGTTTGAATGGGCAGGTGTTGGTCTTGCCAGTGGCAAAGTTTGGCCCTCTTCTCGACAGTCAGACATGCAGCTGAAAGCAGATCATATCATGGATGCTTGCTCCTGAATGCCATCCTGGATGTGTCTTCTCCAGGCCATGTTTTCACAGAGTCACCAAAAGGAAAATACAGCAGTTAACTGCCCCCACAGCTCCTCTGTGTGAACAAGCACAGCCCTTCCTTGTGCAGAGCAGGGACGTTCAAGATGTGCTTGTTTCCTGTGTTTTCTGTGAGAAGTATCAATTACACACATCCATGAACATCCCCTGCACCCACATTCCCCCAGGAACCCTTTTACCAACACCAAAGGATGGAGCAGAAATCAGGAACCAAGGCAAACCAGGCAGCCTAAAGTGAACATTAACCAACAACAGAAAATTGCCAGGCAGAGTGAAAATTTAAACAACAGGAATATAGAAAAAAAAAAAGAGAAGTTTGGGATGTGCCTGGGGATAATTCCTCAGCTTCCCTCTGATGGCTCTGTACAAGCTCTTAGAAAAGCCCCTGTGGTCTTGCCACACGTCTGTTTTCTGTCAAATCTGCTGTTTGTCCTACTCAGTTCATTTCATCAGAGGCGTGCAACATTTGCTCTCACATCCACGTAGCACGGGGAGATGGGAGGTAGAAGGTTTGTGCAGCCCTGTGAATATATGAAGCACTCCACAAGGATTATGGTTATTTTCATAATAATTCTCCACCCCTACCTACGTTTGAAGTCAGGGATGTCTGGTGCTGAACCAGACAAGCAGAACACACACAAAAGCCCAATTAGCTCAGTATCACCAAAGCTCTTACAAACACTAATGCATTAATCATTGTAGAACTAAGAGATGAGCATTGGTCTGTGCTCCTGGCTCAGTTCAGTCAGGTTTTAACTTGACTGATGCTGAGAGTTAGGTGATGGATCTCGTCCATTCATCTCCACTGTGCAGGAGAGGAAACAGAAACAAAAACCCCTGACCTCAGTCCATGAAGTCCCTTTGTAAAAGCTGACCAAGTCTCAGCTCAGGAACAAGCACATCCTAGGCTCAGGTCCAGAGGAGCATCAATCCTCCATGCAATGCTTTTTGTTACCCTGTTAGAAAGTCCAGATGTTGCTTAAAAACATGAAAAGTCTAAATATGACGTGAGAATAGACAGGGAAAGGCTAAAGAGCAAAATAAGTGTTTGGTTCTGTAAGAGATGCACAAACACACAAAAGCAGGCTGGCTGTAGGAAAAGCTTTTCAGATTACTTGAACATCTCTTAAAAAATTGGATTAAAACACAGATTCCCCCCCCCATTATTTTTCAATAATAGAAGTGCAGCACAGAAAACTCACTAGTGCCACAAACTACTTTTTCATTCCTGTTTTTGTTTCATGCTTCAATATCTTCTTCCAGCTGCTCATGTCTCCTTTTCCTTCTCCTCACTTTGATCTATTAGTTTTCCCCAGAAATGGGGTTTATAAATCATTGTAATGCAGCCCTGGGAAAGACGGTGCTTAGTGCAGGGAGAAATACATTGCAGCTAACAGCCACGGCAGGGAGGAAAACTCTCACCTCGGAGAGGGGCTTTGGCGACAGGTTACGGATGGGGCTGGGTTATTTTATGGCTGCATTCCTGCCATCAGGGGCAAGGCCACAGGGAGCGCTGCCTGCACCCCTCCACAATATTTCAAGCTTCCTTCTGCAGGCAAAAACAAACCGCCCAGGGGCTTGAGAGGGAAAGGAAGAGAAGAAAAAAAATTGCTAAAGAAGGGGAGGGGAAGGCAGGACAGGTGGGGATGGATCGCTGGGTTCCTGCTTTTGCACCATCGCATCTTTTTTTTTTTAAAAAAAAGAGACATTTGTGTCTCTTGCACCCTGAAAAAATGCTGATTTCATGCGGGTCCCATCTATTGGCAGCAGCGGCAGGATCCAGCTCGCCCAGGAATATTTCTACCCCTTTGTGCCAAGGATTTTGTGTTCCCACATTGTACTGGGGAAACTTTGTTGTTGGAGGAGCTCAGGACAAGGCTGAGCCCAGTGTTGCTCTTTGCTGAAACTGCGGGGTCTCACAGGAGCCACCCCTCCAGTGCTGCCCCACTTTGATCCCCATGACAGCAAATGCAAGATCCTGTTTTTGTTGTTCAAAAGTCTTTTTGTATTTGAAACCTAAGGATTGAGCTCCTCTCCCCAGTCAGGATTTTGAAAGTTGGCTATTGTTATCAAAAATATCATCTAGAATATGAAGCTGGGAGCAGTGCAAGGCTGGGCACCAGGTCACAGGGTGATCTCCAAACAGCCAAATTGGTGGAAAGGCTGTTTTAGTGTTTGTGGCACAACCTGGGTGAAGATCTGAGCGCGTTCCCAGCAAGGGGACATCCCCCAAGTCCCCTCCTGGGAGTAAGGGTTAGGTCTAAATGCAGAAAACCCAACATCATCACACAGCCAGAGAGACAAACCTTTATCAGCAGAGGTTTATATACTTATCTCCTGCCCTCGAGTGCAGCATGGATTAGGGGAGCCCATTGCCAGCCCTATTTAATTAGGGAGGAAATCATCCTAACTTCCTAAGAGCAGCACAGTCACATGCAAGCCACGGGCACTTTGAAGCACTTGCTGTGTTTTTAGGATCACCAGCTCCTAATAAGAGCACCCCAGGCAGACACACCATCCTTTAGTTCCGGAAGCACACAAAAGAGACACCATGCTGGAATCTTACCTCTATCTTTAACAAAGCATTACCCCCTCCTCACCCTCTTCCCCATAATTGCCTTGTTATTGTCATTGGTGCCATTGTTCATTGGCTCGGCCCTAGAGAGGCCCGAGGGAGCAGTTCTGCCTTAGCTAAACCAATATCTCCTGCAATAACCCCCTGCAGTTTCCCCTTTGCTATCCCATGTTGAATAAATCCTCCATCTCTGTTTGCTGAATGATCATAAAGATATGATTGAAGTTTCAGATTTATGGTTTCCTTCGAATCGAGGAGCAGCTCCAATAATGCCAGAGCCTGTTTGCTGGCTGTTTTCTGACAGGATATACAGAAAGGGAGATTTGTAAGAGCAAAAACAGGAACACAGAGATTAGAGACAGGTATTTTTTTTAGACATGCAGTGCACACATATGCAGTCATATAGAGGGGCTGGACTCACACACACACACACACACACTGCCACAGCTTCCTCTGCCCAAGGATCTCGCTGTGGTTCCCAAGCACCCTGCCAGGCAGGGTGTGCACACAATATTTCACTCTAACAGCAAATCTGTCTCGTGCAGCCACACAAGGGAGCCACAAGAATTGGTTGCTGGGTAAAGGAGGATCCAAACTAAAGATCTCGCTCAGCTGGACTGAAAACTGAAGCGGTTGCTGAAGGCTGGCAGAGGGCTCTGAGTTAAGGTGGTCCTCACTGTCAGCCTCAGGCTCCACGTGCCGTGAGTTCCCTCAGAACTGTGTTCATGCAATCCTCTGGATGCTCAGGATGCTCTTTGGGGAGTGCAGAGAAACCCTCTGGCTCCTATGGGAGAACATCCCAGGCGTTTCCTCTGATCAAAGCACCAACACCCAAAACCACCCCGCCCAAGGGGCACAGCACTCAGAGAAAAGCAGCTGCCTCCTGAGGACACCCAGCCTTGCACCTCCCTGCTGAGGCAACAGCCTCCAAGGGAATCTGGTGCAGGATTGTGACCTTCAAACTGGCATAATTGTCACCTTCCCCAATGCTGTTGTCTTGGCCTGGGTGTCCTTTCCCTTCAGCATTTAGTGAGCCATCTCCATTATGCAGCTGAATTGCACAGCATGGGGCACATTGCTATTCAGATTCAGGTCAATATTAGTTTTTTAACGAACAAACCACTGCAAAGCTGCAGTGAAAACAAAGTTTGTGACTTTGGTGTCAAAAATCTGAAGAGAGCATCCAAAACACCTTCCCTCAGCCTTGTGGCTGCAGCACATTTGCTTTTCCCTGATTCACAGCCATTTATGCTCATTCCCACTTCAACAAAAACCTATAAAACTCTTACAGCGTGATGCAGTCCTAAATTAAATGCACTTTAACATTGCTATATAACAAGGGAGTCTTTGCTCTTTTAAATTAATGCATGCAGCTGAGAAGGGGACCTTTCCTGGAAAATGTATTCCGCTTTATTTGGAGGAAACCCCACCTCGTTCCACCTTCTCTGAGAGCAAAGATGATTTTGTGTGTTATAATGAGGAATTTGTAATAACGAGAGCATTGTGTGTTCGAGTAACTACGAAGTCAACAACAGAAGACTTCTGTGAGCAGCACTGTTTGTGTGATGTATGGTAATATTTTTCCTCAGTGCATTACAAAAGAAAAAAGCAAGATAAAAATATCTTCCATTTTCTCCCTAATTTGTAGTTTTCTGGTGTTAGCAAGGCTTATAAGACACATGCTCCCAATTAGCTGCTCCTCTTAATTTAAATGCTTCATAAATTATCTCCTGCGCTTGTGGATTATCACTTCATAATGCGAGTTAGCATTTAAATAAATAGCTGCGATGTAGGAAATTAGAGAGGTTTACAGTCTGAGGCAGCAGCATAATGAAGGAAAATACCACAGCAGCTGAACAGGGGTTGGGAAAGATGTGATGAGGCAGAGATTTTTTTTTTCTTCCTCTTCTTTCCCTTTTACCTTTTAGCAACCAAATTTGGACTGCAGCAGGGAAAATATGGGTCAGAACTCCAGCAGAGCAGGAGCCTTTTGTAATGGCTGAACACGAAGGGAACATGGAGAATTCTTAAGCGTGTGAAATGTCTGATTTAGCAAATATGATGCAATTAGGAAGTGACTTTTTTGAGCCAACTCTTGGTTGCCTCAGAAGGTTGCCCCTTTGAAAGCAATTGGGCTGCTCATGTATGTCATACCTGAGCAGTACCCAACTCCTTATGTTCTATCCTTTCAAAAAAAAAAATAAGGGACTGGAGAGAAAAAAACAGCAGAACAAAGCAGAGCTGGAATTGTATTGAGAAAATTTGGTAGGGAAAGCAATGAGGGAGTCAGATGTATAATTATTGGGAATTTTAGAAATATATATAGAGAGAGAGAGAGTCAAGAAAGCAAGAATTAATTTGTAAACCACATAATTTCTGCCATGTTTTTAGCACCATTAATAAGATCAACCTATAGGCAATGAGAGTCTTTAAGCACTGGCAGCAACTCCCCATTGCTAATTCAGCCCAGTTTCACAATTATTGTCCTAAATGTAGAAAATTACAAAGACAGGGCAGGTAAAAACCTCATGACAGCTCCTTGGAGGATTAAGGTTCTCTCCAGTGCTTGCTGGTCTTGCCTTTGGTGTCACTGCTGCTTTTTCTGCAGGAGAAAACTGGGCAGGAGTCAACCCTGTTTGACTGCCACTGAGCTCCTCAGGAGCTGAAAACAGGCACCAGTGGGCTCAGGACCCTTTGGTGTTTGTCTTGCAGAGCACTCAAGGTTCAGCACTGCAGCTCTAGGAAGTTCAGCTATCACAGCTCCCTGCTTGCTCTCACACACAAAATGTCAAAATCATGGATATTTTTTTCAAAAACACTAGAAAATCATAGAAGCCTTGACAGCTTTGACCAAAGTCCAGCCTTAGGCAGGAGTAAAGTTATTAGTTACCTTATTTCCTGGAGAAAGCCTGACACATTAGGATTTCACAGCAGCTGGCTCTAAGTGTAAAGGGCAGGGTGTGATTTTGCTCTCTGGGTTTTGCAGTTACATTTCAGCAGGTTGAATACATTTTGCTGTAGGACAGAACAAATGATCTGGGCAGGTTCTTGCATCAGCACAAGGCCCTCGGTGCTTAATGGGAGTTGTGCCCACCTGGCAGCAGGATTTGAGTGTCCGCTGTATTTAATATTCCTTGAGAGTGGGGGTCAAATTGTCTCATCATTTACATGCCTACAACCCTGCTGATCCCTGGGGAGCTGCACTCCCTCTGAACAGGAATGAACACAGGTAACTGGACTGAAACCTGCTGGAAGAAGATTTCTGCCTGGACCTCTCAGGATTCAGGTGGAGTGTGCAGCTGCTGCTTCAAGACACAGTTCACCCTGCAGAGAGTTCAAGTCAGCACAGCTGGAGCCTTGTTTTATCCTATAATTTTCTATTCCAACATGGAGTGTTTAGAAAGTGAAAAAGGGACTGATCCCACTCCAACCAACATCTGAAAGTTTACAGCTCTTTATGTCTCCAAGTTTCCAGGTGCTAAAAGAAAGGCTCTGGGGGCCAAACTGTACCTGTGCTCAGCCCAGAAGTGGCACTGTCCTCTGGGGCATATTTGCATCTCTGTTATCACTTTGTCTTCTGAACCAGCCAGGAATGGCCACAGGTGCTCCTGGCTTATTCTGTGCCTGATAAACCTCAATTTCTTTGGACTACGAGCGCACAGAAACCAGCTCTTCTGTCCCAGCTGCAAGGGCTCTTCAGGTCTAAGAAAAACCTGGCAGAAGTCTTGAATTCTGAATGCAGGAAACAGGACTGGAAGCCCCAGGATTGGATTCCTTCGGGGAGATGGTGCCACTTTTTTTCCAGAATCACCTTTTCTTCCTAAAGGGCATTTTAAATAATAAAATTGGAAGCTGCCGCATATCTTTCCAACTGATCTACTAATCATATTTCTTCAAATTTTATATCCCTGACCCTTGTAAAGGGATTGCAAGGAAGGCATTTTTTAAGCTGCATTTTAATAAGTCAATATGAAAGCTCAAAATTATTTAAAGCTTCTTAAATAGGATTACATTTGATTTCTTGTGGGAATAGTGAGGGATAGTCTAGTAAAGACGTTCTGTCCTGCTGAGGTTCTATTACATTAAAGAAACAGCATCCTTTTTTAACAGCAAAAACTTTATCTATTTTCTAATGAACATGGAGATTATTCTGCACATGAGGTGACTGAAGTTGGTAAGTTCCTGCATCTTTGATCAGAGATTAGAGTTTTTCCTTGAGTGAAAGCCGAGAGATTCCTGAACCCGAGGTTCGCCTGAATTTAACAAGTGTCTCCTCATCTAAAATATTTGAATTTTCTTCTAGGAGGTACCACAAGTGTATTGACTTCAGAAATTCTGCTGTGAAATTACAGGTAGCTCTCAAGGCAGCCAGTATCTCATTTCCAGCCAGGGATTTAATTTGGCCTAAGAATCAGAGGTCTGTGCTGCTGGGAAACTATTTTACTATATAGGAAATGTCATATCCAGTCCTCTCTGAAAGGCCCACAGTCAAATTCTCACTTGAATTCAACTCCTTTAATGTCAGTGTGACTTATATGAAGGCTATACTGGCAGCACTTAGCTTACTATGTTCTATTGCACCCAAATAAAAGCAGGGGAGTTAAATAAAAACTACCTCTATGAGGTTTGGAGCAGCAGCAGGGAGTTACATGGTGGAAGCAGCAGCTTCACTGAGCTGAGTTGCTCTGGACATAATCTGGGCCAACATCTGGCCTTGGGAACATAAAGGGATTTTTCTTGAAGTAGCAGATGGAGAGGTTCAAAGAACAGATATTATTAAGGATGAAACACAAAGAAAAGGTCATAACTGCTGAAAGGGGATGGAACCTTTAAAAAAAAAAGCAAAACCAAAAAAAAAGCTATTGTCCATTCTTTTTAACAATTAGAGAATGTTTTCTCATTCTCAAGTAGCCCACACCCCTCTCTCAGCTAAACCTCAGTGTCCTCACTGAAGCTAGTCATTGAGCAACAGCATTCCCTGGCAGAATTTGACTTCAGGCTTTGCAGCCCAGCAGGTTTCCCCAGGGCTGTAGCTCTCTGGGAAATGACAATCCCACTACACCCTGACCAGCTCCTCTCTGGCCCCACTTTTCTCTGGGAAGTCAACAGCAAAGATGGCAAAATTGCTTTTTTTTTGCCAAGGTGCTGCATGCTATTCGGCCCACATTATACCCTGAACTTCCAAAACTGCTGCCACATCAAAGACAGAATTATGTTCCTGATTTTCGCACTGATCTGTTCATCCATGCCTCTATTTTCCCATTGATGTTGCTGGCAGGGAGAGCAAGGACTCAGAGAGTTCATTCTCCATCCAGCTGCTCCAGGACCACCCCATGCTGTCCCAAACCTCCCTGCCATTGTCCCTACATGTCCTCAAATCTATCCCAGGCTCATTCTGTCTCTCAGAGGCGAATGGTGGTTGTAGCTCAGGAAAAATCAGGCACAGGTAAGACCTCACCCAGCAGTAGCTGTAACCTGCACATTCATTTAGCCTGAATAACCTGTCCCTCCTGCCAAGGGCTTTGTCTTCTGACTACAGCCCACATTTCTTCCTCAGGGCTGAGAACAGGCAAGGGCTGATGTGAACTTCACAAGCTGTGACACCCTCTACAGCAAAACATGTGCTGCTTTGACCTTCAGCGCTGGCACAAAAACCTTACACAGACACAAATTTATCTTAAAGTCAGGAGCAGATTTAATAGAGCAGGAGAAGATCGTTTTCAATATTTCCATCTCAATTACAGTCAAACACCTCGGTGAGCCTCAGCCTTTGGGGCTGTACCTGGGCTGGCTGCTCCCAGCGTGGAGGCTGTCGGCAGAATCAGCAGAAATAGCACAACTGGGCAAGGTGTTGGTGATTTATCAATGCTGAAGTAATTCATCCTGACACAGAGGCACCAAGGAGGAGCTCAGGGTCCAGCAGGTGCCCCCAAAGACCTGAGAGTTATATGGTGCCACACATCGACAGTGGCAGACCTGGGATCTGACTCCTTAACAAAAAACACTGTGGTTTTTCTTTCCTTCTAAAGCCATTTTCAAACAGCAGAAAGAAGCAGTCCTCTTACAGAGAAAGGCAGTTTTAACAGTTGCAATGCCCTACTGCTAAAATTGTCCCTCCAACAGCACATTATCTACTAACTCCATAAAGAGTGACTAGTATTCAGAGTCCCAGAATTTTGGGGATAACAAGATTTTTCAAAGGAAAACTAGAGGGTGAATACACCCATGAAGAAAAATGCAAGTATTGAGTATGCAAATACTTTTATATCTGCCTGGCCCTTTAAAACCAAAATGATAGAGTTCATTTGCATTTAGATCTCTTTGGCTCCCTCTTTTCATCTAAAGACAAATCCTCACAAAGGCTGCTTAATTAGACCAAATTAGATTTCCACCTAGTGGCTTGTCATTCATTAGAAAATGCTGTTCTTTTTTTCAGTTTTGGTAATTATAAGCTGGTCTCGCAGTGTTCACTTCAGGTTCAAAGTCTGACTTGCATTCATGATTTTGTGCAGATGAGAGGAAAATCATTCAGTTGCATCAAGTCTGCCCATTTTACAAGTTGGCTCGAGATCATTGCTGGAGTCTTTTATGTAATGGGGTATACTCTTTCTTAAGTCTTTAATGATTAATTGTAATAGCATATCTCAGGGCAATTTTCAAGACTAAAAGCTTAAGTGCAAACAGTTGGAATGTGCAGTGACTGTCACACCCTGGCTGCTTCCCTGGGCTGGGGGTTCTCTGCAGGGCTCTCTGTGTGTGACCCTTTCCTGTTGATGTTCCAGCCCTGTTGGGAGCAAGAAAATGGCAAGGGGCTGGTGCCAGGGGTTGTGCAGGGAGAACCTGGGCTGGAAGTGCTGTCTGCCTTCTCTCACTGCCCTCTCTAACCCAGCAAGGGGGACGCCTCTGCTGCCAACCTGACACAAAAGGCAGCTTCTAGAGGGGAAAATGGTTCAGATCCACACCTGACACTCAAGGGCTGGTGTCTAATAAGGCTGCAGCTCCCAGGGCAGGTCAGTCAGGAGCATAGGTTAGTGGAGATTGCACTTTTGTAGATGTACTCTGGGTTAGCAGCGTGGCTGCCCTGTCTAGAGTATTTGTAATGAAAGGAGTTAAACTCACAGCAAGATCCTTGAGCTTTGCTGTGACTGACTCCAAGGGCAGCAGTTTGTCCAACCATCACCCTTATCTCTGGAAACAGAAAGATTCCTACACTGCTGTAGAAGACTGGGATGATTTGGTCTCACTCTCCTCTCTCCCCAGTCCAAACTCCCTTTGCTGTCCAGCATGGGCATACTGATTCCCTGCCTCAGTTTCCCCTTTATTACAGAGTATTAATGCTCAGTGGCGTTCTTTAAAGCTTAAAAAATCAGGGACAGATCTTGTGGTGGACCATCAAGCAAAACCTCCTTTGGCTTTGACATTTAACGCTCATGAAAAGCTTCGAAGACAACTGCCAACTTATTATTAATAATCTTCTTGGGAATGGAAGTTACAAGCAGTTGGCACCAGCCAGCCCAGCAGCCACCAGCCCCTGCTAGGATTTCTTCTGCACTGGCAAACCCAGATTTTTCAGGTGTGTTTTTATAACAACATTCTTGGTTCTGTTTTCCCTTTTTTTTCATTTGTGAGAAAGTAAGTTTTTCCTTCCACCTTTAAAAAAAAAAAAATCTCATCAAATTTGCCTTTCTCAAAACACTGAACATTCCCTTTCTCATCTACCTAAACCTGATGTTGAGTTACTGTCCCCCAGAGGCTTTCAGCAGCTCAGTTCTGATGTATCCCTGCACTTTGTAGCTCACTGCCTTCTTAGAGTGTAATCAAACATCAAGCTAAGTAGCAAATAAATCTCCCGATCTCATAAGCTGCACAGCAAGATCATGTAAATGCAAATGAAGGGCTTGATTTCAAGCTGTCGCGGGGGGAAGGAGGGAAAAATGCTGGGCCTTGTCACTGCAATCACTTCACTCTGCAAGTGCAGTAAATCTGCAATAATAATAGTAATGGCAGCGTGACGGGAGGCTTTACTGTACAAGGGGGTGTAATGAAAAGGGGAACAGAAGGTAGGAAGGAGGCAGAGCCTGGCAGGTTGAAAATGCACCAGCACAGAGTTTGCAGGTGTCCACAGGGCAGGGCCAGAGAGGAGGGGATGGGGCAGCCCAAGCTGAGTCGGAGCACAGAGGATTCATGGATTTGCCCAGCATCCCCTCCCAGGGAAAGGCTGTAGAGGCAGGGATTAAAAATCTCAGTTTCTTTCTGTACCTCTCTGCATGGACACATTTCCCACCTCTCTCAGTCATCTTCAGAAAACTGATGCAATGTGTGTTGCTGGGCCATCAGCACCAGGGGATGGAACACAAAAAAGTCTGGCAATAAAACCCAGAATCCTTAAACATTTTGCACTTAAACCTTTGCAATGCCTCCACCTCTAGAAAGAGACTCCTTTCAGAGCCTTCCTCTTCCCTCACAGCAAACATTTTCCATCATTCAAATACAAATCCAGGGCTCAAAGCCAGGGCTGCCCAGATCAGAAACCACCTGGCAAAGGCTGGGGATAACTCAGTACACCCAACAGCACCCACTTTCAGCCAACCAAGGTATCCCCACTGATCAAACACCACCAGCACTGCACCATGACCAGTGGCAGCATGGCACCCTCCAAACCCAGCCCAGACACACCTGGTTCAAACAGGGAAATTATCCATGCCCAAAAGGAAAGGATCAGCCAAGCCCTAAAGACAGTTTGAGAGAGCAAACAAAGCCTCAGCGCACACCCCTCGTAGCCCTGAGAGGTGTTGATCTCTGCTGGGTGCACTGGGAATGCTTCAGGAAAAAAATCTAGAGCTGTCTTTTCCAAGCTGGCTGGATAAACTGCGTTTAGGATGCTGGATTTTCCTCACTGAGGTCATAAAGGGAGAAAACTTGCAGAAGGTACCCAGAGAAAATTAGGACCGCCTGGGATGCAGAGAGAGACAGTTTTAATTAGAGCCAAGAGGTGGGAAATAAGGCAGAGAAATGACATCTTAATGAGGTTTAATGAAGTTGTCTGCTGATGGGCACAGCTGTCAGACAGATCTGTATTCCAGCCAAGCAGCTTTGTGACAGGCTAAACCTGAACACAAGGAACGGTGCTGGAACTGGGGGAGAAAGGGGAAAAAAAAGATCTTCTGCATCAACTTTGGCTCAGTTTCCCCACTGCTTTATGACAGAGCACACCTATAATGCCCCAGGACAAACAAATGAAACCAGCCCATGAGCTGGAAACAGCATTTTGCTAATTTATGAATGAGAAAGGCTGTAATCTTGGATTACACTGAGCAAGATTTATTCCTGCTACATCCTTCCCATTCTTTGCTTTTGTAGGTAAAAGATGTTGGCAGACAACCAGAGTCCTCTGAGTTCATTGATTTTTCTTCAGGCGCAGATTCTCTCCATGTTCAACATATTGGACCAGATTTTTTTTTTAATTAATTATCCAGCACCTTCAGCTTTATTTATTCAGTGCAAAGTGACTGTAAAATGCCACCTGATCATAAAAGGAAACAGCATGCACTCATTTTGTGATGGAGTAAACACCCAACTGTGTTAACTTCAGGTGCTCTGCAGAAGGGACTCTAAATCCTGTAATTTCTTGCATTCTACAGAGTTCTGCACTTGAGGGTCTGGAAGCAGCTTTGCCAGAGGCTACAAACCTCTCTCCTTTCCTGCAGTCTCTCAGTGATTTTCCTCCCATGTGACACACCTTTGACAGCAGATTTCTGACCTCACTTCCCTGACCCATCAGCAAGCAGAACATGATCCCAGGAAAACGCCTTTTCTTGTGTTTCTGAGGAACATTACACCATTTCCCTTGTACACCAGTGACAACTAACCTAAAAATAGCTGTAAATACAGGAGGAACAGATCAGCAATGAAAGCTCCTTTACCATGGCTGGCAGTGCCAGAGTGCAGGGATGGTTTGTCACTGCCCAGTGGCACTAAAGCCCCACTCAGTCCCCTCATGCTCTGTGCTGGACAGGGGACAGTCCCTCCCTGTGCTTGAGGCTCACCAGAGGCAGGTGGGGAAATGCAGCTGTGGTTGCATCACCTCAGAGTCACTTGCTTTTAGAAAGGGCTGTTTGCAACAAAGGATCTGTAGTTTCACACAAAGCAGGTCCCTAAAACTCATTTTGTGGTGAATTTGTGCTCTTGAGAACTGTGGAAATGCCACACCTCCTTTAGGGTGTCACAAGTGTGAAAGTTTAAGGAATTACAAGCACATTTTAGAGGCTTCAATACAAAGCCCTCAGGAAAGGTGCTTGTTCTGGACAGGTGTTATTAACCCTCACTCTCCAGGCCAAACTGGCTCAGTGAGAGCTTTGCCTGAGCTGAGGGTGATGGAGAAGAGCACATTGGAAAGTAGCCACCATGCTGGCTGCTCTGAGGCCCTGGCCAGGGTTTGCACGGTGCTGATGGGAAGTAAAAGGAAAATTTTGGTGTGGACAATGCTCCTACACAAGCAGCTCCAGTGGGCTGGGTGCCTTTACAACCTGCACAGCCTCAGCCTGCCATTTTGGCAAGCTGGAGGTGGTTGATTTGCAGTTTCTTTTTCACTGTGTCTCTGCAGAAAGGGCTGCATTTGATTCAGCAGCTCCTGGCCCAGAGTGTTCACTCTGCAGTGTGCTAATGGCCACCTCAATGCCAGCGTTCAGTGGTTCACCTGGGAGAAGCACCAGAGTGGTGTTCCAGCCCTTTCATTCTCCTTTCATTCTCCCAACAACACCCCAGCTCTTCTAACACCCTCCCCATGGGAAATAACCTGTGCCAAAGCATCCACATCCCCCCCTCAGGGCTCCTGGGGACTTTGCTCCAGCTTTCCCTGTGCCAGGCTCTCCTCCCCTTCCCTGCTCTGCCACCTCCCTCTCAAGCAGCAATGAGGTTTCAAGACACACATCCTGCAGTGACTTCACCATGGAGATGGGAGGGTGGAGACAAAAGGGTGAGGGGAGGTCAGTTAATCCCACAGACACCACCAGGCTGGAACACACATGAGCTAAGGAAGAGTTCATTTGAAAACTAAATAGAAATGATATTGAGCTGAAGTTCTTTTCTGTGCTATAAACCTCAGGCTCTGCTCTCCCTTCTTCATCCCCCTTTTCCTCCTCCTGCAGCATGCCTTGTGTCTTGATTATTCCCAGGCAGGAGGAGCCATGTGATTGTGCCCGGGGAAGTTTATGTCAGTTTTCTGGGAGGATGCACAACTTGGAAATGAAAGAACTCAAAGTAAAGTTTAGAACAGCTGCTGTCTCCCCAGCAGACACCACAGCTGGGCATCCCCACTAAAGGAGAGATTAACTTAAGAAGAAGATTTCAAGCCCATAACTATTGAGTCAAGATCCCTATTTCCAGCAAGGCTAGGTCACTTTACATCTCAAAACCAAATTTGTGTGAAATTCAGCATCCTTTAGGCTTCAGCTCCTTCTTGCACTCACTTGTGCAGTGGGATTCAAGCCCTTGCCAAGTGGACACTCCTGGTACTTGTGGCCATGTTCTGTTAAAAACTTCTCTTTTCAGGGGCTTTATCTTATCAGAAAAGGTCCTGAAGCTTCTCTATTAATGCTCTATATGCTTCTCTATTCCCTTTTCTGCAGCCAGAACTGGGGAAGCCCATGAGAAACTGCTACCCCCTTCCAGGCCCTGATTTCACCTATGGGATGTACATGCACAGGAGAGATGGAGGAGTCCCTGAAGGTAGGACACTGTCCCTAAAACACAGACCTACAACAAAGTCCTAATGCTAAGAGGAAGTCTCTTCTCCCTCCCACAGCTCTTCAGTACTTCTCATCAAGCTGGAAGTGCAGAAACTTCAACATTTACCCAGTTTCATTACTACCACCCCAATTTCTTGGTGCCCAGTGAAGTTTCTCTGTCACACTGGGAACTTTCAAAGGCTCACACAGAGCCCAGGCAGGGAGGGTGCAACCTGCAAAGGGTGATGAACCTGACACTGTCACAACTTTGTCAGGGCTCCTGCTTTGTGCTCTCAGGGACAATTTCCCAGTGAAATTGTCCTGAACAAACCAGGATGGAGGGTGAGATGACATCCAGTTCAGATGGGATATGGGATGCAGCAGGAGAGGGTATGAAGCTCACAAAAGGAACCGTAGCCACACAAGACCCCCATGCACGGTGCACACACATCAATCTGCTTTCCCAAACAGGAGCTAACAAGATGCCTCATCTTTTTCTCTATTTCCTTCCATCTCCAGCCATAGGCCACTGGGATTCAGTGAAGGCCAAGCCTCATAAGAGGGTCATGCCCCGAGACTTTGTGGCCATGGGCCGCAGGGCTGTGGAAGAAGGCTGCACCACAGCCCGTGAGTTTGCTCTGTACTACAAGTTCAAGAACATCCGCTGCAAAGATAAGGGGATCCTCAGATATGGCTGCAAGGTCCCTCCAGACATGACTTTTGGCAGGCCACCACGGTAAGGGGGAAGATTTGGGTCCTCCTCAGAATGAAATTATCCTTTCCTACCCTCACACCTCCATCTCTTCCCAGTCTCAGGTACCAGAGTCCCCAAAACAGAAGCGTCCTGCACCTCTGTATGCTGAGTCACAGCATCACACCTGTGTCTGATGGCACTTCTGTCAGATAATCAACTACCTGAATCTAACATATGTACCATAACACAGCCTCATTTCACCTGTGGTATTAAGGGGTTGAAGCCTCTTAAAAACATCTTCAATGCCAACCCTTTAATCTAAAGGAATATGAAGAGGTATCAGCCAGAAAATCTGCATCCCAGGCTTAGAAAATCAGAGCAACAGCATTTTTACCTGTCTGCACTGGTTGAAATACTTTGCTGGAGTTAAAGATCAGTTCTGGTTCTTTATCCTACTCTCTTCCACTTAGTTCATTGCCCTGCATTGGGCAGAAATTGGAAATAGAGCAGGACAGAGGCAAAGAAGCTTCTCCCTGCTCGTGCAACTGCAGCACAAACCAATGCTCAAAGCCTCTGAAAGTCCTGTTACTGCTGCAGCCCAGGGGGGTTTCTTGCTCTGTGCAGGTCTGGACTAGGCATTAGGTTTTATTTTAAGAGCTAGATAATAATCACTACCAGAAAAATAACAGCTACAAATTCTAGAGAAAAGACATGATGAACGGCACAGTGTATTTTACATGATGGTAAATGGGCTTTGCATATGCAAATTGAATGGATTTTAAAATGGTATTTAATGACAATTTTCGTAGCAGACATTAACATTAATTGCATCAAAATGAAAATGTAGCATTAGCTTGCTGTTAGCTGCAAATGCCCCAGCTATAAAGCTTTATCTTTATCAGTATCAACCCTCACTGATGTGACAGGGCTGCTCTGCAAATTGCAGGCAAAAGGGCTTTTATGTTGCAAAAGTATCCCCCAATGCAGGCCAAAATCAACATCAATTTTGCTTTATTTCTTCATAAACGGAGGTTAAATGGCTGCCTGAAAGAAGCCCAGGCATGCTTCAAAAGTTTTAAGGAAAATCTGCAGACCCTACAACAGTAGAAGTAGTGAGAAAGGGATTTTAATTGAAAGTTATTATTGTACAGCTTGCCTGCCCCTTAATAGCTACCTTTTATGTAGACTGATTGTATTTATCCCTTTACTTTAAAAGCACATTATAGATAAAACCGAATTACTGAGATTATCAAGGAGTTGCTACAGCCATTTCAGTAAAAGTGGGAGTTTAAAACACTTTTCCATGACTGGCAAGTTAAAGAGAACAGCTTTGGTGAGCAGTCCTGGGATAAGCTGGTCCCTGGTCACTGCTCACCAGGTTCAGCAAGACCCATCTTCCTAAAAATGACCTGGTTGTCAATTGGATTTCAGTTTGGTTTGGACTCTAAGCTCTGTTTTACTGTGATCTCAGTGCTACTACCTGGGAAGGAGCTCCCAAATAAGGCACATGCTTGTCTGGGGGCAGAAGAAAACGGTGGCAAATGGTCTTTTTTCACAATTCCAGTCACTTCATGTCTTTTAGAAATAACAGATCTGATCAACATCTCAGGTGCAGTGAAGCTTTTCAGCAAGAACAGCACCTGCCTGCCAGCACAGACAGTGTGGCTGAGGAGGCCAGGGAGCAAAGGTGCTTTCCCATGGCACTGGAAGCAGCTGGAGACACCCTGCCCGATGATGGGGTGCTGGGGGACAGCCCAGAACCCCAGTGCAGACCCTGCCCAGTCTGCACCCACAGCCCTCTTGCAGCTCCCTGCACAGTGGGAATTGCTGCTGGTGCCAGCCCACAGCCTTGGGGCTGGGCTGCTTCCCTGGGAGCCCAAAAACCTCAGCAGCTGTCACAGGAACATGGCTGGGGTCAGTGGGTAATGGGCAAGGGGCTTCTTGAGCCCTGGCAACTCATCTGCAGCCCCTCTTCAGGCCCTGGGCTGTGCTGCTAAAGGCTTCTGTCTCCTGGAGACACCAGGGTAAGGAGTTCTCCCTAGGCTCTCAGGTTGGAGCTCTCCTGGATCATCCCAAATAATAACAAGCACAAAAGCTGTGGTTGCCATTAGTGCCGTGTTAATCACTGCCTGGCCCTGCTGCTGCTGCTCTAACTCAGATCACCTGTGCCTCTGCTTTCTGCTCACGGTGTGTGCAGCGTTTCACCAGGCAGCTCAGGCACTCCAGCAAGCTTTCTGAAGCTTTGAGGCCTCTTTACTTTCTTTTTCTGGGATATTTACCTTCAAAGGTCACCCATACCCCTCTGTAATTCCCCCTGGGCACTTTCCAGGGGAGAGAAGCAGCGCTGCTTTTTGCTGATTCTCCCCTCATTCTCTCCCTCCCTTTTCCCAGAGTAATGTTTGCTACGAATCATGTGGCCAGCTTTGTTGTGAGAGTCATAAAAAGGACATTTTTCATCTCTCCTTTTTCCTGCTCTAGCTCCCTTCTCTCTCTCAGTACCAGACAGAGATTTATTCCTTCCCTGATGCCTGTGGCATTTGGAGCTGGGAGGGGTCAGGGGAGGCACTGATGGGACATAACAGATAATGCAGTGGTTCCCCAGGGGCTTGTCCAGCTCCTGAGCCGATCCATCAGCAGGCAGTGCTCGTGCCAAGGTCAGCAGTAACGAGGATGTGCTGGGGTCCCAGCCTCCCCCGTGGGGCACCCTCCAGCAGGGCTCCCCCAGTTCACACTCCAGAGCTTCTGAGCTCTGCAAGAGCTGCCTTGTGCAGCCACACTGCACGAGAGGCACTGGGCTAACAGCACACAGGCTCAGCTTCACCTCTCCCAGCTCTCCTCCCCACCACACACAGGTCCACAGGCTCATCTTCCAAGCAAAATTCCCATCTTTGACAGTCCCTTCCAGGGGCTACACCCCATCCCCGTGCTCTGTGCACGACACGTTACAGAGCTCCTGAGGGTTGCTGTCCTGCCAGGTCTTCTCATTCAAACTAAGCCCGCATACTCTGCAGTAATGACCTTGTTTTACAAGGAGGAGGCCAGAGGCACTGGGTGGGCTGGGGTTTGATGATACTGGAGACCTAAAGGCACAGAGGGTCTGTGAAGACCACCAGGATCTTCACTGGTGTCACTCCAGCCTGCTATTCAAGGTGCATTTGGAAACCTTAGTAGGTGTCCAGACCTACATTTATCCTCCTGGCCACCTTTTCTGATAGAGCTTCACTGTGCACTGAAATCAGCCAACATTAAAGGATCCTTTTTGGAATGAGATGTAAACACAAAAACGTGGATGCTGTCCACAGCTAGATTTAGATGCTATTGATCTGTGCAAGGTCACACAAGGAGTCTGAAGCCAGAACACTCCAGCACACAGTTGGTACCCAGAGCACCAGTTCTGTCTCCAGGAGTGAGCAGGACAGAGTGCACCCTCAGCATGGACACACTGCCCAGCCCTGCCAGAGCTGCTTGGAGAGAAAAGCTTCCAGTCACCTCGTGGTGAGTGTCCTAGTTCTGCCTGCTACACCCCAGAACCTGTTCCTGGACACGAGGACTGCACAGACGTGCCATCCTCTGCCATCCTGCACCTGTGCCTGCTCCAAACCCTGCATGGCCACAACCCTGCCTCCCACGGGCTGCCATGCACTTGGCAGTTGGCCTGGAGGTTGGGCTGACCTTGGGTGTGCTGGCAGGATTTCCCTGGCACGCTGTCATCCCCAGGGCTCCTGCTGGGTCCCCCCCACTGTCTGCCTTCACTTCAATTGTCCCTTTTCTGAATTTCACAGCCCATTTCGCTTCTGTCTTCATCTCCTGCCTCCAATCCACCTCCCATTCTCTAAAACTGCTCTTAATCCTGCAGCAGCTGTTTTCATCATGTTCCTGCAGCAAACTCACCTCTCCAAAGCGTTTGGTCACTGCAATCTCTCTTCAAATTGTTTCACTGGGCCAAGGGCATCAGTTACCCAGCACCTCCTCTTTAATTTGTATTATTTGCAATCATCCCTATCTTTCACCTTCCTTGAGAAGGGAGATTTTGATGCTTGTGCTCTGCTTAGCAGTGTCCTTTCCACCCAAAGTGTCCGTGCTGTTTGCACACAGCCTGAACAAAGTTTAGAAAGCTGCCCAAGAGGTGCTGAGATATTGTCAGATTTGTTTTTGAGATGCTTAAAGAACATTTCAGGCTGCTAATAATGTGGCCGTGGAAAAAAAACTAATCTAGATGTAGACCAGCTGCAAAGATGTCAAAGAAATGTTGAAAAGCAGAGGGTGTTACTGGAAAGAACCCACCAGGAAAAGCTGGACAGGCACTAAAATTGAATATTACAAGTTTGCATCTGACCCATGATCACTGGAAGCCAAAAGGGAGTGTAAAGCCACCAAAATCCTAAAGATTAGGGCAAAAAAAAGATTTCTAGAAAAAAAAACCCAACCAACCACTGAGGACTGACAAAACAGATTGTAAAAATATAACACAGTAACTGGAATCACTGTCAGGCTCATGGCGACAGAGAAACGCAACCAAGTTAAAAAATACAGGACTCCCATCAGCTCAGATAATTACATATCCTATCCTATTCCACAGTGAAAGGCACTTTGTGCCTCTGCCACCATTCTCACACTGCTAAGATAAGAATTTCTATTTCAAGAGTAGTTTTCTTCTCCTGGAAACATTCCAGGCTGGGTATGTGGTTGCATTGCTAGCACAGAGCTCCCAGCCCCATCCGCCTGCACCGTGCCCCAGCAGCTGCAGCATCTGTTTGGGCAGAGGGACCTTCAAAAAATCCTGAGTGCTCCATGAAGATATTAATTCCCCTCCAGAGCGGTTATTTGCTTGCTGTAAGAGTTTCTAACTGGTTCAGACTGAGAGCTTAAGAGAAAATAAGCAGCCAAATCATGGTTTTGGCATAAGGTTCAGGTCCTGCGCATCAGCCACAGAGCTGGGAAAAAAAAAGATCTGAAGGACAGATTTGGATCCCTTTTACCAATTGGTTTACATTGAATAGGAAGGTAATTTACTCTCACACAGACTGGCTGTTGTCTGTGGGTTTATCTCCATTGATTACAGCCGGCTGAAAAATTTCTTCCAAAATTTTACCACCTAGAGCTACTTCTGGCCACAAGTGGACCTTTCTCTTTACCAACTTTGGCTTTTTCAGCCTGTGCAATGAAAACACGGGTCAGGGGGGAATTAACCACAGAATCCCTTCTGTGAAAACAAAGCTTTTCAGCCCTCATCAGCATCTTTTCCTTTCAAACAAAGTCATGTTCCCACCCAGCCAGAGAGATTCAAGCATGGGATGGAGGTCAAGGGGAAGACCTCACGCTTTGATTTCTTTTGCTCAGCATTGGAGGGGTTTTTCCTTGGTTTTTCACTCGTTGGGATGTTTTGCATTTGTTGATGGCTGCAGACTGAGCACTGTTCACTCTCAGCCATAAATCTGGAGCTCCAGGCAGAGCAGCTCTGTCCCAGAATCACGTCCCACCTGAATTACTCAGAAAGTAACAGCAGATAACAGTAGACAAATGTGTTGAAAAGAAACCTAAATAGTCTTCAATTAAGTCAGCCAAAGGGCATCTCCAACCCTAAAATCAATGCTAGCACACAAATTCCAGCTTGTCAAGCCAGTCATTTAATGGGTAAGGGCTGGCTTGGTATCTTCACTGCAAGACACACGTTTCCATATGTGCTTTTAGGACCAGTGCAAGCAAACATCTCGCTCAGGCTGGGAGGGAATAGTAAAGCAAATTGGTGCTCTTGTAACCATGTGTACTCCTAAGTACAGCTATGAGCATCTGATAAATCTTTTAAAGTGCATGTTTACAATGGATTTTATTCTTTTTACTGTTCTATACATATGAGCCCTCTGAGCAAAATAACAGATCCTCTGACACTTAGAAGAAGCCACTGCCTCATTGGCTGCCCACAGTGAAATAATTTATATTGTTATTTCCTTGCCCAAATTACAAGGATTGTAAAGAAGCTTCAGAAATTCAGAGTAATCAGTGCTTTGGAGGCACAGATCCCTCAGCTGCCACACGGGTAGAAGACCCACTATTGCAACTGAGAGTTTTGCCAGCCCAAAAACTGCGAAAAAAAATTGGTCCCTGAGTGTTTTCTACCAATTTTTCTCTTTTTATTTTCTTCAATAGTTAATGGAAAGTGAGGACAAGTGGAGATCATTTAAAAATGATCTTTTGGGCCTCTCCATGGGTTTATTGCCAGGACCTATTTAGAGAAGCATGAAGCTGTAAGGGGCCTATAACTTCATTGTATATTCCACATGATGTTCAGGAAAACGAGGAGCCTTTGGACACACACCCAGCTCATTTTGCCACATTTCCCTCTCCTCACAAACACACCCACACACGTGTGTGCAGGGACTCGGAGCCCCTAATTGAATTCACCCTTATGAAAGCCTTAACAAATTGTAAGTGACCTTTTATACAAATTTCAAAGTCAAGGCTTCACCGCTAACTGCACATCCCTCTTCTGCCATTCACTGTTATGCAAAACCCACAAACAATTAAAAGAAATAATGAAGAGCCCAGCGGCCCTCTTTCCTAATTAGCTGCAGGAGGCAGTGCTGGGGAGTGTGGTTAAGTGCTTCAATTACCTCGGCCCTCCTCGCAGCCCTTGTTAGAAGAGACAGGTCCAGGGGCCAAAGGGGAACAATTAAGGCGAGGCAGAGCCCGGCAGTTTGCAGGGGGATGCCGGGGCCGTGCCGGCTCTCGCACAAGGGCCGGAGCTGTAATCATCCCCCAGCTTCCTGCTGGGCTACACACAGACAAATTAACGGGAGATGGATTGCTACCTGCAGCCCATCAGGAACCGGGGAGGAAGGGAGGCAACACAGGGAGGCAACAAGGGAGCCGTAATCAGAATTTTGCTGTGCTCTCAGCCCCCTTTCAGGGCAGAGGGAGATGAGCGCTAATGCCTTGCTGCTGCCTACATTGGGGGTACCCCACGGCCCCAAACACAATCACAGAGCCCGGCTTGTTCTTTATGTGCCGAAGTTAATGCCGGTGGTAGCTGCCCCAAGGAGCCCCACACTCCAGAGGGGCTGGAGACCAAACTGTTCCTTAATAAGAAACAGGTTGGACACGATCTTGAAAGTCTTTTCCAACTCTAATGGTTCTATAAGAAACCAACTTGAGCTAGTGGGAAATGTTTGTGCTGGCCTGACCACAAGCCATGGGGAGATTCTGTATGGACACTTCTATCACAGGACAAATCCTTCCCGGCATGAAGGCACAAGTAAAGAATATAAAAGTGGTGCCCCTGTAGCTGTCTCCCCTGGGCACTGAAGGGCCCAAAGACAGATCCTGACTGCACAGCAAAAGCACATCTCAGGTGGAAGGACAGCAACAAGGACTAAACCCCCCTGAAACCTCATTAACCTCTCAAGGAAAGGTTAAAGTTCCAGTGTAGGCAGTGGTGCAGCAACACAATTTTAATGTCACAGGCATGGACAGATTCCATTCTGTGATGGATCTGTTGCATAAGCAGCCATGCAGAGCCAGATCCTGCTGCCTGGAAGTTGCCACTGGGATCAGGACAGTGCTCTGGGCAGAGCCCCAAGAGCTCTGCCATCCTCTGCTCCTGGCCCCAGCCCATCCTGACCAGCAGCAGGAAAAGCACTGCCCTGGCTACAGAGCCACACACAAACCCCACGGGCTGAGGTCTGCAGTAAAATATTTACGTGCTTTTGAATTATACAAGAAAAAAAAAAAAAAGAAGCCTTCACAAGTCAAATTTTTAACCTTTCACAACACAACTTAGCAATCAAATTGATTGCACCTTTCAAGCTGGTGTAAACCCTCTTCCTGAGCAAAGGCCTTTGTACCCACTTTTGCCAAGTACCTTTTTTTGCAGCTGATACATAAAGCTTTGAAAATAAGTTTGAGGGGAGACTGACAACCTTGAAACCTCAAGAGCAGCACGGCATTGACGGGCATGGCTCCCTGAGCTGAGCATTATAGATAGATTTTAATTTCATTTTAACAAAATAGCTGTCTCCAGTGGAAAAAGCATCAAGAGCTAAATGAGGACCCGTCTTGAGCTGAATCACGTTGAACAGACCTCGGCACTGTCATTGATTTTCTGGGAAGAAAAAAAATGCCTCTGGCTACTAAACCAAATTAGTAGTCACTGATGACCAATTATTTTGCCCCACTGTGAACGGGGAGGCGTACTAAAATTCCAGTTTGTCAGACCCAAGGCTCTCTTCTCAAACACCTTTCAACAAGCGTGTACCAAAAACCTCTCAGATGGTTCTGACGCCTTCCTGTTTTCGGCAACTTCTCCTTCTCCAAAGTTTTAATGAGCTGCTGCTCTGAGCATGGCCCTGCCACAAAGTGAGCCCTTACCTGCATGCTGGAGCACAATTTGGCGTTGGCACAAATCACAGCTGTCAGGATTTATACACACATACACAAAAAAAGTGTCAGCCTAATGTTTGCAAATTATAATTACCATTTCTCTTGCACGTCCCTGGTGCCTTCATTTTAGATAAATCCCAGCTCTGAGGTATCAGCTGCAAAGCACTGAAGGCTCATATTGAATGGAATAGATTTAACTAGTTTGTAGCTCATTTAAGGCCTACACTGTTTTATTTTAATATTGTTAATACTTTATTATACTTTTTAACACTGTTTTCACAGTAAAATAGCCTATTAGGAGGCTGCAGCTTCTTTTCCAGGAGATGTCTGGCAGACTAGAATCCCACGTTGTATAACCAAGTTAGCAGGTGCTTGTCATTTCAGTTGAAAATAGGTCTGTATCCTGACTCTTGAAAGTAAATTAGAGAGATTCTATTAAAGAGACAGGAACTGTTTCAGGGATAATAGTTTTGAAAATGTGCACAGATAAATTTTAAAATATTTAGGAAATGTCAGCATTAGAAGTGGCTTCAACTATTTGACTATAAAAGGAAGCAGATGAGTGTTTTTTTTCCCTACAATTATAAATAATTTGTTACATCCTATCAGAACTTCTTTGCCTTTCCTTTCTGTGGCAGGGTGCTTGTGCCAAAACAAGGAGATCTGAGTTACTCTGAATGAGATGGGTTTTAATGTACAATAAGCATTTCCAGAGGATTCTTCCCCTGCTCTCCCCGCACAGCAACAGCAAAATCTTCCCTGTTCAGGAGCAACATCTGGGCAGGGTGACAAAAGGAAAGGGAACACACAAGCCACTGATCCCTGTCCTTAAGTAACATGAAGGCAAAAGGACATTTTCCCAAAGGCCAGCTGCAAGTAGGAGCTGTCACACTGCCAAGCAGCGCCGATACCGGGGCCAAATTCGCATCCTGCTCTGCTGAGATCAGGCTTTGACCTACAAAGGAAAAGCTGCCTGGCTGAGATCCCTCCAGCCACCTTGAAGAGGTGTTCCCTGATATCCCTGCTCTTCCCCACTCTCTCAGGGTTCCTCTCAAAGGAGGAAAAGCCAGAGGAAGCCTCACATCCTGCAGGCCCAGCAGGGCTTAGGTGGATAAGCGAGCTGGAGGGAGGTGGTTCATGCGTGCATCATTCCAGGCATGATTCTATACTTTGCTGGATCAGGACTTAAATGCGATTAATCACACGGCAGGGGAGGATCTCTGAAGAGCATCAACCCAAATGTGTCCTTTCAAGCATTTACTTACAAGCCAGCTGTGGACTAATCAGTCACCAACTGGCTGGTCCACTGGAGATCGTAAAAGTCACCTCCATAGAGATGTGAAAACACATTGAAGTTCCAAGAAAAAAAAATCAATAATCAAAGACTACACACATAGGTTCAGTGCTTTCCTGCATCCCTCCCTGCTATTCCTCCACACCAGGAAAGCTCCTGCCTAGGAGAGCAAAGGAACAGGAACAAACAAGCAATGGTCACCATGTGCTTGTGTCATGAAAACTAACATTTACACCATAAAACAAGATTGGAGACCCAAACAGATAATAACACACTTGACCACTGGTTTGCCACATCTTTTAACCTTTTAAATATTTTGCCCAGCTCTGATCTGTATGAGATGCCAAAGTGGAAGGGAAGGAGGGGAAAGAAGAGGTGGCAAAGGGTAAATAGCAGTGTCTCCTTTGGCACCGGGTGTCTCCAGACAACAGTCTGGAGCAGCAGAGCTGATTTGCAAGCAAAGGCTTGAAAAGCCCTGCAGCATGTGATCTATGAAACAGGAGGCCTGCAGAAGGATGTCTCCTCTGATATGAATGTCCCCTTGGGATGGATATTGCTGGATTGCACATCCAGTATCATTAGAAAACACAACCATACATTAGGCTGTTTTGAAGCATGTGGTGTGCAATAATTAAGTAATAAAAGTCACCACGGGGGTGAAGGAACAAGAAACAGAAGAGTTACTATTTGCATACAGGCTGCTGGCACCCTCCATGATCATCAAGGATTCTCCAGGCTGCTAAAAGCTGGCAGCTGTCAATTCTGGACCCACTCCTGCCATAAACCAAGAAGCACCAGCTCACTCTGTGGCACGTGGGCTCTTTGCAAAACAGGTGGAGCTGCTTGCCCAGAAGCAGCCCAGCAGCTACCCCAAGTCCCCAGTGTCCTGCAGTTGGTCTGGGCAGGCAGGGAAAGCACTGGCTCTGCTATGGGAGCTGCAGCTGAGGGCTCTGCAGGCTACAGGTGGCAGCAGAGCTAGAGGTGAGAGCTCCACAGCCATCAGCTGCTGCCAAGATGGGCAAAGTCCCTCTTCAGCAAGGTGTGCAAGGACAAGGGCCAATAAAACTTGAGCTCCTTCATCACCTTCAAGCATTTGCTTCTGGGAGAAAGGAGTAGCAGCAGGACCATGGGAATTACTGATTCACTGTCCCCACCACTGCCAGGTCTGCCTCCCATGGTGGCTGATGAAGAATCCTCACTTGAAGGTGTGCAAGGCTCAACAGTTTCAGGCTGCAGCTTTGCCACAAGCTAGTCAGGTTAATGCCAGCTCAGAGCAGCTGAATGGGACATTGGCCAACAAGCAACTGCCTTTTTACTCTTCTTCTAGAGCCAGGAGCCATACAGCTCCTCCCCTCTGCTGTCTCCTCCTTGCTCCCTGAAATCCTCTTTCAAGGGGCAAATACACCTGCTCTTTGCAGCTGAGGCTCCAGACCAGGGCTCAGCATTTCAGCTCCCCTTTCTGCTGCCGACACCTTACCATCTGCTTTGGGTCCATTTTTAGCCCTATTCAGACTGCTTAGGACAGCACTTACTCCTCTCACCCCATCCATCATCACACATTTGCAGCCTTTGGTGCACCACATCAGAGAGATTTCAATAGCAAAAGCGGTGGTATTTTAGCAAAACACACTTGGGACCCAGGAGTTCTTCCCCTGGAGGGAATCCAGAGCTGCTCCATTGGGTACCAGCTGGGAAATGCTCTCCTGAAGCTCTAGCGGGGCCCAAAGTTGAGCTGCAGCCTGTGGTGCCCCATGGTCCTTCCAGCACAGCAGGGCTCAGAGAGAGCTGCTGAAACCTGCCCTATAAAAGGCTGTGCAGAGAGAGGAATTGTTGCAGTTGTGGGGAATGCCTGGCACAGGTTACCACAGGTGTGTGCAGGCTGTGGTGTGCTCACTGTAAATGATTGTGGGTTTGAGGTTTCCTGAGGAGGGGAAAACCTTTCCCAGTGCGGGGCTTTATTCATCTGTTCACCAGTCACTCTTCAGACACAGAGATGTGAACCAGCACAAGGAGGCAAAGATTACATTGGTGCCTTTTCAATGTTTTCCAGGCCTTCCACTCCCCTTTTTGACATCATGCAACACAGATACAAGGAGCTGTGGATGGAGCAGCAGAGAGCCCGGACTGTAGTCCAGCACGTGGTGAAGAAAAAGGTGGGAATAGTCCAGCAATGCTGTCCCCTGATGTGCACAGCACTGCTGGGCACAACCCCACTGTCCTGCCCCATGAGGGGCAGATGGGCAGCTCCCAACCCTGGGAAGGGCTCTCAGCTGGGAAAACATCCCTCTGACTACTGAAAGGCTGATGAAGCATCCCCCTGCCAGGAGCCCCACAGGCTGTCCTTTGGACATCAGCTCTGCTCAGTGGCCACAGCAAAGGAAGAAGCAGCAAATGCTGAAAGGACAACCCCAACTCTGAGCCTGGCATGGTGTGGTTGATGCAGCACCCATGGCAGCTGTTGGAGTGTAAGGCTGTGCTGTTAAACACACCAACATTGTAATATCATTTAAAAGCAGCCAATGACTGTTTTATTAGTTAATGGCTCAAAGAAGAGTCAGGCTAATATGGTAATGACCAATTTCAATGGGCTTACTGCCATCACAAACTATGCTTTATAGTTGAAATGCTGGAATACAGTGTCCTTAATTAGCAGCTATTTTATGAATACACCAGCCTGGGATGTTAGAAAGTGCATCCCTAACTTTATCTATTAATGACTGATGTTTTTAATCACTAAGTTGCCTCTCTGTCAAGCTCCCAAAGCCTGCAGCCAGAAATTATTGAATTAAGCAACACAAACCTGTATCCTAGACCACAGAGCAGATGGATTCCCAGGGCTTCATGCAGTGGCCAAAACACTCACCAAGTACCTGCACTGGCTTGTGCTGGGATTATCAAGCACTGTGACCTGCAATTAAACAGGAGAGCCAGGAAACCCCAGCATGGTGGGGCTGCTCAAAGTGACTTTCCCAGTTAGGGATGAGCCATTATTGCAGCTCAGGGCTTCCAGTGGGCAGCAGTCACCTCCCTGGGATGCTCTATGATGCAGACACTGAGAACTGACAGCTGCTCATGTATTTTAACTATCATCATTGTCTGCATGGACATGGAAAACTCCCCCAACCATGCACATCACCAGCCCAAAGCGACTTTTGGCCTCGTCCATCCCAGTGTCACTGCATTGCATGACAGAGCTGATGTGCCTGGCTCTGCAGCTGCCTGAGCCTGCTCTTGTTCACCTTTGGCTGCAGACAAGTGAAGTGCAGCTGTTTGAGCCCTCTCCTGTTCCCCTTGGCTGCAGATTGGCGAGGTGCGTGAGAACCGCACCACGTTCCTGCGCACGCACCCGCTGCCGGTGAAGGAGGAATCCTTCTGGCACCTGCAACGCTTCGAGAAGGTATGGGCCCCCCACAACCCATCCTGTCACCAAAGCCAACTTTTCTGGGCCTCTACAAGCAGCTGATTGAAATCAGAGCCTTGCCCATGTGCCCCAGTAACATCCTTAGCATACAATGAGTGACGCTCTTAACTCAGAGCTCCCCATGACCCAGACCTTAAAATGCTCCCAAATGTGTTGAGGCATCAGCCCCTTTTGAACATCAAGGTGGGATAATATTTTGCTTATTTCCATAAGCCCTGGAAGAGAGGCAGCAGTTGCCCAGATAACATTTTTAAGCTTCATGTGCACTTCCATGAGCTTCCTGAGATGAGAAGCATTTTTTATATCTCACTGTGAGTACGGGGTGGCCTTTGTTCTACAAGTGCCCCACACAAGCAAGACAGTCACACCTATATTTTGGGACCCTGCCATTTCATCAGCTCTCACCACAACTAATTCAAACCACACCAGATGTTTTAAGAGGTTTTTCCACCCCAGGATTAAAGCTTTCCAGAAAGCCTGCACTCTTGATACCTCTCTAAACTACCTCTTTGACAATATTCACCCTGAGACAAAGCAAAGGGTCTGGCCAGGTGAGAGATGTGCATGACAATTCCTTTAATTGATCCAAGTAAGAGCCAAGATGAAGATTCCTTGTTCTAGTGATAGGATCTAAACATCCTCCTGAATTCATCTGTGCAACCTGCTGTGCTCTGGGGTACTTGGTAGAATTCCATTAGCTTTGTTTGTGGTGTAAATTATATGGAAACTTCCAGTGAAGAGATAGGGGGGATTTTAGGAGAGAAAGGGAAAGAGCTGGACCAGTGGAATGGAAAGGAGACACCAGGAAGTGAAAGCACTGAAACCCTACAGGGAATTCACATGGCCAAAATTATATTTGGCATTGATAGCTACCACTGCAAAAAGCTCTCAGCTCTCCATCCTGGCCCTTCTTCTGATGGGATTCTTTTTTTTGTCACGCTGATTTCTAACCGCGATTTAAAACAGCAAAGAAGCCCTGTGATTTCCTGAAGGTATTTTACTTGTACAAGTTGGAGAGTTTTGCCCAAGAAATGTGCTTTGCACCACCTTGATGTATTCCTCTACCATCCTGTGTAAGAGTGCCCGATTAGCATATGTCAGTAATCATTTATCCCCACTGCCTGTCAGCTCGGAGCTGCTGCTGCGGCGATGGCAGCGCGAGAACATGACCGATCGCTGTTAAACAGATTGTGAGAGTCACACGAGATCCTGGGGCAAGCCTCCTCTTTAGAGCTCCTCTCACCCCAGACCTTTCCATCACTGCTCATTTTTCAACCCGGGTTTTGCTTTGTGCTTTCCCTTTTGTTTCATCCATAGCTGTGGTTGGGTTCCTGCCCCAGCCGCAGCTCTCAAGCCTCCAAATCCTTCCTTCTTCTCTTTCTCCTTTTTCTTCTTCTCCCTTTCCCTTCCCAGAAGCAGCATCCAAGGAGGAGGGACAGCTCATTTTGTACAGATTTTTCAAACTTCTCCCTTCTCATTGCATTGCCCTGGAAGGTTTGCCCTTCCCCAGCTCACATCTAACAGGCACAGCCCACATGACAACTTGGATCAAGGAATTTGTGACTCACTTGACCTTCAGTACATGGTTTCTTCCATGGAAAAATAACTCCTCTTGAACATCCATACATGTTTACCCAGTTAAAAGCAGTAACAACCTGGAGGAAGTTGAGGGTTCCCAAAGACATTTGGTGTTTTCCAAACTGTTCTTTAACTACTCCTGTAAAGCTGGGTTCTACAGGGATGATGGAATAGTTTTGAAAGCCAGACTGACCTAACCCAGGGACTCCAGGAGTCAATGTCCCAAACTTTACTGAGGTGACAACTGACCAAAACACTGCCTCTAATCCATGTAACACCCTCATCCTACTGTGCAAGAGGAGTATGAAAAGCAACCACAAAAATATCACTTCACAGAGAGCTTGCTAGCAGACTCCATCTGCACATTATTTCCTACCAGCCCTTGGTGCCTTTGTCCTGCTCTGACTAGTACAGAAGATGCTCATGACTTGGGAAATACGCCAGACCCTGAATAAGAATATTCAGAGATTTATTGCCCCAAACTTTAAACTTTATTTCCATGTGATCCAAGGCTGGTTTGGGGTGCAGGAGTGTGATATTCTCAAGCCACTTGTCCTTCTGGTCACTCAGTCACCTCATCATCTGGCATAACATCTTTCAGTCTGGCCTGCCCTAGGTCTGAGGGGAGCATCATCCAGCCACTGGAATAGATATAATCCAAAACAGGGGCAGCAGGAAGGTGAGATTTTGTTCCTTTAGGCCAATAAAAATCACCAAGAAGGATTTTTTTTATTTCCACATGACCCCTGGGCACGGATATCTCTGCTGGCTCTTAAACTGGGCTTTCCATTCAGTCCCTGGCACCGTGAAAGCCTGCCCAAGAAGTGGAAGAGACAAAAACAAAGGATCTTTTCCCTCCCCACTAATTGCATCTGCTTGCTCCCTGCATTGCCAGAGCTGCATGACATTACATAGTCATTCAGTCAGTAAAGTATGGACAAATTGACTATATTTTCATTTGGATTTAGGTTTCAGCCCCACTGCTTTAGAATAATGGCCCACACTGTTAAACTAACAGGGTGATTTACAGGCTCTCCCACACTGGGTGCTCCTGCTCTGTCTCTCTGCAGGACTGACCTGGCCTGTGGTCTTCTGGGCCCCCCAGCACAAAAAGATCACAGGGAGCCAGTCCTGTCCTCTTGGGCAGTTCATTAGGGAAAGTTGCTGCACTGAAGTGGTTTTATTTTTTTTTTTAACTAAACCAAGCAGATGTTAACTCCTTACTCACCTCAGCAAGATGCTTCTACTGCCCTCCTCTTCCTCAGCCATCCCCCAGATCAAACAGCCTCTGTCTTGCTTTGCCTGCAGTGACACAATTCCAGGGCTCAGGCTTTGCCAGCATGGCTGGGACTGTGGACCAAAACTTAATTTATTTGTAGATGTGGGACTACATTCCCCAGGGACTGCACTCTCAGGCACTCAGCATGGACAAAAATCATAGAATTACAGAATGGTTGGGGTTGGACATGGACTTTGAAGATCATCTCATTCCAACTCCTGCCATGAGCAGAGACATCATCCCCTGGAGCAGCCAGCTCAGAGTCCATCCAGCCTGGCCTGGAGCACTTCCAGGGATGGGGCAGCCACAGCTTTCCTGGACAACCTGTTTCCATGCATCATCACCCTGACAGGAAAACATTTTTTCTAGTATCTAATCTAAACCTACTCTTTCAATTTGAGCTCATTCTTCCTTGTCCTGTCACTCCAGGCTCTTACAGTCTTGCCCCATCTTTCCTGTAAGTTCCCTTCAGGTCACCCCAAAGCTTTCTCTTTTCCAGGCTGAACAATGCCAATTCTCCCACACTCCTGCTCCCATGTTCAGTGTCCTGTCCCTGTGTCACTCCTCACCTGCTGGCTCAGGCCGAATTGTGTCAGCCAAACTCTGGAAAGGACATTGCTGCCCAAATGCAGCACCTCCACCTGAACATCTGACAGTCACTATCCAAACCTGTAAGTCAATGTTGGCCACCCCCAACATATTTCCAGGGCTCTATCAAGTCAAGAAGGATTCAGGTAGCAACAAAGCAGCAACACAGGACAGAATTCACCAATGTGTCAAAACAGCTCCGTGCACCTCCTGCCACTGACACACACCAGGGTTCTTCCTTTGCTCATTAGAGAATCCCAGCTCACAGAGACACTCAGGTGGCTTGTTTACTTGACCAAGCA
The DNA here is from genome assembly GCA_013399455.1 of Anthoscopus minutus. Lineage (NCBI taxonomy): Eukaryota > Metazoa > Chordata > Aves > Passeriformes > Paridae > Anthoscopus > Anthoscopus minutus. The sequence continues at coordinate 575,759 of VWYI01048532.1, forward strand.
AGGGGAAGGAAAGAAAATGCAGCAACTTTGGACAAGACTTTTGTCACTGTGTGCTGCCTCCCCGAGCAGATGAAACGCACGATATGAATAAGCGATAAGCCATTGACGAGCAAGTGTTCGGGTACCTTGGCAAAAGACTTAATTTGCAACCTGGCACAAAATCAAAGGCTCTGTCAACGGCTGAGCGGCTCTCCTGCGTATGCCTTGCATTACCTGGGAAAGCTCTGTCAGGTAAATTTCCACTGAAAGTAATTAGAGGAATCCCCACTGTATAAACTTTGCAGCAAAAATTCTGGGCTCCGGAATTTTGATTCTCACCAGGGATCCGATACCTGCTCACAGCCTGATCCTTTGTCAGAATTAACAGTTGAGGTTTAACATGTATACACAAAAATGTTCTGCATTTCTTTTTAATGCCTTACCTCTATTTTTGTCTATAGAGCTGAACTGACAAGCACAGCTCATGTAATCTTGCAGCTGTTGTCTTGTCAGAAAAGCCACAGATTCTGCCTAAATAACCTGGGCTTGATACACACAGCACACAGGGCTGGCTGTTGAGGTGCAGCATTGGTCCTCCTGGGTGTGAGGGCAGAAAAACTTCTGGAACTGGGAGTGTTATAAAATTCCTCTCCTGGGGCCTAAATAGTGCTTAAATAATAAGGCAAAGAGTTCAAGAGCTTCCTTGTCACCACACTACCAGATCAATCCTCCCTTCAGCTGGGATTTTGGCTGACCAAAAATAATTAAAATCAGTATCAGCTGATGGCTGTTCAGTGGCCCAAGTGACACGAGCTGGTGGCTCCCAGCCCTGCAGTAAGAGCCCAAAGCAGCAGCACTGGCCTGTGGCAGGCACAATGCAGAGCCCACAGCTCCCTGCAGGTTTCCAAACAGGCAGCACAGCCCCAGCTGCCCTGGGCACAAGCCCTGCAGGTCTCCTCTGGGGACACAGCAGAGATGTCACCTCCCACCCCACAGCCATTCCACGGCTAGCTGCAGGCTCTGGGCCCCTGTCACCATCACTGCATTTCCCTGCAGGTTCTGGAGGTTTTCTTGTTTTGCCTCCACAGCCAAAAGTTCCAGCAATCCAATTGCTCAAATCACAGCAAAGCATTTTCATGATCCAGGTTTTCCCACTATCCCTTGTGTCCTGGACACTCAACCTCTCATCCCACACAATGCTGCCCTCTGTCACAGAATATTTTGGCTTGGAAGGAACTTTTAAGGGCCATCTAGTCCAGTTCCCCTGCAGTGAGCAGAGTCATGCTCAACCAGATTGTGCTTCTCAGAGCCCCATCCAACCTGACCTTGAATGTTTCCAGAGATGGAGCATCCATCACCTCTGTGGGCAACATGTCCAAGTATTTCAACAACGTCATTGTAAAAAAGCTTCTTATAACTTAATTGCCCCTCTCTAAGTAAAAACCATTACCTGCCATGCTCAGCACTTCCTTGTGTCTCCCTCAGAGACAGTGACCATCACTCCTCTGCCACTTACATTGCTCTGGACATCTCCTGATTAACACAGGAAAAAACTCCCTCCAGTGCAGCTTTACAGCCTAGATCATCTCCAGGGCAGGCTGGGGCTACAGCCAAGCCCCAGCATCCAAAGGCAGCACAAGGAACAGTTGGCAACCAATTCCCATTGCTCTTCCAGAGATTCTCACGTATGAGGGAACAGATTTTGGGTGCTCACAGCTTGTGGCAGGGTGAGACCATACACTCTGTGTTGGGTATGGGTGAGCACCTGCCATTGCTTCCAGTGCACAACTCCAAGGAAATGCTTTTTACATGGATTTGGGGTTTCATTCATGGCCCTGTTGTGACTTCTGCAGAGATGCTATTTATCAAGACAGCTTTAAGTAAAACTCTTGCCTGGCATGAAAAGGGTCAGGATTCAGATGTCAAGCACATGAGATCAGTGTGAAAGCTGCCAGCTCTGGTCTGACCCTGAAACATCTGCCAGGGAGGTGGGGGGCACACACCAGGTTACAGCTCCAGCAGGTTAATTGTTCTTTCCTCATGCTCTTGTCCAGACCAAATGACCGGTGAACCCCAGCAAATATCTATGGCAATTATTTTCAGGGAGGGGAAAAAAACCAACCAAACAAACAGCCCAAATCTCCATGGGACACTTAAATATAGCAGCCCAAAATCACCAAGCACTGTTTGAAACCTTTCTGGGCTCGAAGCAAATAAAGATCATTTAGTGCAGGCTCCCTTGTCCTGCATTTCCCTCTGTTCTTAGAAAGGTGGGGAGAGAAAAATCAACCCCATTCCTTAAGCCAGTTAAGCACGCTCCTGGCAGGAAAAGCCACATTATTTGTAACCCTAATAATCCAACACTCACCTCTGAGCAGAGCTCATCTTGGACAGAATAATGTCTGTTTTAAAAGTACCTGCCTCTCTCTAACTTGTCATGGCATTTGTTGACAACCCTATTGAAAGCCGCTCTCGACGCGGCTGTGAAGGATCTTTCAGCACTTCTTTCTCTTTCCTAGACAGTTTTTGAAAGGGAGGGGAAAAAAAGAAAAAAAAGCCATCAATACAGGGGGAAAAAGGCATCAGCAGCCAACATCAGCTGATGAAGCGCCTCACCTGGGCCCCCAGCACACCGCCTCCAATTAAATCAAAATGGTTTGTTTTTAATGGTCTTTTACACTGACAAGTGGGCTATCATTCCAGGCCTAGAGAGCTGTCAGGGAGCCGAGGCAAATCCTCCGTTGATAATGCCCAATGCTTCCAATTAGGAACCGAGGCCGCTCCTGGCGCACTAACGATTCCCCAGCCTCCCCCAAGGCCCCTTCGGCTCTGGCTGTTTCGTCTTCCCTCTTCCTCCGCCGCAAATTACTGACACAAAACGGAGGCGCCCCGGTGCCTCCTCACCACGCCGGGCCCCGGCCCTGTTGGATTTAATGAGGCGATGGAAGTTTTTGCGGATCTTTCGCTAAATTCTTTTCTTGTTTGACAGCTGCTTGAGTGTTGACCTTATAAAAGATTTAGTGTTTCTCATTATTTTCTGTCAAGCTTTACAAGCGGTGGTTTCGCGGAAAATCATTTGCATCCCGATGCGTGCGCAGGGTTGGGGTTTGTGGGGTTGTTTTTGGGGGGTTTTTTTGGTTTGGTTTTTTTTTTTCTTGTTTTGTCTGTACAGGGATGCTCGGCGCGCTGAGCGTCAGTGTGTGCACCCTACCTCTCTGTATTGTTTATCTGACTCCCTCCTCCCTCCCCTCCCTGAAAAAAAATCCACTGTTTTGTGTTGTTTTGGAGAGAAAAAAAAAAAAGCCCCAGGATTTGTTAGACTTCTGTAAATGAAGGAGGGTTTGGAAGAGGAAACAAAAAAAAATAATAAGAGATTGGTTTTCTGTAAAGTGAGCACAGGAAAGTGTTTTGTCACCCGCTAAAAGGATTCGATCAAATGGATGATGGAGGAACCAGGCTGAGTCCCGGTGCAGCTTTGTTGTTGAAGTGAAAAATGGTGGAAGGCTGGGGAGCTGCCTGGGAGCAGGTGGGCAGAGCCAGGCAGGTGCTGGGAGAGGAACAGGGGCAGCCACGTCTCCATGGATCCTTCCAGGCCATGAGGAGAGCCTGGTGCTGTTCATTACTCGCTGCAGACCTTTCCATGGGTTCTTTCTCAAGTCACCACAAACCATTGAACCCAGCTCAAGTGACTAAAGCTCCCCCTGTAAGCTGAGCTTATTTTGCACCCTCACAGTGCCCAGCACCTACAGCACCCACAGAACCCTGCTCACTCTCTGGGGTTTGCCAGCATCAGAGGAGCTCTGGCTTCCCTGCACCAGCTTGGCCTTTCTGCATCTCACATGCAATTTATCAATCCTCAATTAACACACCTGCCTTAATGTATCCTCCAATTTAACACATTATTATAACTATGAAACCCTACAGATAATACCTTCCAAATACACACTGAAGTTTTAGGAGTGGTAATTATTTTTCTTGCCCCTCTGATTCTGTGAGGCAAACACTGACATCACAACTGCAAGGGTCCTGCAGGCTTTCATTTGTCAATAACAAATGCAATGAGCAGTAAAACACTGCTCCTCAGCAGCAGCTGGAGCCCATGGCAGCTCCATCATCCTGCAAGGAAAACCTTTCAGCTTCTTCCTACAAACCATATTCCTGTCCTGCTGCAGCCAGTGCTCCAAACAAAATCCTGGCATAACAACCCAGAGTAATGGCAAAGATCATCAGCTGTCTCTAGAGGAGGTACCTTTGGGTTCATCATTTAAAATATGAATTAGAAGAATGAGAGATGAGGATTTATCACTGGCATTGACTGCTCAACACCAGTCACTGTCATAATAAGACCTTTGACCCAAGGACACCCTTATCTGGACTCTAATGACTGGGAGGGTTTCTCATTTTTCATAGCAGCACTTGCCCCTGGCCCACACCTGGTGCTTCCCACTCACTCCTGCTGAGGGCAGGAGCTGGCATCCCTCACATCTTCCTCAAGGCTCTGCTCACTTTAATTACTGCCAGTTGTGGCTCAGTGGGACATTTCTCACCCAGGAGCTTTGTACCGAGATTGGAGTGAATAAACTACTCTTTCCTCTCCTGTGGCATCAACCCCATCCCAGGCAGAAATGTCTCTGTGCCCAGTTGCCAGCCCTGCTGGGGGAGGGAGCATGACAGGAAGGCAGAGGCACATTCAATGAGAATTCAATGAGAAGCAGCTCAGCTCTCCTTACTGCAAGCACTGGATTTTTCTAACAATCTCAGCTCCAAGGGAAAAACTGCTACATCTTTAATGGCAGGTTGGAGTTGGAACAACCAAGGATTGTCCCTGCCAGCTCTCTGGGGTTATCCAGTGACTTCAGCAGCCCCTGGTTCTGCCATCCCCACCTCTCCCTCCCCAAGAGGGGTTATATCACTGCTGCTATTTGTGAGAGAGCAAAAACATCCAGAAACAGCTGTCTGAAGTTAGGCACTCAAATGCATATTTAAGTACCTGAACGCCTTCCTCCAGAGAGGGGGAATTGCTAAATATGCTTTGTTTGTCTTGATTAATGAGATCACTAGCAAGCTTTTCAGGGCAAAGACTGCTCTGTATTTTTACATATGCAAAACCTGACATCCAGCCAGCCTGAGCAGGGTGGGGGAAGTGGGAGGCAGCTCAGCACAGCCACAGGAGGCAGATGTATGGCACAGGGAACTGTGCTGGGGCAGGCAGAGCCCCCCATGGAAAACACTCCAGTCTCAGTCACTGCATCTCCTGTGCAGGTTTGCTCACACAGCTGTTGTGTGAGCCCTCCTGCTCACCCCAAAGGGCCCTGGGACCTTTCTACCCCCAGATTATTTCCCTTTTTTTATTGTTGTGGGGATTTTTTTTACCCTGTCCCTGCTCAAAGGTGATTCCTGGGGAGCTGCTGCCTCTGTGTTCTTGGGGCAGGTCATGTAAGAGCCTCTGACCTCACCAGGGACTCCTCTGGGCCCATCCTGGCCCCTCAGTGAAGCAACCAAGTCCTGTGTTGTAGAAAAAAAGTCATATTTATTTCGAGGCCCACCTTAGGGCATGGCAGCCTTTGAAAATGTCAGACAACAAACACACCATAATAAAATGACAGTGTTTTGTTGCTAGAGCAGGATAAGAATCTCCTTAAGTCAGAAAGCTACTCCTCATTCTGAGCAGGTTTAAGTGTTTAACTTCAGCTGGAGCAACATCTCCCAGCCAGGCCAAAGCCCTTGTGCAATCTGCAGCCTCCTCCCTGTCTGTGCTTCAAACTATTTTCTGTGGCTGGCTGCTGGCTGCAACCAATCCTCTCTCTGCTCCTTTCCTCATAGGCTGAGCCTCATCTCAGGACTTTTCCAGACCCTGAATCCCGTAAAAAGGCTCTCAGTGCCTCCCATTGAGGGCAGCCTGCGAGGGTCCCCATCCCCAGAGGGCCCCCACAGCAAGGGCCATGCTGGGCACAGCCCTTGGACCCTGGCATTCCACATGCAATAGATTCCCTCTCAAGTTCTACAGATTTATGCTAATGCAGATATAGCCAAATAAATCATAAAAGGAACAATTTACTGTCTCAGCCTGTTCATTGCTTTGTGTCAGGTGCACAGCCTGAACAGCGAGATTCTCACCATGCTCAGGAACAGGGCATTGCTCACACCAGCACAGCCCCACAGGAGAGGAAGGACAGGCTCCTTCCCTGCTGGTTCTGGACAAATAGATTGGATTCAGTCATATCCTAGATTGGTATCAAATCTGTAATATCTCATCAGTCCTTATTTCTTTGCCAATAAAGCTTCCCATCAGTGCCTGATTCAGCAAGGCCCTTGCCTGTGTGAAGGAATTCAAACACCTGCTTTGAGAGCTCTGCCAAAACGGAGCCTCACCACAGGCAATGCCTCTGCTTTCAGGTGGCTCCAGCCAGCTCCACACTCACCCTCCAATAGCTGCTGGTGCCTGGAGCCCCTCAGGGCTGAGCCTCTTCGAGCACTCACTGAAGAAACTCACACTCCACCAACACCAACTCAACATCACAGCACCCAAACCCACACAGGTTCAGTCAGGAACCAACACATTTGGAATCCACCTTGTCCCAACAGAGCATTTCACTTCAAATACCACTTGGTTAAAAGTTCCATTATTTAAGCTGTGGGTCTCAATTAATGCTAAAGGAATAATTAATGACTCTTGTGTAGTCTGCTTCTGACATCTACCATTAGAGCTCAGAGTCTATCATCTTTTAAAGACAAATTATCTCCCAGTTTTTATGTTCACCTTCCCATTGGCACTTGGAGAGCTCAGGTGTGTTTACCCCAGAGCTCTGGGAGGTGACATCTGCTGTGCTGGGCAGCCCTAACTGCATCCTGCTCTCAGGTGGATGTGCCAGCTTGATTTTGCCCCCCACACCTTGGCACTGGGATTAGCCCAGCCCTACATAAAGCCACCAGCAGGACCAAAGGACTTGAAGAACCCCTACTGAGCTCTGAGCACTATGCAGGGTTCCTTGTCCCTCAGATTTCCAGCCAAACCTTTAACCCCAAACCTCAAAGGGAAGAGTTCTTTATAACATTACATTGCTCAAGCTGAAACAATGAAGTGAACTGCAAGAGCAGCTTTTCTTACCCCTCAGGACGAGAAAGGCTCCCCAGCAGCTGCTCCAGCACTTCCTACACACCTTCCTTGTACCTCAACCCATCCATTTAAAAGGAAGGAGCTGTAACAAACTCCACCCTGCCCACACCTGAGCTGAGGGAGGAACAAAATCACCTCCTCCACACTGGGAACACTCTGGTATGTGGTTGCCTCTTTTTAGTACAGGCCTTTAAATAAAACCCATCTAAAGTAATGAGGGGGATAACAGCAGGGCTTGCCAAGCTGGCAGAGGTAGATTATAACCAAAGACCTTTCCCATCTCCCCAGGGAGGGAGGGAGGGAGCTGGGCCTTAAATGACTTGTCTTGCTAAAAATGACACTGTTTATGGAAGTGTGAGAAACCCAGGCACGAGGTTTGTCCTTCTGCCTGCTGGGAGCCACATCCAGCTCTCAGCACAGCCACAGCTTCTGTGTCCTCGGGCAGCAGCCGCTGAGGTCCCTGGGGCGTGCTCAGGGAAGGCAGCACCTCCAGAGAGTCCTGCCTGGCTGGGAAGGGCTGGCACAGAATGCTGTGAGCCAAGCCCCTGCAGAGCTGCTGGTTGGGACAGGTGCAGGCAACCAGCAAAGAGACCAGAAACCGGAAAATCGTCAGAGAAATAAAATTATTCAGGAGACACTTCTCAGTACAGCTCAGAGCCGACAGATCTTCCCCACTGCCCCCGAAACGTCCCCAGCTCGGAGGGGCAGCCCTGGCCCTGCACCCAGCGCACCGCGAGCCTGGCCCGTCCGAGCCGGGAGCGTCCCCGCTGCCCGAGCGCCGGCGGAGCCCGTGCGGGGTCCCGGGGCCCCCGCCGCCCCCGCTCCTTGTCCTGCAGTGACACCCACCGGTAACGGGGCTCCGCCGCTGCTGCAGCTTCCCCGCCGCCGGGCCCGGCTCCTCCCGGCTCGGCCGCCCCCGGCTGCTGTCCCCCTCCAAATTCTGCCTCTCGCCCCCACCCCGAGCCCTCCTCTCTCTCCTGACCATGCGTTCCTTTGGTTACCGGAGCATCCCAGCGGAGCCGCTCGCTGCCCAGCATCCCTCGCTGTGCCTGCCGGGCACGGCCTCCCCGAGCGCCCGGCCGGCCCTCGGGAGGAGATTGGGTGCAGCTGAACCTCCGGGGATTCCTCCCTCAGCCAGACCCTTCCAGGACACCGGGCTGTGCATCGCCAGCAGATTTTTCTGGATTAACTCTTGCTCAGTCACCGTCACAGCTCAGCAGCTCCTGGCATAGCTGTGGAAGGGTCCTGCAGCCAAAGCCTCTGGGAACACCTGGCCCAGCCCTGTCCCTTGGCCCCAGGGCCAAACCTGCGCTGGTGACAGGAACCAGGAGAGCCCAGCCCTGTCCATCAGCAGCACCCAGCGGGGTGGGATGAACAGCAACTCCCAAAGCTGTCCCAGCCCTAAATCGACCCCTGGATTGTGACTGAGGCTTGTGAGGAGGTGACTGTAAATGCAGTTGGCATCAGGGATCTCCTCTTGGCTGATGTATTTGGGAGCAGGAACTGTCTGGAAATCAGGGTTTGAGGGCAGACACACAGAGGGAGGGTCTGTGCACTGCTGGGTGATCTGTGCACAGGATTTCCTGTGTCTACTGGAAGCCACAGAAAAATCATTGGCATCCCACTTGTCCAGGGTCTGGTGATGTGGGAGGGACACCACATATGGGCAGAATGGGGCACATTTCTGCCTTGAGGAGTCTAGTTCTGAAAAAACTTAATAAAACCATAGCTTTAATACTAATAATAGTGACAATAATTTTAGTGTCATTATTACATGAGTAACAGTGCATCTGTAGCTGCTGGGAGCCCCAAGTATGGCCTAGGAGTGACATATCTGTCCCCAGGGCCTTGGCTGGAGGATGGACAATACAGAAACTGCTCTGGGATGAGGATTGTACCCCACACACAAATACTTCCCAAAATCTTGCACATCATCAGGAAATTGGTCTAACCTGGGGACTTCCTTGTGGTTATTTGAAGGCAGATGCTTTAATCAAGAGCAAGACTCACCAGCCCAAACTTGTCCCTGCATGACTGATCCAAATCCCGATTCTGATCCAAATCCCAGCCCTGCTGCCTTTTCCAGTCCCATTCCTGGTCCCAAATGCAACCTCAGCGCTGGTCCTGACCCCAGTGCAAATTTCCAACCCAAAGTGGTCTCCTGGTTGAATTGGGAGGCTGCCAGGGCCCGAGAACCAACATAAACACCACAAGGATCTGGCAAACCCCTTCGGTTTCTCAGCACCTTTTCTCACCAGGACCAGTTCCTGCACATCCATTGCTCTGGTCCAGTCCAAAGGAACACTTGGCTGTGGATGGTGAACACTGCAAAACCCACCTGGCCCCCAGCCCCGGGTCTCTGTGCTGGGAGGGAGACAGGGCAGAGCAGCAGCAGCAACCCCTCACTCACCCAGGGACAGGGAGGATGAGCAGCCCCCAGCACGGGCGTGTTTCATCCCCGAGGTGTGGGCAGGCTGGAACCCGGGCTGATGCTGATTTTGTTCCTGGGCTTGTCCTCCTCTAAAGTTCTTTTGTTCCTCTGCCCCGATCGCAGCCGGCCCCGAGCGTGCAGGGCCGAGGGCAGGAGGTGCTGGGGGCCCTCCCTGCGCCGCTGCCCGACAGCTGGCAGCCGGGCTTCCCCAGGGGGGCTGTCCCCTCCTTGGTCGCCTCCAAGCTGCCGGCCAAGGGCGGCTTTGGAAGAGGGACAAGATGCAGCTGACTGGCCGGGAAGGTGGGGAGCAGAAGAAATCGAGTATTTGAGAAATAACCAGCGACATCGCTTTAAAGTGACGCAGCTTCACGCACCCGGGTGTGGACATTTTCCTATCTCCGCGGCGAAGGGTCTATCCACGTGAAAAGCCCCTAAATAAACCCTCGAGGAGACAGCAGCCAGTCTGACCGCGAGGAAGGTGGGAATCCTGCATGAGCCTGTCCCTCTCCAGCCTGGGAGACCAACAGTGACGGGGCGGGAGGGAGGAAAGTTGGGTGTCTTCGGCAGAAACGGGCAGGACGGGGCAGCCTTGCCTGGGGCCATCGGGGTTTTATTTAAAACGCGATTGACGGCAGAAAAAAATCCGCTCTGAGCGCGGTCCTTTCCCAGTTGCACCAGTAGGTACCACTGGGCGCTGGCAGAGCGGGTAGAGCGATGCCCGGTCCTCGCCGCTCCGGCAGCGCTGGGCGGGGGCCGCGGCTGCCCGGCAGCCCCGTGGATGTCTCTGCTCGGCCACAACCGATTTCCAGGGCATGCAACGAAATTCGCAGCTCCGAGGCTCATCTCGGGCTCAGAGCAGCCGCCTCAGTGCTGGGGATTTTAGGAGGCTTTCGGTGCTTTTTCTTTCCTTTTTGTTTTCTTCCTATTTTTTTTCCTTTTTTTTTTTTTTTTTTTTTTTATTTTTAACGCCCAGCAAAACTTTCCCTGCTCGGGAGAGACCACAGATCAGCTCACTGCGGGAGGAGGCGCGCAGAAAGCAGTAACCCCTCGATAACCCACCCAACCCATGCACCCCCCGCCCTCCGCGGCTAATCATCCCATTAAGAGCCCCATCAGCGGGATAATGACAGCAAAAGAGGGCGGAAACCGCCCGGAAAGCGCGGGGATCCGGGCGACAATTAATTCCCGTTAATCAAGCTCCAAGGTGTCGCCTGTTGGGGAGTGACATCCCCCAAAACGCCGGGCGGCCAATGGGCGCGCTGGCACGGGCTGGGTGGGGGGTGCGGGGTCCCCCAGCCGCAGCGGCCCCGGTTCAGGTTTTCTCCCCATTTCCCCCATTCCCCCCCCGGCGAGGGCGCGGCGCTGCCGCCGCTGTCCGAGGTGCTGAAGGCACCGCCAGCTCCGGAGCGACTCCGGCGCTGTCCGAGGTGCTGCGGGCTCCGGAGTGACTCCGGTTTTTGCCCCCCCCGGCTCTGTCCGAGGTGCTGGCGGGGAAGGGGGGCGCCGCGGCGGCCCGGCGACTGGCCACCCCCTCCGCCCTCCCCTCGCCCTTCCCCATTGATTTCTGGATCATTAAGTGGTTAAGGCGCTGCGAAGCCTTCACTATCGATCGCTGCCTCCCCACCTCCGGCTGGGAACCCCCGGGCTGCCCCCCAGCCCCGCGCCGCCGCGGCTCCGGGCACGGGTGGGGTGGCCGGGACCCCGGGTGAGGTTGGGGTCCGTCCCCCCTCACCCCACCCCCTT